>CM053586.1:81196483-81269564 GCA_028646515.1 Pseudochirops corinnae | reverse complement strand
GAACGGGGGGGGGGTAAATAGGAAGGAGGGACATGTAAACAATCCCTCACAATGTGCCCACTATGGAGAGGTTCTGTGTAATTACACATGTATAGCTTGTATTTGATGGATTGTTCTTCCAGTGGGGGTGGCTGACGAGGGAAGAAGAGAAAGATCTAGAATTTAAAGCTCTATAATCAAATGTTAAAAATATATATATGTATATATGCGTATATATACAATTATTACTGCTATTATTATTAACTACACCCAAGTGGAACTTAAGATTCACAGGCACTGTGGAAGGGAGATTCATCCTGCCCTATCGGAAAGTTAGAGGAGTGATATGGGAGGACATAGGAGAGATTAGATTGGGGGAGGGGTCATACAAGGGTATGGCTGTTTTGAGGAGGGGGTAGGGGAAAGATGGGGAGCAAATTTGTAACTCAAAATCTCATGGAAATGAATGACGTAAACTAAAATAAATAAAAGAAAAGAAAAAAAAGAAAGAAAAAAACTAAGGTAGACAGAAATGATTTCCCCAGGGTCATATAACTAGTTAAGTGCCAGAGCCTAGATTTAGACTTATGTCCTCCTGATTCCAGGCCTGGTGGTCCGTCCACTGCATTATCCCTTGTGATTGTTTCCTTATATTGACTATTTTTATCTTTTTCTTGATTCTTATATTTGTATTTCAGAGTTTTTAAGCAACTGTAGTCTTTCCATCAGGAATTCTTAGAAGCCTTTTATTTCATTATATGTACATCTGCCTATAAGATTATGTTCATTTTTTCTGGTTAAATTATTCTTGGTTATAAGCCTATATTGTTTGCCTTCTGGAATATTATATTGTAAGCTCTCTCTTTATATTGGTTTTGCTAAAAATTGTGTGATCCTAACTGTAGCTCCTCAATACTTGAATTCTTTCTGGCTGCTTACAATTATTCCTTTGACCAGGAAGTTCTGAACTTTAGTTATACTGTTTCTTGTAGCTTTCATTTGGGGATTTCTTTCAAGAGGAAGGTGATCACTTTGCCTTTTGGTTCCAAGAGATCTGGGCAATATTACAATGTCTTGAAATGTTACCTCTAGGTTTTGGGTTTGTTTTGTTTTGTTCATAGTTTTCAGGTAGTCTATCAATCTTTAATCGTATCTCCTTGATCTGTTTTCTATATTAGTTGCTTTTTTTGCCTTGAGATAATTTATATTTTCTTCTATTTTTTTTCAAGCTTGTAGCTTTGTTATAACATTTCTTATCGTATAAAAATCGTTAGCTTCTATGTGATCTATTCTAATTTTTAGGGAGTTTGTTGCTTAGGTAAGGTTTTTGTTCCAGTCTGTTATTTCTCTTTCCAATTCTTTCTTCCATAGTTCTTATTTCTTTTTTCATTTTATTTCCTCTCGTACTCTAATTTCATTTATAAAAACATACTTGATACTTTAAAAAATCCTCTTGCTTCACTCCTTCTAAGAATGCTGGTTGAATTTGTGCCTAAACTGCATTTTCTTTGAGGTTTTGCTTATAGATGTTTTGGAATAATTCTCGTCTGAGTTTGTGTCTTTAGTGCCCTTGTCTGCCTTTTTAAGGTAGAGGTTTTGTTTGTTTGCTCCTTCTTCAGCTTCCCTCCAGACTTTGGATTTTATGCCAGGGCGGGGCTCTGTTTACTTCTGGAGGGAATGTTGAGGCTCACCTTGCATCCTTTAGGTTCTGGTTACTGCCCTCCTGTGTATTGAGTATCATGTGATTCCAGGATCTTTGGGACAGCTCAGTCTGGGGACTTTCAATCTTTAATGTTCCCAAAATTGTCTAATCCAGAGCAAAGTTTGATTGCTGCCTTCCTTGGTCTAAGTTCTTAGCCCAAGTATGGATCTAAGCAACATATCCGTGGGCTTGTCTCTTGAACTTCCAGTAGACTACTGGTGGACTCAGCCACCATCAGCCAGCTGGGAAGTTCTGTTGTTTCAGAGTAACAGAAATGTTGACTTTCACTTGGTCTGGGATTCTTGCCCCAGTTATTACCCCACAGGATTTAAATTGGGCTAGAAAACTGAGACTGAGCTCCATTCCTGGTATCTGAACTACTTAGCTCCTGCTTGCTGCTTCCTTCACTCCTTGTTTGGTATATAGCCTAGGTCCTGGAACCGCTCCTCACCCTTGAATGCTACCTCTAAATACAGTTCCCTTCCCTAGTCCATACTGGATCTATCTTCCAAAACTGTATAGTGATCAGCAGAGCTGGCAATTGGTACCTGTCTCTACTCTTTCCATAAGGTCAGATCTCATATACAAGATCTCAGACCTCTTCTTGCCATACTACACAACTACAGATAGGCCCTTGGCTTCAGGACCATCCTCTGCCCTCTTGCTGGGAAGCTTTTCACAGCACACTCCTGGTTAGAGTCAGTCTTCCCTGTCCATAGTCCTCTCTGTCTCCTTATGCCAACCTGGGCTGGAAAAATGACTCACTATGACTTTTTTTCTCTCTCAAATTTCCTAATCAGAATTTGATCCAGTACTTTTCCTGGAGCTTTGTGGCAGAGTTATGGGAGAGAGCTAGGCTGTAATACTTACTTTTACTCTGCCATCTTGGCTGATCTCCAAAGCAAATAATTTTAAAGTTTGGTATCACAGTAACTTTGGATGACTGATTTGTTCATGTATTGTTTTAATTTCATTAAAAATTTGCTCCGAGTTGTGCTTTGCTTGCTAGTATCATATAATACAGTAGTTTTTTATGTTTATGAGGATATTAATTTTTTTCAGTCAACTCCTTCCCTCTTTCCACTGTGACTGCATTTATAGGGCCATTGAGAGTGGGAAGCAAAATTTTCCAAAATTTATCCTGCCTTATACTATACCCAAGAAAGATCTAGTTCATGTTTAGCTTTTCCAGACCACCAGGACTTTGCTAAGAATCTTTCCTAGGTTTCTGTTACAGATCCTTATTCCCTTACATAAGACACCTCCAGGGCCTCCATGGTCTCTTTATGCATTTTAACATTTGAGAAGATACTTGAGATTTACAGCATAGTCATACTGGGTACCTTTATTCCTAGTACTTATAAAGTATTTGCTTCCTTGGCTATGTTGTTTTATAGTAGAGGCTGGTTTTCATAATATGTTCTATGTTTTCATATTATGTTCTATAGCAAAGCACAGCTCCCATTGGCCTTGTCAGACTTTCCTGCTTAGGGCCCTCTAAAGAGAAGAGATGAGAAGGTTCATCTACATGATCTTTAAGGTCTCCTCTAGCTCTAATGAGCTATGACTATAACCAGAGGAGAGAAAACAAAGTGATAAATATATTTGATAAACACCGTCTGTCTAATTTATCCCAAATTGGGACATAATAGCCAATATCCATTATCTAGCTACTGAAACTTGTTTTTTGTTTGTTTTTGTTTTGTTGTTTCCAGAAGGGAAAAACAATAAATCATTTTTTTACTTCATAAACTACCATAACTCAAGGATAATTCAGGAGGAGATCTTTTTCTCTGCTTTGTTATTTTCAAATGTTTTTTGTCTTATGTAATGAAAATAAGGGTTCAAACAAAAGAAAAATGGTGAAGAATTATTGATGGTCAGTTTCCACCCATGGTTTATTTTAGTTTCGTCTGATAATCTGAAACCATTACTAGATTGCTTGTGCCACACTATTTCCACCCATGGGAAAACCAGTGTTTGAGAAATATGTCACCATAAAAGCTATCCAGTGTAATGTATATTAAGCATTCAAAGTGAGTTCATAGAGTAGATCTAAGATTTCATCTAAGCTTTTCAATCGGGAAAAATAGCAGCCATAGCAAAAGAAGAGAGTCATTAATTCATTTTCATGTCTTATGTAGGACCTTCGAGGAACTGCTTCACAGATAGATACACGAAACACTAAAGTCCTGACCTTTATTACCTACGTTGGCTGTGGAGTTTCTGCCATATTTTCAGCTGCAACTCTCCTAACATATGTTGCTTTTGAGTAAGTATTTTACCATCTGCCAAACCCAAGTTACTGATTACACTAAAGTAAAAACAAGAAAATTTTCTTTGCTTTAAGGAGCATTTAAATCCTATGTGACTCATGTAAGTAAGAGTAATTTTAATTTATGGAGTGTTTTGTCACATGTAACATGCCATACCAAATATAGATTCTTCTTATGGGAATTCAGATATATGAATGACCTTTAGATTCTTCTTGAATTATGTTATTATCTATCAGAAAAAAATATCTTCATATTATAGAATTAATTCAAACTGCTACTTTTCTCTAGCAGCATTATGGTTTATTTAATTTTTAGCAGTTTTTAAAATTAAAATTTAGGTAATTAAAAGAAGAAATATTGGTAGATTTTCTTCAAAAGTCTTTGAAAAGTGGTCTTTAAATAGAGGATTAGCATCAGTTATTGGCAGAGAACAATTAGAGGGTCATAAAAGGTGGAGAGAATTTTTATTTTTAATACTCTAGGGATTTTTTTTCTATAAAACTTGTATTAGGTGAAACAAACTAATGATCTTTCCTTTCATTAAAAATTATCATTTATAATAAGAAAACAAACCCTCTATAGACAGAAAGGATAATTATGCATATCCCCGTCCTTTCTCCTGAGAATACCATTGTCAGAGTACCTATGTTCAAATCCTATCTCTGTGTACCCTTATGACTTTGAGTAAGTCGTTTATCCACTCTTGGTGTTAGGACTATCCTCTAGAAAGGCTAGACTAGTTAGCATTGAATCTCCAACTCTGTGATCCTATAATTTTTTTATAATGCTTCATTTCTTTACATCTGGTTGGGCTCCGCCAGTCATTGCAGAGCCAAACAAAAGCTTTATTCCTCACCTCTGTTAACTTTACTTCATCAGGATTTGTGGTCATTGCTCATATATCTTTCTCTATGTTTTATTTCAGAAAGCTACGGAGAGATTATCCCTCCAAAATCTTGATGAATCTTAGTACTGCCCTATTGTTTCTAAATTTAATCTTCCTCCTTGATGGTTGGATCACCTCATTTGACATTGATGGACTCTGTGTAGCTGTTGCAGCTCTTCTGCATTTTTTTCTTCTGGCAACCTTCACATGGATGGGGTTGGAGGCAGTTCATATGTACATTGCTCTGGTTAAAGTATTCAATACTTACATTCACCGGTACATATTGAAATTCTGCATCATTGGTTGGGGTGAGTGAGCAAACGTTATGATGTGTTTTGCTGGATTCTCATAGTAGCATCAGTCTTTTCTAACTACAAACACTGTCAAAGGAAAGCTCTTGACTATAAATGAGAAGTACCAAGGTATAAATCTACTCCAAGGGAATGTCATGATCCTTAGAACAAATTATCCATATGGTAGTAAAGGGAAAAGTACATGAATCACTATCAAATCTATTTCCTGTGTACCCAAGTGCCAGCTCATTCCAGGTCTTCTGAGAAAGCATCTGGCACTGAGTTTCATGCTCCCATTGTGCTTCAAAGCACATGGGCTAGCCTTAAACCCTAAGCCAAATAAATAGAGTTGGTCATGGTGCCCCACCCTCTAGATACACCCATCCATACGTGATTAGGCTTTGAAGTTTGTAAGTAAACAAATGATCAGAAGATATGTAGATTTTTTTGAGCAAATTTCTCAGTATGACTTCTGGAATGGACACCGTCATCTTTGCCTGAATAGAGAAATTCTCCTATGTCCACCTTGGATTTTTCTTTCAATTATTTCCTCTAGGAGCAGTGAAGAAGGATGGGATCAAAGACAGCTAGGTGGTACAGTGGATAGAGTACCAGATTAAGAGTCAGGAAGACTTTTCTCTTCCTGAGTTCAAATCTAGCCTCAGACGTTTCCTAACTGTGTGATCCTGGGCAAGTCACTTAGCCTTGTTTGCCTTAGTTTCCTCATCTGTAAAATGAGCTGCAGAAGGAAATGGCAGTCTAGATGGCAAAGATGTATATTATGACCAGTACCTCTATGGTTCAACATATCTCCACTAAACTATATGTAAGGTGTTGGTTGTCATTGTTCAGTCATATCTGACTCTTCATGACTCTATTTGGGATTTTCTTAGCAAAGATGCTGCAGTGGTTAGCCATTTCCTTCCCTAGCTCATTTTATAGATGAGGAAGCTGAGACAAACAAGATTAAGTGACTTGCTTAGGTTCACACAGTTAGTAAGTGTCCGAGTCCAGGTTTGAATTCAGGTCTTCCTGACTCTGGGCCTGACTGCCACCTAGCTGATCAGACTGTATGTGAGAGAATGCTATAAATTTTGTATCAGGTGAAAGAAGGAATCTGAAGATGTATTTGTTCTGATGAAGAGATAAGAAAAATCTTCCTTACCTGGATGTGCCTGAACTTTGGCATTCCTGCCAAGCCATCATTGAAAGAGCCAAATGATGTGATAATTTATTTAATTAAGATAATATTCTGGCTCCTCAACTGGAGGCCACAAAATGTACAAGATGCTAAATAGCTGTCACTTTAACTTATCTGCCTGCTTTGCTGGTCAAAAGAGAACAACAGAATTCCTTATACTATAGTAATTAGAAGCTCTTTACTCTCTAAGTTCGTTGTCATTTTTGCCACATCTGAATCAGAAGTAACATTATTCATAGAACCAAGCTGGATCAAAATAGACACAACTCATAAGACATTCAAGGCTAGGGACCTCCTTTGGAAGAAAAATCTCTTAATTATCAGTAGTGTAGGATGGACGTCTCATGCTAACCTAATGAGTATAAAAATTTTTTTTTCACTTAATTCAGGTACAGTCCCTTCCAGAGGTAGACCTAGCAATTTCTGCACCTAGGGAAGGTATGGAAGAGAATTAGACTAGGGGGAGATGGTTCAGAAGAAAAAATTCAAGAGATGTTGCCTGGATTAAGCTTTTGGCAATCTCAAAGTTCTTACCCTGAGGAAAAGTCATGGTTTCCCTGGGCTAGTTAATGTTTCAAGTCGCTGCTGTGAAAAGACAGTTTTCTCACTGCCCTGATCAGTCTTTAAAGAGAATTTAGTATGTTTCATCAAAGACACTTACGATGTCATCATCTTTTATGACAGGTCTGCCTGCTCTGGTGGTAACAATTGTTCTCGCAAGTAGAAATACAAAGGTCAATGAAATATATGGAAAAAAAAGTTATGGCCAAGACAACAAGGGACAAGGCAATGAGCTGTGAGTAACAGAAGGGCATCTTTGCTACGTTTCCCAAGGGGCGAACAGATCTAAACACAGCACTTCAGATGTGGCCGCTTACGGCATACTGTTTAATTGTACTGTCCTCGTAATCCACTGAACTGATGAAATGTTTCTTGGGAGGTGAACATTTATCTAACCGACCCTCCTCGATCTTGTATTCCTGAAGTTTAGAACAAAAATGTGGAGTTTTGTGTTTCTCCCTATGACATTTCTGACATATGCCCTTTGACCCATAATCCTAGACTGGCAAGATCTCTTTGGCTCGAGGCTCCGTTATCAAGCATGATAACTTTCCTTCCCGGTTTGATATCATATGTAAATCTCACAAACATACTTCTATGTCTTCAAGTCATTAGTGAAAAATGTAGACTAGAACTAGGCCAAGGACAGATTTCTGGGGCGCGCCACTACGCACCTTCTGATTTGAGATTGGAGTGGGTCATTGAAAGACTAAATGACTTAATCCTTAATGATAGAGTCACATCTCAGAGGCAGAACTTGAACCCTGGTCTTCTTAACTCCAAGGCCTATTCTATGCATTATGCTATACTGTCTCTGCTTTAACCAACGTGGTTAGGTGGCCTGCTGGAGAAAGCACTGTGCCAGGAGTTAGAGATCCCTGATTTCTAATGCAGCCTCAGACATTAGCTTTGGAACCCTAGGAAGGTCACTGATTATTGTGAGGATCAAATGAAATTATATTTATAAAGTGCTTAGCACAATGGCTGGCACATAGTAGGTACTAAAGAAATGCTTATTCTCTTCCCCGCCCCAATGTTAAAGGAAAATGCTCACAAGCCATCACCTTAACAATATGCTCTAGAATTTTTCCAGGAATAGAGAAGTCAAGCTCATTAGTCTATAGTTTGAACACTTAATTCTGTCCATATGGTCTGTAGTAAACACCTACATCATTTCTCTTTCTAACCCCTCTTGAGCCTTCCCAACCCAAACACTATCCATCATGTTTTTCCCTTCTTATCATTCACACAACTATATATATATATAGGTATATACTTATGTATCTATACACATAGACACATGTGTATAGATACATATGTGAATATGTATGCATATAAATGTGTGTATATATATATATATATATATATACACATTTCAAGCATATAGTGGCACTCCACCTTGTGTTATATCTCCAGTCACATATTCCATCATACTAAATTTCGTCAGTATCCCTTGGGGTGAAATTTGCTACCTTTGGGGCAGCTAGGTGGTGTACTAGAGTGCCAGGCCTGAAGTTAGGAAGACTGATCTTCCTGAGCTCAAATTTGATCTCAGACATTCCCCTAGATGTGTGAACCTGAGTAAGTCATTTAATCCTGTTTAGTTCAGTTTCCTCATCTATAAAATGAGTTGGACAAAGAAATGATAAACCACTCCAGTATCTTTACCAAGAAAACCTCAAGTGGAGTCACGAAAAGTTGGACATGAAAAATGATTGAACTGAATGGTTTACCTGTAGAGAAGATAAATATAGTGAAACAAATTAAATTTGATATGATTCAGAATCAGTTTGAATTTTTAAAGCTCTACTATAGATTAGACACAAAAATTAGGTTATTGTATGTTTAAATAAACCATCCATTCCATGCCCTCATTTGACAGATGAAGAAATTAAGCACCAGAAAGGTGAAGGTGATTAAGATCACCAAAACTTTCCCTGCCCATCCCTCCCAAAGCCTAATAGGAAATCACCAATGTTGAGCATGGTAGCAACATGGGGCCACTTTCTGGTTTTGCACCTTTACAGATGTTGGATCCAGGATCCAGTGGTGTTTTATGTGACCTGTGCTGGTTATTTCGGAGTCATGTTTCTCTTGAATGTTGCTATGTTCATCGTGGTAATGGTGCAGATCTGTGGGAGGAATGGGAAAAGAAGCAACAGGACCCTTCGAGAAGAGATTCTGAGGAACCTCCGGAGTGTGGTTAGCCTCACCTTTCTGCTAGGCATGACATGGGGCTTTGCCTTCTTTGCCTGGGGACCCTTAAACATTGCTTTCATGTACCTCTTCTCTATCTTCAATTCATTACAAGGTAAGAGATATGGTATTTGAGTATTTTCTATAATGTAGCCTTAACTTGCCTTTATTACATGGTGTGTTTCTTGAAAGAGGGTGTGTAAGTTTCTAGGACAGTTTGCCTGACAAAAAGGAGGTCTCAATAATTAGCCTATCTTGAAGAATGACTATAAAGTGCCTTAAAATTTTACTGAATAATTATTTTAATTATTCAAACCTTTTATACTGTAAATATAAGAGGGTGTTACTAGAGCAAGGGTTAGAGATTTTGAGGGGTCCAGGAACTCAAATGGGAAAAAGGTTACACTTTGACTTTCAATATAATAGGTTTCCTTTATAATCTCATGTATTTTATTTAATTTTGTAAAATACATTAATTAATTAATTAATTTTATTTAATTTTTAAACATGCATTATTCCAAAATGAGTGTATGGGTTTCTGCCACAGTGGCCTGTGAGAGAAAAATAATTGAGAACCCCTGCTCCATAGGAAGTCTCTGCTGATAAGATTTTGTTGCCTGGCAGTTAGCGTTTACCTTTCATCTTGCTTATAATTAAGTCTCCCTTTGCCCTAAAAAAATCCAAGGGGGACACTTGACCACCTCTTGTGGGATAATGTATTTTTAAATTTATTTTTAATTTATGGAATAAAAATATTTCCATAACAGTCTAATAAAAAAGATGATTACACATGAAATTGCAAATCTGTTATGTACAAGTTGCTATTCCTTTTAAATGTATAATAAAGTTATAATGTGAGCTTCTTTTTTTCCTTTTTTTCCTCCCTGCTTCCTCCCCCCTGCCCTAGAGATGGCTACCATTAGACGGACAGACAGACAGACAGACACACACACACACACACACACACGTAAAATTATTCTATACATCCTTCTATTTATAAGTTCTTTATCTGGATGCAGATAGTGTCTTCATATGTGCTTTATGGTTAATTTGGGTATTTATAACAGTCAAAATGACTTAGTCACTCAAATCGTTCTTAAGACAATATTGCTGTTACTGTATACAGTGTTGTCTTGGCTCGGCTCATTTTACTCTTCATTATTTCATGTTGGTTTATTCATGTTTTTCTAAGATCATCAAGCTTATTATTTCTGATAGCATAGTAGTTTTTCATTACAATCATTTACCACAACTTGTTTAGCCATTCCCCAATTGATGAGCTTCCCTGCAATTTTTAGCTCTTTGCACCCACAAAGATAGCTGCTATTAGCATCTTAGAACATACAGGTTCTTTTCCTTTTTCTGTAATCATCTTTGGAAACAGACCTAGTAGTGGTATTGCTGGGTCAAAGGGTATAAGCAGTTTAATAACTCTTTGGGCATAATTCTAGATTGCTCTCTAAAATGATTGAATCAGTTCACAATTTCACAAACAATGAATTAGTGTCACAATTTTTCCATATCCCCTCCAACATTTGTCACTTTCCCCTTCAATCATTTTAGCCAATCTTGTAGGTGTAAAATTATATCTCAGGGTTGTTTTAATTTGCCTTTCTCTAATCAATAATGATTTAGAACATTTGTATTTTCTTCTGCAGAAGGGAGACATATGCTTCACAAGACTGTCAAAGGGCACTATGATACAAAACAAGTTCAAGAAACCCTGTCAACTATAGAATCAACCTATCATACAGTATCCAGTGACCCTAGAGTTATATACTTAGTTTGATGAATTTGATGAACACTTCTTAATTTATAAAGGAGAAAAACTTTCATATTTCCCATAATGACTGGCCTTCCAACTCAGAATCACAGAATTTCAGATTTAAAAGGGATCTCAGAAGCCATCTGGTACAATCTATACTGAAAGAATGATCTCTCTACAGCAGTAGTTCTTCAAAAAGTGATCCAGGAACCCCTGGAAGTCCCCAGGACTCAGGGAGTCTATGAGGTTAAAATTATTTTCATAATACTACTAAGAAGTTTTAATTTCCAATATGATATGTGTCAACAGATAAAACCTATATTAACCAAAGTTCACAGAGATCTTCAATAATTTTTAAGAGTGTAAAGGGGTCTTGAGACCAAATGTTGTGAGAACTACTACTGTTCTTCAGCAGTGCCACAAATGGACAGATACCTTGCTAGACAACTGTTAATGTAAAGGAAAATACTGCTACCCAAGAGGACCCATTCAAATCTAATTGTTGGAAAATTTTTCCTTATATTAAGACTAAATCTGCCATTTTAGAACAGTTACACATTGTTCTTAATTCTTCACCTTGAGCCTAAACAGGAGTTTAAAGTCTTCTATATGTATTTTATAGCCCTTTAGATGCTCAAAGATGACTCTTTCCTCCCCAGTGCCTTTCCAGTTCTCTTTCTCCAGGATACACTTCAATAGGGCTATCAACTGCCCTTGAATCTCAAGCTGTTTACCATGCTGGCCACCTTTATCTTGATAATCTCTGTCTTAACAATGTCCTTTCTAAAGTGGGGTACCCAGAACTGAACACAGTATTCCAGTTGATCTCTGAGTAGGACAAAGTACGGCAGGACTAACACTTCCTTATTCTTGTCACTCATGCCTTTCTTAATGCAAACCATGATTGTAGTAGCTTCATTGGCAGTCCACCAAAATCCTTAGAATTTTTTTCAGAAAAAATATTTTGTCCTACCACAAGGGCCCCTATCTTGTACATTGATTTTTTTTTTTTAAACTTATGTGTAGAACTTTGCCTTTTTCCTTATGAAATGTAGTCTCATTGGTTCATCCCCAATGTTCTAATGGGTCAGGCTCTCTCAGGATCCTGGCTCTTTCTTCCACTCTGCTATTTAAATCTCCTTTCTTTATTGTCATTGTTCAGTTGTTTCAGTCCTTCTTTGATTCTTCTGTAACCCCATTTGGGATTTTCTTGGCAAGGATACCGTGTAATTTGCCATTTCCTCTTCCAACTCATTTTATAGGCGAGAAATTGAGGCAAACAGGATTAAGTAACTTACCTTGGGTTGAATTCGGGAAGATAAGTCTTCCTGACTCCAGGCCTTACACCCTATCCACTGCTCCACCTAGCTTCCCGCTTTGTACTACTTGATCTGTACCATTTTCAAATTTGAAAAGCATGTCATTTCTGTCTTTAATAAATTCTGAAGCATCTTCTCTCATTGTCATTATTTGCTAAGGACCCACTTAAAATATGGCACCCCAAATTGATCATAATTTTCCATCTTTTGTCTGTCCAATACATAATACAATGTAACTGCCTCCCTTGTCTTGGATGTAATACTTCTATCAATAAAGCCTAGGGTCAAGTTGGATTTTTATTTTTCTCTCTTTCATCCATATCACACTGTTGACTCAGGTTGATCTTGCAGGCCTTTAAAAAATCCCAAAGTCTTTTAGACATGAACTGCTGACTAGGCATTGCCCATCGCTTAAACAGGTGTAATTATGTGCAATTGATTACATTTATTGTTATTAAAAATTGAATAGAAATGAAGGTAAAAGGTTGAATGAGGTGAAAACAATTCTGCTTAGTTGGGACTGGCTTGTGCTCTGGGGTGACCTTAGGAGTATTCCAGAGTTTGACATTGAATTTGCCTGACTTTTTCTTCCAAAGTAGCTGCATTAGAGTTAGTTTTGCTACTTATAGTCTACTCTGTTTTCCCATGCCAGGGGAAAAGAAAAAGGCTCATTATATTCACTCATTAGACCAATAATCCTCCAAGGAGAGAAACTGTGTATCAGGATTATGTGAAAAGTTCCTCATGATCTGTTTCTACAAAAATGAGACATCCTCTCTGTTTAATCTCTTCTGAATTTCCTATAGCTAAGAAGCCTAAATAAATACTTAGGAAAATATCTGTTTGTTTTATAAATTCTGTAGCTTTACATATTGAGATTCCATAGCTTAACCATGAAAGACACATTGATCTAACCTCTTCAAACTTGTTTTTGCTATTAGAATTTCCTGGCAGTTTCAGGCAGTTTCAATGGCTAGAGCAGTCTGTTCAGGTCTGTTTCCATTAATGAGAATTGGGATGTTTTCTTTTACCCAGCATGATTCTCCTGTCAGTAGGGGAAAATGCTGTAAACCTCATCAAGTTTCTGTTCTTCATAAATCTCTGCATTTTAAGACCGACTTTAAATTGTGCAAATTCAAAACAGATTCATGCATATCCGATAGTACTTTCTTAAAAATATCCTAGAAAGGAAAGTTCGTTTTAGAAAGGACTAATGTAGAACATATTCTTCTATCAAATAATATTTATTTGATTTCATGGAAAGATAGGGTAGTTTAGCTTCACCTTTAATTAGTTGCATGATCTTAAGCAAATCAGTTTAATTTTCTGGGCCTCAGTTTCCGATTCTATAAAATGAGGGCTCTGGGCTACATGGTTTTTTTTCATATCTTGTTTAGCTCAAACCTTCTTTAAGTAAAGCACTGAAGATCTGTATTGCTGGGTTACTCTCTGTGCTACTCCGAAAAGAAGTTTTTATTTGTTAAAAAAAAAAGATATACTTTCTTTAAAAGAGGATATGTAGAAGTCAGATATGTTTAAAGAAATAGTATAGAGGATTCAAAATATATCTCTGTAGTGTGGTGTATTTGTTGTCTAACTGTGCAATGCATTTTTAAAATGTTATTCTTTTAGGTAAATATAATAAACTTTTATTTATTCAGAATGATTTGAAAATTAGGGATTCTGGTTAACTAAGTTACCATATCTACTATTTATGAATTACCAGTTCATTTTCCAGAAATAGATTAGAAGATACTTTATACCAAAACTATACTCATTACAGTTATTTTTTTTCTTTAACTTAGAATGAACATCATTATCTTCTAATACATAAGGACCGTCATTATGAATATCACTATAAATGTCTAAAACTATAAAGAAGGTATAAGAGACTGGGATTTATCAGAACTGAGCCCACTATATCTTGGAAGTTTTTTGTGTGATTAGCTTTTTGCATGTCAATTTTTTTTGTAAAATTGTAGTACATAATTTAATTCAAATCAAGTAGCTTGTGCTTTCTGGTGATTTGGATTCTAGAAAGGAAGCAGTTTATGTGTATATTATAACGTAGTAAAACTATGTAGTATAATTTGAGTTTATAAAAAAACATAAGATATGATTAACTAAAAGGGGGAAATAAGAAAATACTAGAGTTATAAGATTTTAGATCTAATACTAGAATTTCCCTAATGAAGTACAGACCTCTCAGCTAGAAGCAAACAAAAAGCATGACCTAGAGCTAAACTAAATCCAATTTTATAATTTTCTAACTTCCCCTGGTAATCCATGCTCTTCTCTCTTTACAACTTTCATATAAGAAAACTTATACATTTGTCATTTTCAACCATTTTTCCTCTAAAGGCTTTCTATATGACAAATGAGCTTTCTGTATAATATTATGAAATGTCATACTGATTTATAAATATGCATTTATCTTTATCTTTTTGTACCATAGGAAGGAATCAGGTTACTAATAAAGTAATTTTATGTTTTCCCTGCATTGAAGAATATAGGTTAAGAACCAAGTGATATATACATATTGCTTTTGAAAGAGCACACATGATTTAGAAAAGTTGTGAAGAAATTATTGAAGTATATACACATTGTAATTAATATTGCTGAAGGACATTAGACCATACATCAGGAAATAAAGTATGATTCATTCTAAAGAAATAAAAGTCAATTCACTGTTCTCTGTTGCTGGGAAGAGGTTGGCCAAGGTTCCTTTGGCCACCTACTGCATAATGATGTCAGTGGTGTACTAACAGAGTCACAATATTACTGTTGAATACAAGAGTGCAGCAGACATGAGCTTGAGTATTCAGTAAATGAAAAATAGTAGGCAGCAACATTATACCTAGGACTTACATTCATTAAATTTTTTTTTTACCATATGCTTATATGATATCATTAGTAAAACTGGGTTCCATCAGCATGTGAAAAAGCTTAACACTCTTCTCCCCACCTTCCAGCATCCTGGAGAAATTTATCAGATTTCAGTACTGGCTAATGAACAGTAAAAATAGATAATGCTTACAGAGCATATTTTATACAGAGTATATATACAGAGAGTATTTTTCCCCCAGGGATTGTAAAGTGCTTTATTGCCAAGGAGATTTCTTATAAACAGGAGATGTAATAGTGGAGGCTCTTCCCCAAAGATGGGACAGAAATCATGGGCTATCCCCTAGGAGAGGAAGAGTGTGGGGAGCACTCCCTCTGCAGAGGGAGCTCCATCCCAGGACCATGGATAGAGGCAGGAGAATGGGCTGCAGAAAGGGGAGGAGAGAAAGGACAAAGAGGGACATCTTCCTCCAAGGGAGCCCCCTGTTGCACATGGAGGGAGTGTGTGCCAAGACATTTACCAAGTATCACAACTAAGGAAAGTGCTTTTTCCATAATAGTATAGTATCATTTTGATGGTATCCTGCCTTTCCCATCACCATTAGAGCAAAAGAAGTCTTATTCTAGTCACAATCTTACTAGAACCCTTTTAGGTAGCTGCACTTGAAAACATAATAAGAGACAGCAACAGGTTCTTCACATAGCTGTATATTCACAAATCTAAAAGACCATGCTTATATTTTCATATAACACACAAGACACACATAGTAGGTTTTACGACCCAGAGCTGGAAAGATCATAGGATCATAAATTGAGATCAGGAAGGAACCTCAGAGGCACCTAGTTCAGTTAACTCATTTTAGAGATAAAGGAAAGTGAGAGCCAAGGAAGTTAAGTAACAAGTCCAAGGTTATACAGTAAATATTTTTGATTAGTGCTGTTCCAGCACTAGAGTCACATCGTCTCAAGAGACCTGAGAACCATGTCATCCAACCCTAGATGAGGGAACTGGTTAAAGCTAGTTGGCCAAGGTCACCTAAGAAATAAATGGCAGAACTGGGCTTTGAGCTTAGGTCTCCAGGCTCCAAATTCATTTCTCCTTTCTACTACACTAGGGGGGTTCCTGCCAATTTTCACACACATTGATCACTTTTCATTAGCATCTTTTAGTATCAAGGACCATAATGATTTAACATTTCAAGTGCCTTTCGTTTGCTGAATTTAAGCCCTTCTTCCACTTACACAGATCATAGCTACTCACAGATTTACTGGATGATCTATTAGTCATCACCCTGTGGCCAGTCTGTTGATGAGTGTCTTTAACTTAGCTGTCTAGTCCTCAGACAGCAGACGTGTGGTCCACCACAGGGCCCACTTGAGCCATTTTTCAACTTGTTAAGATCTCACCAACCTTACACTCCACTGGCAAATATAACATTTGAGAACCCTTGGTAACTTGATTGTGACAAAGTAAGAACTTTAGTGAAATGTGTGCATATATATACACATGCAAGGAGAATGTCACCAAAATATATTTAATATTATATTTTTAAAAAGGTCACAAAGGTGGAGGCATGATATATTATAGTATTTAATATAATGTCTGAATATTAATGTCAGTAGTATAGTATTATATGATATTAATATGTTTATAGAACCTAACACTTAGCCCTTTGTGTGAGAGAGAGAGACAGAGAGACAGAGACAGAAAGCGAGAGGCAGAGAGACAGAGAGAGAGAGAGAGAGAGAGACAGAGAGAAATCCTTCTTTTTCAAGCTTTATATATTCAAACTCTCCATTAAAATTTGAAACACACTGAAAGAGTCAATGCACATCAATTTAATGAATGATTAATAAAGAGGGATTTAATCTTCTAAAAGCCTCAAAGTAAGATTAATTTAGGGAGATATTTCAACTTTGTACATTAATTAATGTAATAGGATAAAATTCAAAACTAAGGAAAACTTGGACAAATGACTTAGGAAAATGTGTTAAGTATATATTAAATCTCCTCTGAAAAGAATAGTGTAAAGTTTTCAGAAAACTAAGCCATTCCAGTGATTTGATCATTTTTACTCTGAATCTTGAATTGGCATAAAGGTGAAGATGAACCAGGAGTTTTCCATCCCCAACACCTGTGACTACATCATATTGGCCTGGATCCTGTGAATTGCTGGGAAATAAATTATTCATCCTCTGGCTCTAGAGAAATACCAGTGTACCAGAGAGTATATTGGTAGCCTGCAAGACATTTCACAAGCTACTGCATGAACATTTGAGAGCCATTTAGACAATTATCTTTGTCCAAATCTACACAACAGAACACGTCAGTTCAATCAGTTTCATAAAAACCTTGTCCACTTACTCGACTATCTTGTCTACACTAGCCCAGATATCCCAAGACCAAGGTCCTGCTCTATACTGATTTTGAAAATGTAGCACTTTAAAAGTTTCAAAGCACTTTAGATGTCATCTCATTTAATCTTCACAACACTGTGAGGCAGGTGCTACTCTTATCCCCTTATTACAGATGAGGAAAGTGAAGCTGAGAGATATCACACAGGCTTGAGGCTCAGGGTCACACAATTAGTGTCCGAGGCAGGGTTCTATCTGCTGCATCACCTAGCTGCCTGATGTAGGCAAGTAACTCTGTATTTTCAAATGTTCCACTAACTGGGTGCAAGCAAATGACCACTTTTCAAGCACCGACCTTAACTAAATGCAGAGGTGGAGAAAATTCATCATTAGGTAAGAATTATCAGGGCCCACAATGCAATCAGTAATCATTGATAGAATAGATGAAATTACGGTTCTCTTCAAGTATTAAGATCTCAGATATCTTGTTTGTCTGATTTTTTTATTGATCTAGTATAGCAGCAAATGCCCCAGCATACCCAAGATGGTTGCTAGCACAGGTTCTTAGATCTGCTTTTCTAGAGGAAAGTAATTCAAAAAGGGTTAATAATTTTACTTTAATCAAACATACATCATTACCTAGTTTAGGGGGGAAAGTCAGTACCCTGAACTTCAGAAAATACAAATAGAAGTTACAAGCAGACAAAAAATACAGAGAAAATAGCACAATTCAACAGACAGAGCTTCTAGCTGTCTGACCATCACATACCTACCTAGAGAGAGAAGCACCAACATCTGGGTTTTCAAAGCTGGGAGGCTCAACAGCTGCTCAGAGTCTCATCTGCTCAAATTGCACAATTCTTCCCATCAATAAGCCCCAAAGCAGAACCTCACCTCAGAGGTATATATAGCCTTCTCCAGGATCAGAGAACATTATAACCCTTGTGACCCACTGCCTAGTTACAAAGTAACAAAAGTTGTGCCTTCCTGAAAAACAAGCCTCCCCTAAGCAAGCTTCTCCTGTGGACTCTGCTCCAGCCTTCAGCAAACGCCTCCCACCACAGGCTCCATATGACCACATTCAGCCCATTAGGGGGCAGAGTATATTTTCAAATCAGGAAAGGTCCTCAAATTCTCTTATTCTTATTAAGGGGCAGGGAAGATCTTCAAATTTCCTTACCATTACACCTAGTTATCTGAAAAGTGAAACAGTTTTGTAGTTAAGTCACTAGCTTCTCCTGTTACTGCCCACTCTCCACCTACTCCCTACTCTCCCTCTTGTCTTTCCTTATTTTTTTTAATATGTTCCATTTCTTTTAACCAGCTCAGACATATTTCTTCCTGCCCTGAAATATCCTATCGCTCATATATGCAGTGAAAGAAATAATGCGGTTATCACATAGAATATCCATCAAGATTCTTTGCTTTTTAAAAAAAAAAAGCCCTTTTGAAAGATTTAATATCCCCACTAACTAAGAATTTAGATGGCTAATTCAAAGTCCATTTTTTAACCTACTTCAGGTTCCTTAGAAATAATCATAAGACTTAAATTTAGAACTGGAAGAGATCTCAGAAGTCATCCAGTTCAATTATTTAATTTTAAAGGTGAAAAAAAAATGGAGTACCAGAGAAGTTAAGTGACTTGCCCAAACTCATACAGATTGTAAATTCCAGGGGTAGGGTCTTAATCCAAGCCCTCTAACTTCAAATCTAGCTTTCTTTCTATTTTCCTGTGCTGACTTAAATTTTCATTGGAAATAAAGGCAGGCAACATTGTTTCCTCTTAATTTGAAGCTTTTTCACATTAATATTTCCCTTTAGAGGATACCGTCAATGGCAGTTTAAAAAAAAAAATTTAAACAAGATACAGATCTTTAGCACTTAAAAAAAATCTGTCCAGACAAACCAAAAAATCATTGCCCAGACCAAACTAAGAAGATGATTTCTGTCTTAAATCTATAATGATACTAGTAACAATTGAGAAATAAGTGATAATATTTACAGTTGTGTAAAACTTTGTAATTTGCAAAGCCCTTTAAAGTAGATTGCATAAATTTTATTATCCCTATTTTTCAGATTATGAGACTGATTTGTTATTATTATTGGAAAAAAACTTCCATTTATGTGCCATTTTTATAGTTCATGTAGTTCACAAGAACTTGCACATTCAAATAAAGACTCAGAAAAGTTTAGGAGCTTTCCCAAAGTCCAACAGAAAATAACTAATTGTCCCAAGACTCTAACCTCGTCTTTATTTGGGGCTTGGAACTTTTTCCAATATAACCCTCAGTTTTCTCTCTGTAGGAACCAGCATTCTGGTTGAGTTATTAAAGTAAATGTCTTTTGTTAGTTTTTCATAAATGAGTAAAGGACTTTTTAAAAGACCAAAATCAAACACAAACATGCAATGGGGAAAAAAAAGACTTAGCCAAATGACAGAGAGTCTTATTTCCATTAAGATATTTGAACTAGTGGGGATTTTTAAAACATTTCAGTTGTATCCAGGGTTGAGGGGAAGGAAAGGAAAGGCCAACACTATTTTATTATTGACATAAGAGAAATTAATTCCCATACTAGTTATGACTTTCCTTATGGTTCTCTTTCTTCTTAAGACAGTTCTGGATTCTCTTTCTCTATTCTGGACTGCAAAATTGCAGTCTCAGAGGTGGAAGGTACCTCTGAGACTAGCTAGTCCAACCCTATTCCTCAACAGTAATCCTCTCTACAACTTTGTCAACAAGTGACCATTCAGTCTTTTCTTGAAGACTACCAATGAGGTCTTCTAACTTGCTATCACTGCCTCTGCATTCCATTTCCACTTAGGGATAGCTCTGATTGTTGAAAAATCTTTCTTTATATCAAGCCTAAATTTGCCTCTTTGTACTGTCTACCCATTACTCTGAATCTTGCCCTTTGGGGATAAACAGAACAAAACTAATCCTTCTTATATATGATAGCCCTTAAAACACTTGAAGACAGCTATAAATTATGTTGACTCCTAAGTCTTCCATTCTCTCCCATTTTTTTCAAAACCTATGTAGAGATTATCCCTTTATATAATCTGATTAATTTCCTTATAATCCTGCTATTGCTAAATGCCTTCCCCCTTGCTAGTTTACTATGTAAGTAGACTTAAAAGTTGTATCTATTGCATAGTTTCCCTATCACTGACCTTCGCAGAATCTGTTTATGATGTAATCCTTCCCCCCCTCCTTTCCAGAGTATTTCCTAATCTTGAGTGGTTAGATAAACAAAATTAAGATATGGGGATGCCTCTTTAGGGTTTAAAATGTTCAGAGATAAGAATCTCCAGTAACTGTAGTACCCTTTCTTTTTAGAAGAACAGGAAGGGATAGAGATCTCCTGGAGTAAAGTAGAGTTACTTCCTAAGGGTCATTATTCTCATAGACGAGAAAATTTTGACATGAAAGTAGTCAGGAAACATAAGCAAGATGTAAAGGTAGAGCAACACAATGACTCAAAATACAGAGAGAAGGGAACACAACTGGCAATGAGAGGCACTGGAGTGGAGTGCAAAGAGCTTAGGGTTTAGAATTCCAAGGTCTTGGTTTCAAATTCAGCTCCTGCCACTTACTAGCTGTGTGGTCATGCTCTTTGAACTTCAGTTCCAAATTCAAAATAGGCATAATGATCACAACTACCTACCTCATAAATTTGTTGTGAGGTCAGATGAGACAGTATATAGGTAAGGTGCTTTACAAACTCCAAAATATTTTCTAAATGTTAACTATTATAATGATCACTTCCTAAGAACGATTTTCCTTTCTTGATTAGAAATTTTCTTATGCTGAGCAGAATATGCATGGATTAGAAGACAGGTGAGGAGAGCAGGGTCCAGTGGAGAAAGAGGAATAAAATGATGCTAGAAGCTAAAAAAAATGACAGAGAAGAAAATAATTAGAGGATCTGGCTTCATTGTAAAATTGAGGTCTTTAAAGTTATCTTTGATTAACAAATAGGAATTGCTATGAATTTCCATTTTAGAGATCAGCTATTTGAGTGTGGGCCTTACTGTTACTGTGGTTGTTCTGTGATGGCACCCCTCAGGCACCCAGGACTGTAGTTCAGAACTAAAAATAGAGGATGGTGAATTCTGAAGTTCACTGGTTCTTTAACTGCTTCTGATACAATAGTCAAGCACGAACAAAAGGGGGGAGTTTAATGGGCCTTGGATCTCTATCCCCATGTGTTAGGCTCTCAGCTCTACTTGGCTGACTCTCTATATGCATCTGTTGCTACTTCTTCCTGAGGGGTTTAAGATTCCTTTCCATACTTCCATATGTGCCTGATTCCAGATGTGCTTACCTACCACATTTCCCATGGCAGAATTCCAGAAAAAAGAGAGGTTTTGGTCCCAAATGAATCTTGGTATACTAATTATCTCCAAATTAACTTAAATTCACTTAACAAAGGTTAGTCATTCCAGATTTTCAGTAGAATAACTTGTTCTGGGAAGCATATTCTGATTTGAAATGGAACCAGACTCCACTGCTGAAAAAATCCACACAAATATAATGATAATTTGGATGTCTTTAATATGTTCATCCCTAAGGTTGCAAGTTTCTCCTGCCGGGTATTTCATTTTATCCTCCCAACATCACTAAGAGATAGGAAATTGCAGGCATTTTTAATGGCATTCCTTAATAAGGAAACTTTCCCCAGGGCCTCACAGATAGAGTTCTCCTGATTTGGAGTCCCACTCAAACACCAATATCTCTTAAAGCTCAGATGGAAGCTAGGATAGGCCCAGGAAAATATGGCTTCCAAAAACATTAGCAAAGGAGTAATCTTGAGATACAAGATTTTAATTCAGAACATCAGTACGGAATATAAAAGTGGGGGCATAAAACCAACTTTGTTTCACCTTGCCTCTTTGTATGTGCCTGACAATAGCAAGGCTATATGTTTCAAAGCTTAGCAGCACAACACACCTAAAACAAATTATTCCCAGAGCATTTTTTATCCTAATGTCCACAAGACATATAACGTCAACTTTTTAACGTTTGAACATGGAGCGTTAAATTGGAAAGAACCAGAACAAGAGTCTAGTGATATTTAATGTCTTTGGACATTTATAGTTCATAACCATAACCATTATATGAAATAAAGTGTTAATATACTCATTAATCTGAGTTAAGAAGCAGTATAGCATAGTGGATAGAACATTGGATTTGGAGTTTCAGGACCTGAGTTCAAAATTTCTCCCTCTGATATTGACTACATGTGTGAGCTTGGGCAAGACATTAATAAACTTTGTTCCCTCACCTGTGCAATAAAGGGCCTAAACTAAATAGTATTTTATGGCTCTTTCAAACTATAGGTCTCAGATCCTTGAGAGATAATGTGGTGTAGTGCATGAGGCATTATACTTGGAGTCAGGAAAATCTGTGTTCAAATCCTTCCTCAAACACTTACTAGCTTTATGACCCTGGACAAGTTACTTAACCTCTGTTTGCCACAGTTTTCTTTTATATAAAAATAAGGAGTCTGGATTTGAGGGTCTCTACAGTCCCTTTTAGCCACAAAATCTGTGATCCTATGGTATGTCCCATTCACAGGAAACCATTTGTGTAAGTTGGTCTGTAGTTATATCTTTATGAATAAGTGGGAATTGAGATGAAAATTCTTTGTAGAGATCTTTGTAGCATCATGTGTGCATTTGGTGTGTGTGTATGTATGTGTGTCTGTGTGTGCATGCACATGTTTAATCTTCACATGAAGCAAAGCTTTTTGCCTTTTCATCTCTATGACAAGAACCCTTTTAAAGTCCAGCTTCTATTGGGTCCTTCTCAGTTGAAGGTAAACAAGGCTGACTCTGAGCAAACCCTGTGAAATTACGTTCTCTGTTCCTGGCCTCTTCTTTCTATATTCTCTTCCTCCCACTGGATGACTACCTCTCAAGCTACTATACACATACTATACTTTCCTACTCTAATATCTGGAGAGAATCTGATAATCAGTTGTTATACTTAATTTATTTAAATCAAACATTGATTTTAAGCATTTCATGTCTATTTGGAAAATTGAAGGATTGTTTTCTTGCTAAAAGATTTTCATACCTTAAGCAAACATTTAAGGATTTGGGGGTGGGAGGTATTGCTAGAGAGGTCTCTGAAATAACTAGATTTTTGACTGGATTGGTCTATAGGCTTTCATCCCTACTCCCACCTAGACAGGCTGACTGAGGTTAAGGCATAGTTTTAGATAGTATTAGTAATTACCGGAGGTGGAGAAATCTATCTTTCCGTCCAATTAGCCTGCTGATAGCTCCAGTCTCTCTAGACCAGGAGTTATTCAGCTGGGTTTTTTTTGGGTTTGTTTTTTTTTTGTCATGGACTCCTTTGGCAATCTGACGATACATATGAAATTCTCAGAATAATGTTTTCAAATGCATAACATAAAATACATAAGATTATAAAAGAAACCAATTATATTGAAATGCAAACAAATGGAATGGGTTGCCTCAGAAGGTACTGGGTTCCTCTTCCCTAGTGATCTGCAAGTAAGGCTAGAAAACTAGTTGTTGAATACATTGTAGAGGAGAATCTTATTTAAGCAAAGATGGGGCTAGGTGGTCTCTTAGATCCCGTTTTAAGATTCTATAATTGTATCAACAAATCTGTGAAGTAATTGGGGCTTTAATGTTTGGGGGAAATTAGGTGACTTGTCCCAGGGCATTAGCTTGAATGGGAGATTCAAGACTTAAATCCAAAGACTAGCACTCTTTACAATATACAAGTTGCCATCCCCTAGAATTTTTTTTTTTTTAGGTCATGACATTTAAAATAGTGACTCTGGTTACTTGAAAAGAGAATAAGAATATTTTGGTCAAATTAATTGTAACTGTTCTAGTTCCATCCTATCCTTGTTTTTCAATTTTGTCCTAAAAATCCTATCCATACAACCTAGTTCTAGACATTATGTTCCTTAGAAATTCATATTGGAAACATTGTTTTCCTCTGTAGAAATTATAGTCAGGGTGTTGTTTAAATAATAATTTTTGCTGTTGTCTCAGGATTATTCATATTTGTATTCCACTGTGCTATGAAAGAGAATGTTCAGAAACAATGGAGAAGACATCTGTGCTGTGGAAGATTTCGTTTGGCAGACAACTCAGGTAAAAAAAAAATTGTAGTGTGTGTGTTCTCCTTTGTATTCTCTTGTGTGCCCCCACTGGTGCATTTCTAGTTACGCAAAACAGCCACTAATAATAATGACACTTTAAGCTCTCAAACATAGCCATTTACTTAGCAATAACCTCCACTCCCCAAATCACAGATACTCATATTAAACCAAGTTTGTGAATAATAAAATATATGCCAATATATTTTTCAGACTGGAGCAAGACAGCCACTAATATCATCAAGAAAAGTTCAGATAATCTGGGGAAGTCATTGTCATCAAGCTCCATTGGCTCCAACTCTACCTACCTTACATCCAAATCTAAATCCAATTCCACAACATACTTCAAAAGAAACAGCCATCCTGGTGAGTCATTTCAGTAACATCTCAGAAATCCCCTTGGTGATGGTAATCAGAGCTGAAATTTTCATAGCTCATTGAAGACTATGAGAGATTTCATTATCTCTACTTGAGAGATGAAGAAATTAAGGTTCCAAATGATTAAGTGACTTATCCAAGATCACACAGCTAAGTGTATGATGTGGATTCAAATTTAAGCCTTTCTGATGTTAAATTGAGCACTATTTCCATTACATCATGCTATCTCTCTAATTCATTGGGTGTCTCCTGTGACTGTGAAAAATACTAGAAGGACTAAGTCCTATTGTCCACACTAAATTGACTTTATTAGCTCTTACCTCCCAAGGTAGAACAATCTTTTGCAGTTGTACCTTCCATCACAATGTGTGGAAAAACACAGAAAAGGTGTCATTTTGACTTATATGACCATTTCTTCTCTGTTCACCTCACATTCTTTCATGATGTGTGTCTGACATTAAGTTTATAATATTAGTGTTAATGAAAACATTAAGTAAAAGGCTTATGATCTGTAGAAGACTCTGATGGCTTGTAAAATGAAAGAAAAATGGGGAAAACCTGTATGTTCCATTAAATATCTTTGGCAACATGTTTCCAAAGGGAAATAATACCGTCCTTTTACATGATAAGTAAGAATTTGGTAAACAGTCATTTAGATAAGAACAAGTAAGACTCTGCAGGTGGAAAAGTCTTCTAAGAGTATAATGAAAAGCTACTCCATTTGTGTAATGGTTTCATATTAGAACATGGGAAAAATGATGGCATGATAGCTGTAGCACTGGAATCTTTTGCAATTAGATGCCAGGTGTCTATGTTTATGTGTCATTATATTACATTTTAGGGAAGTAATTGTTTGGAGTATCTTGTGTACATTTAGTCAGTTCCTGATGTAGAAACACAAACAATCCATATAAAAAGCTATGCCTGTCTGATGGACTAGGAAGCCATTCCTCCTACTATCAGGGCCTCCGCTAGAACTGTCATGAAAGTTTTTTTGAAAAATTCGAGGTTTTATTGCCTCCATGGGTTCAGAAATGGTAGTTGAAGTAAAACAATAGAAAAAGAGCATCTTTTTGTTTTTCAAACTGGAGCAGGACTGCTACTAATACCATCATGAAAAGTTCCTTCCCCAACTTTATCTCCTCTTTGAAAAAATATAATCTCTCCTACCAACAGTCCAATTTTTTTTTCCCCACTGGGCAATTTTGCATTGCCTAAAATGCCACCAAATTTTAGACTCATTTGGGTTATCATACATCCTCTTAAAAATTTCTTGGTCAATGAAAGGGTCATCGGTCACTAAATGCTGGTTTTAAATAGTTCATTCACCCTGCCTTCCTCTTAATATCTAGCTGAGGCCATCTATAATTTATGAAATGTGAATCTTGATTAGGTTGGAAAGAAAGGTTAGACAATTTTGAAACATGAAACACTTTGAGGGGTAAAGCAGGTGGGAGGGGTAGGCAATGATGAGTATATTATGAGAGTTCTGAGAGCTTAGAGAGGAAATGAATAAAAGGGGGTGGGAAAGGTTTCAAAAAGGGAACTGTCAAAGATTTATCTCTAAATTGTATATAAGTCCAAAATAAAGAGAGGACATATTTTTGCTTCTCTTCATCTCCTACACAGCCCCTCACTCTCAGAAATATTGTTTGTAAATTAGTATTATATTTTTGCTGTGTTGTAGTCTAAATAGACTTTTATGAACTGATAAGAGAATTTAGTAACTATTTATTAAATTGTTTTGATGGGAAAATGTGTTCTGAATTCAAGGAGACTTATAAATGTTTGGGACAAAGCCATTTTGGAAATATGTGTGTGTGTGTGTGTGTGTGTGTATGTGGCCTTTAACAGGGCACTTAATGCATATCATGGCTGTAGACGTAGTTGTTATTCCCTGGAATTGACCTAGACATTCATATGTTTATGGCATAGATAATGTCTTCTAAGAGCATTCCTTCAACAAAGGTGGATCATTCAGGTAAAAATATTCATTCCTTTTATCAAATGCATGAAATCTCAGTAAGGTAATGGGGGAATGAATATTTGCATGGATTTAGCCAAAAGATTTCCAGCTGCCTCAGAAAAAAACCTGCTTGTCCTGCACCGTACAGCTCACTTTGCACAATGATGGAGGGCTGAAATTTCTGAAGTTCCCAGCAAGCAAATATATGCTCTGGCTATTTTCTGCATGGGGTGTCTGCAAATCTGTCCTTCTAAGAAATGTACCATGTTCTCACATCCATGTCAATGGCATCCAGAGCAGTAAAACAGCCTCTGCTAGAAGACTACAAAACAAGGGGGAAGGGTAGAAAACTTTGTTTTCATACTGCTTTTATGAATTACAAAGTGTGTCATGGTACATTTGTAGAAGTGGCAAATGAGGAAATAGCTCTTCTAGGACTGCTCCTTAAAATTTTTTATCTGCTTAAAAATATAGCACAGGACCAATAAAGTTCATACCCCTAGCCAGTGGTTTTCAGTCTTCTGTTTATGTTCCAGTTCTATATTGTCCATTATTTGGTGTTACCCAGAACATTAGGGATGATGCTTACATTGAATTATTACTCCTGTACAAAAATTGCCCAAGGAGACCAGTAAATCAGGGAATAGGCTTGAAAGCAGGTGAGTGGATAGAAGAAGAATAATTAAAATTTTAAATATGTAGAATCAAAACTTGAATCTGCAACAAATGTAGAACATATTAGTACATGGGGAGTCCTTAAGGAATTATAAATATAAGACTAAATGCTTCCAAATTTTGTATGGGTTATTTTATTTTAAATTTCATTTATGAAATTATGAAATGAAATGAAAAATTATGAAATGAAATATTTCATTATTTTAAATGAAGCAAAGATTAAATTAGTGGAAGATTCTTTATAGAAACATCCTTCCCCTAGTAGAAAACCATTGGCTAGTGCATAGATGAACTAAGAGAAGCCAGTCTCAGCTGGCTTGCCTAGAAACTTGTATGTGGTCAGCAATCCTGACTCACTGAGGCTTCTTTCCACAAGCATCAGAGAACGGTGATTCTGTGCTACAATCTGCCCATTCTCCTCTTCCTGAATGACTTTCTGTTCTTTGCTCACATTTCCTTTGTGTGGGTTGATAGCAACATTTCCTATTTTAATCCATATTTTATTTCATGTATATCCCAGAACAAGATAAGAACTGAAAGAATGTATTCTTTTCTGGATGTAGTACGTATGGTGATAATGATTTTCTTTAACAACTGGTTGCTTGTGTTGTACACTGGCTATAACTGAAAATATAAGATGCCCTGAGTTTAGAGTTCTATCATTTCATAGTGTGCTTCTGTTTCTACCTTCTCTACAGAAAGTAGGAAGGAGTAAGACTGAAGGCAATAGACATGCATGTGAAAGAATCACCAATACAGTCTAACCCCCATGCAGACAATGGGTGTTGTTCATTAATAAGGCACTCTCTGTCACTTGACTTTAGGGTAGGACTACACTTTGGTCTTTGTTGGAGGAATATGATCATAGGATAATAAGACCATAGATCTTGAGTGGAAGTGACTTCAGAGTCCATTTGGTCCCATTTTACAGAGGAGAATACCCAGGGAGATTAAATGACTTTCCTTTTGCCCAAGATCACCCAGGTAGTATGTCAGAGGTAGTATCTGAACCCAAGTATTCCAAAGGAGGAAGAGGAAAAGGAAATAATTATATTTATGTAGTGCCATCTATATGCCAGGCCTGTGCTAAGTGATTTACACTTATTATCTCTTGATCCTCACAACACTGCCAGGTAGATACGATTATTACCCCCATTTTATCATTGAGCAAACTGAGGGAAACAGAAGTTAAGTGAATTACCCAGGGTCATGCAGCTAGTAAGTGTTTGAGCTTAGGTTTGAACTCGTCTCCCTGACTCCAGGCCCATTGCACTGGCCACTATAGCACCTATCTCCTTCCATTCCAATGTCAGTGCTTGTCCAACTATAATAATGGCTTAGCATCATGTGAGGACAGTGAAATACATCTAAATACATTAGAATGGATAGAATACTTTCAAAAGGTCTTTAGACCCAAATTCAGGAATCTGCTTGGGAAACAAATTATCAGTAAGGAAGCACTTTCCAAGTGGTATTTTACCAATATGTAGTCCCACTCTATTGGCCTAATCTATGTATGAACCCATGACTTTCTATATTTATCAATTTCATTAGAAGTCATTTAGCAGCTACCATGTAACTCCCAGTATTGTTGAGTTTGAAGCAGCATGACACAACGGATAGAGAACCAGCCTCTGAAATAGGAAGATTTGGGTTCAAGTGTTGCCTGTTTCCTATACTATCTGAGTGATGCTGGGAAATTAACATAACTTTCCATTGATTTAGGCAGCTTTCTAAGACTATAAATTGCAGAGAAGGTGCCAACCTCCTCCCAAGTTTCCTTATATGAGAGTTCTTTATACCAATGATATCATAGGTCTAGTGCTTATCCAAATGTGGGATTATATATGTTTACGTGGAAAGGTATTTCTTACAAGAAAAACTTTGGTTTCTACATTTCTAACTCAGAAAGGTGCTTTTTTGCCCTAAATTTCAATAATCTCAGAGAGTAAAAATATTATTTCTTCGTATTCATTGGAAAAATTATTTGTATTAGGCTTTCTCCAGGTTGTTCCAATAATTTTTGATATATTTTGTGACAGTGTTTTATGTAAGCACAATCTTGCTTTGATTTGTCTGTCTCAGATACTTTTCCTAAGCAGTTTCCAAATTTTCTTTCTTCCTTGGCTTTCTGAAAGATGTCAAGTATAAAAATTTCATTTGTATATCCCCATCCTAAAATGATAGAAATTAAACTAACATATCAGGAAATATCAGGCCCCTAAATTGAACATGAAACACCCACCCTCCAAAAAAGTCTTGATTCCGAAATGCTTTTGGCAGCCCACTGCTTAACCTTCGGATAATGCCCAGTGCTGTTGGTGATGGAAGTAGATCATATTCTGCAAAGCTCTGCTACCTATGTGCTTTTAATCAATAATGCATAGTAGTAATATTTAGCAGCTCAGGCACAAAACCTGTTCAGATTGTGACCTAATTTCTCATTTCATTTCCCACAGAGAGTATTTTTGTGGACAAGTCCTCATCAAAGCTTACCCACCTGGATGGAGAACAGACATCAATCATCCCTGTCCATCAGGTCATTGACAAGGTCAAGGGTTACTGCAATGCTCACTCTGACAACTTCTACAAAAACATCATCATGTCAGACACTTTTGGCCATAGCACAAAGTTTTAATTGGGTTTTGTTAAAATAATAGAAATCAGTTCCAAATAGAGACCTACAAGCAAAGCAAAGAGGACTGCCAGATGTAAATGTGCCATTACCTAGGTAACACTATGCATAGGAAAGAGATGTTTGTTTGTTTGTTTTTTATTACAAATGCCATTGTGAAATTTATAGTGGAACTCATCTGTGCCTTTCCCCCATGTTGGAGTCTTCCACTATCCCCTAAGCCTCAGCTCTCTGACAACAACATGACTCAGTAGCCACAGGGAACACTATGTATTTTTATAGCTGAATCACACCAATCAGAACCGAAGAATATTTAAAAGCTAGAGGACAAGGAAAAAAACAGCAGTCAAAAATCGATTCCAGTCGAGAGCTTATTCTGATGGTGAGTTGTTTTGGACATCATCGTTTGCTACATATTCTTCCCCCCAAATTGAGGGAAATGTAAATTTTCATCACCATATGTGGCTAGTTCTCTATAAGCCCTTCCCCAGTGCTGGTTCCACATTTCTTTCTTGTGCCTAACTTGTAGGGGAAATTTCAAGCAGATAAAAATATAATTTGAATTCTCTCATCCAAAGATAACAAAGGATCATTTATTAGTTTATTTTTAACTATACCAAAGCTAATTGTTTAACACTTTAGCTTCTTAGGTGAGAGTACATTTGCACCATCATCTAAATTTCTGAGATGTTTCACATTTCTATATATGTAATATATAAACAACCATCACACAATATAATGTAAGCATTGCAAGTTAAAGACATATCAGGGTTCACATTTTACCAGTACATTCCTCCTAGAGGTTACCAAACAGCTCAATTAAAACACCTTTCTCTTTTTTAAATTATGATTGGGGATGCCTAAGGGCAAGATGATTCCGTTTGTTGCCACTGCTGCCCCCATTTTAAGGAAAGCTGGAGAAAGAGACAGAAACAGAGACAAAGAGAAGCCATGGCCATGCCCCTTCCTTCCAGAAGCTAAACCATGCTTATATATGGAAAATCACATTCTGTTCTAAGCTAACTGATTTTCCCTACTTTCATGGGGGCAGGGGAATATCATCTATATGTCCCCTATGTTCCCTTACTCTCAGATGAACATACTATTCCTACAGGTGGCCACAGTTGCTGCTTATCCACTCAAAGGTTACATGTCCCCTGAGTCTACAGTATCTGTTGTTGGGACATCTGTGCATAAATTCTGTGGATGCACCATGAAATAGTATGTTTGGGAGGGAAGCTGGCACTAATAGATCATATTTGGAGTGCTACAATATGGCTTCACTTTGCTGACTGCATACATATGGGTGACATTTCCAAGCACTTCAGGAGAGCCTTAATTTTTTTTTTTTTAAGTTGCTGACAGAATGGATACTTGGTAGGTACATAGTACATAGCAGAGTGCATTTTTTCTTTGGTTAAAACACTGAGTTAAATGGAGCTTTTTCAGAATTTGCTTTATCACAGGCTGTACTTTTAATATTCACTCCATGCCATCTGGGAAACAGCATGGAAAACATCCATTTCTAGGTAGACAGCTACCCCAACTGTGAGAAATGCTGCCTTGTGAGCAGAACTGTCCTGTTTGGAGATCTAGGCAGGAACTTTCTTTAAATGTCTTTCTGGCCATCTGAATCTATGGCTTGCCTTGTATCTTAGAACAGCATGAGCTAGTTCTTTCCCCTAAGGCAACCTAAAGTGATCCAAACATGCTTTAAAATGTAGTGCTATAGCCAAGGATTCTGAGCCACTTGTCTCAAAGGCTCTCCCTGATTCTCAGATGGGAAGGAGCTGCCATTCTTTGCTAGCTTGATGAGATCGTCAAGTGATGAGATGTTGGGTCTTTGCCGATATTTCCCTTTGCTTGGTTTTGCAGAAGAAGACTTGAAATATTACCCCAGGAAAGCTGGCCAGGTATCCTATCTGGCTATTCTACTGTGTCGACCTGAAAGTTTGGTTAAAGGAGACAAATAGGATAGGTGATATATGTTTATATCATTTATTCCCTTAAAGCTAGTCAAAGCTAGCAAGGTTGTAAGGAGGAGCCAAAACCCAAGTTCTGACTGTCTGACATGAGAATGACAATGTTTTTATGTTTTAGAACTGTCCCAGGATGTCTGTGTCCCTCAGAGGTCCCTCTATATGTTTTTAGAAAGGAAGTTTCTTAGTTGAATAAGTTGCAAATACAAATTGAAAAGACAATTGACAAAGTGTTCTCTGCTGGATCCCAGGATACCTGAGCCTCCCCCATGCAGCACATGTCTCTGGGAAAGATAAGAGAAGTCCACTATTCAGCCTTTTCTGGGCTTCCAACTTGCTGACACAGAAAGGGCATTTTTTTTTTTGAGAGCAAAGCAAAGCAGTCTGATTGATTTGTTTAGGCTTTGGCCCTTATTGGGATTCAAATATTGTCAAGTGCAAAATAAGCAAACTAAGAATTAAATTCTAGGGGCGGCTAGGTAGCACTGGCCCTGGAGTCAGGAGGACCTGAGTTCAAATGCGGCCTCAGACACTTAACACAAAAACTAGCTGTCACTTAACCCCAACTGCCTGCCAAAAAGCAAAAAAAAAAAAAAAGGAAAAAAAAGAATTAAATTCTAATTACCAAGGGGAAAAAATCTTACCTTTTTTATAGAACAAGTGTTCTTAATCTGTTTTTTTGTACTAGATCTCTTAGATAGTCTAGTGAAGCCTATGGGTCCCTTCTCAGAATTAATATTTCTAAATGTATAAAATATATAGAATTATAATGGAAACCAATGACTTTAATGTTATTTATTAGTTATTTAAATATAAAATATATCTAAAGTTAAAAGTTTAAGGACCCAATGTTAAGAGCCCCTATTAGAGCTTGTCTTAGATGAGATTAAATTTACTGAAAACTTGAACTTAAATGTTCAGAGAACTCCACCTGCCTTAGCCTAAGCAATCTATTCACCACAGTAATCAACCTTTCTATAAAGATTTATAATAGAGTTCAGTTAGCAGTTGATTGCTGAGACATTTCCACCAAAAGTAGGTTTACTGGACAATGCTTAAGATACAGTTTTAAACAAACCTCTGTTTAATATTCTTCTTAATACATGCCAAGTGATGGGAAAATATTCCTGCAACAGATAGAAGAGGAGGAAATAAGTGAATATGAAGATATACAAACCAAATGAAGACATTGAGTCAAATTCTACCCTCAGTCCTGAAGTTGAAGACCTGATGACCTAAACTTAAAAACAGAAGTAGGATAGAATTTGATTCAGGGAGTACAATGGCTTAAACCTTAATATCCAGTCGTTGAAAGTCAGCTCACATTAACCTTGCCTGTCCTTAATGGAGAATTGCCTTTTTTTCTTTTCTTTTCTTTCTTTCTTTTTTTTTTTTTTTTACTACCATGTAGTAGAGCTGCAAATTGTCAGTTTCAGATGCTTTCAGTTCTTATCACCATAGCTTGCAATGTAAAGTTTTCCTTTGTCTGTTGTCAGTATAGCCTCCCTTGTACATATTTATTTATTTTTGCGTCTTCAAGTGTTACTTTTTTCATAGCTTCATGCTGTCTGGCTTTGTTGTTTTAATGAACTTTCCTTTGGAAGGGAAATGAGAGGGTGGGGCGGGAAGAGACAGATATTGTATATATCTTTTCTAAATTGTGAAATATTTTCTGTAGCACTCTCTTTGATGAAGAAAAATGACTGTGAGCATAAATTGAAATTATTAGTAAGAAGTTAGTACAGTAGATTTGCCATTTTCCTGAAATGGAAAACATTTTTCAAATAAATACTTATGATGTTAATATTCCAAATTATTAAATTCTTTTATGAGTGAATGTTTTTGTTTCTGACTGTTCAATAGGAAAAGATTATTTGACAGCTGGAAAATAACCTGCCACCAATTAAACATGTGACATAGATTTACTTTGCCAAATCAATAGGAATAAACTTGTAGCCAGTCTCCAGATTTCTGGGACACAAATACACTTCAAAGTCTCTTATTTTCATCACTGACTGATGCAATGTTAAGCATTATGACCGATTGAGATCTGTGTATATTCCTTCACTGGGAGCCCTCAGTCTTCCACGTAAAAAAAAAAAAAAAGGAAAATCCTCATTACTTGGGAGGCTCCAGATTGGGTTGCCTTCTCACTGATACCTAGTCATTGCTTCCACTGTACAGGGACTGAAAGGTGGCAGATTTCAGCCAACTTCATTTTCACACTGAGTTACAGGGTGCTATTATCCGTTTCATTAGAACAGTGGTTATTTAGGGTAATCCCCTTTCTCCAGAGAGCCAAGGCTTAATTTGGCCCTCGGCCTCACTCAGCAAGGTTTCTGCTGAATATTAAATTGTGTGGCACTTTGGCAAATGATTACTAAGATTATCTTAGCCAACTGTCACAACTCCTGGCCAAACCAAGTTAGGAAAACACACAAGCAGTTGCTTATGGCTCATCTACAGAAACATATTACAATGTGACTTCAGAAAGTACCGGGTGGGCGGGCGGGAATCTCATTTGATCTGCAAGCTGAAACTTGTGTCTTATTGGAGAAAATGTATTTGTAGTATTTCTGAAATTTGGAGGAATTGGACTTTATAAAAACAATGTTTTGGAAGTGCTTCAGAGTATTCAGCTGAATAACATTCCTTTACTCCCAGATAAAGGCATCAGGACCTTTTTTTTTTCCTCTTTCATTTCAAAGTGGAATGGTTCAAGTAACAGCTTTGTTTTTCTGCTACCCTGGAGAAAATGAAAATAAATATGAAATTTTGCCTTCATATTCCACAGTCTGTCAGCAAAACAAGGAAATACAATTCATTCCATTGCCATAAACAGCTCTAAACTGAGCTAAGAATCTAGGGGAAGAGGCGACCCCCCTCCCCCCGAGGTTCTTGGTTATATGAGATGGAAAGATCACTTTTTTCCATTATATTTCATAAACCAACTGGAGTTATTAAAATGTTTGGACTTGGTGATTTTCAGACATTATAGCATGTAATTTCATAACATTGAAAGTATAATGTACTGAGATATTTTCCATATCCCCCCTAGTAAACTATAATCTCTGTGAGAACAGGGACTCTATTTTGTCAGGCAGTGAAGGGAAGTGAAAAAAGCACTGGATTAGGAGTCAAAGTACCTGGATTCAAATCCATTTTATTCTTTATTCAGCTATCAAAATAGTCATTCTGAAGTTCAGGTATGATGATATCATGGTCTCCCTTTATACTTCCTTGTCCTTTCAGTCTATTCCAAAGATTCCCTATTACTTTCATGATAAAACATAAAGTCCTGTTTGGCTTTTATAACCCTTTCAAATCTTTCTACTTTATCAGTCTTATTACACTCTGCTCTCTTATATGTACTCTATAATCTAGGACACCACAACCCAGAGATCTCTGCTATTTGTGCAAGATACTCTCTTCCAAATTGAGCCATTTTCCCCAATCCCTGGACATCTCTTTTCTGCTGGCCTGCCTCCTAGCTACCTTTATTCTCCTAAAGCATTTAGCTAAAATTGCACTTTTTACAAGAAGCTGTGCCCCATCCTCCATAATGCTGTTTTCCCTCTGAAATATCTCCAAGTTGATAGCTAGCTCTCATGTGTCAAACATTCTGTGTTCTTAATGAATGCTTTTTAATGACTTCAAATCCAAACTCCTTTCCTTTGCTGAACTTGGGTAATTAGTCTTTGGACCACAGTTTCCTGAGGCCTTCATTTCCAAGTTTATGGAAGAACACCAGTTCATCCCCAGGGAATTCTGGGACCTGAAACTGCCTTCCTGGATCTACTTCCCAGATGTGAATAGGTCAACAAGATCATTATTTGAATTGAATGACCTCTAAGTGCCATTTCAGCTCCAAATCTGATCCTTATGATCTAGGCCTTGTATCTTCCTCCAACACAGGTCTGTGCTTGCCTTTACAGTACTTAGCAGATGAATTGAAGTATTTGATTGTCTACAACACACATGTCGAACAAGATTAAAGGTTTCTTGCTACAAGTTCTTTACAGTCAATTTTGTGGAGGTGGGATTTATGAATATGAAACAATTTGTATTTACAAGAAGAAATTGTTCACCTGGTCATTTCCTCATTTTTAAGTTTTGTCACCGAATTAGAACATGTACAAATTAAACTAACATAGTCCATTCAACCCATGCCCTAAAGCCTCTCCAGCTTATCTGACTCACATTCTTCCTTCCCTTAGTCGATAAACATGGTACAGTGGAAAGAACACTGGGTTTGGAGTCAGAATATCTGGATCTAAATCCTCACTCTGACATTACCACTGTGACCTTGGGTAAGTCACCTAATCTCTTAGGCTACAGTTTTCTCATCTGTAAATGAAAAATGTCAGACTTTATGGTCTATCACAGTCCCCTCTTTCCTTCCTTCCTTCCTTCTTTCCTTCCTTCCTTCCTTCTTTCCTTCTTTCCTTCCTTCCCACCTTCCTTCCTTCCTTCCTTGTTCAAAACACAAATGTATAAAGCATTTATAGCATTTACTATGTACAGAACACTATGCTAACTTTTGGAGATAAAGCCCCTACCCTTAAGAGGCTTACATTCTAAGACAGGGAGTCACAAAGTAGGATATGGACAGTATGGTTTGAATATGACAGCTAGAAAGTAAAACAGAGGTCTGATTCTAGGCAAGGTAAGGCAAAAACTGACCTAATCCCATGTCTGGGGATCCACATTTGTGTGGGATTTATTATGGTCACCCAATTGGTTTAGCTCCATTGTTGCTCATAACTCCCAAGCTCAAGTGGCCTACCAGCTTCAGCCTGTACTAGCATGAGCCATTTCTCTCATCCCTTTTTTTTAAAGTCTATCATAAAATGGAATTCAATAGACACAAAGAAATACTGACTGACAACTTGCTGAAATGAATAAGAATAACTAGCTAACCTCTCACAATTACCATCTATCTTTTATGAAATAGGGTTGTACTGGGGGCTAGGTGGCACTATGAATAGAGCACCTGCCCTAGAGTCAGGAGGACATGAGTTCAAATCTGTCCTCAAACACTTAACACAAAACTAGCCATGTGACTTTGGGCAAGTCACTTAACCCTACTTGCCCTGCCTTCTTTCCTCCAAAAAAAAAAAAAGAAATAGGGTTGTAAAAGCATCTTGTTTATTGAAGAGTTTATAAGTGCAACTGTTAAAAATAAAAAGAAAAATCAGAATTTTTAGTAATATATTAGCCTGTCTATAGAAACTTTTCCTCGTCCTTCCAAAAAAAAAAAATGTCTAGCTAGGTTCAAATCCCAGAACTCTCATGTATTGCCTGTGTGACGTTGGGCAAGTCACTTAACCTCCATAGGCCTTATTTCCTTTAGTTAAAAAATGAAGGAATTGGCCTAGATAAAATCCTTGCTACCTCTAAACCCAATGATCCTTCAGTGGCATCAGGAAAATGATACTTTAAGGTCAAGGTTAAGACAGAGAAGTGGAAGAAGCTTCTAGTAAGTTTGTTCAATGAATATTTAGAGCCTACTGCTATATATGTCAGCCATTGTCCTAGGCATTGGGATACAAAAAGAAAAATGGAATATTCCCTGCCCTGGGAGAGGAAATCATTTATGTGAAGAGGTAAGTTTAGTGTAAGGTAGGTAGTGACAGGGGCAAAGAAAGCATACAAAATACTCCAGGAAAATTTGAGACAGGCTTTTTAGCTGAGGGGGGTAAGGAAAGAATTCTCAGAGGAGGTGATACTTTGGTAGAGCCTTGAAGGAAAGGAGATATTCTAAAAGTTAGATATGAGAAAGCATACCAAGCAAGCATTGATGATGGCCTGCTCAAGTGTGTGGAGATAGGAAATGGAAGCTTGAATTTGGGGAATAGCTTAGTTTGGTTGTAATATAGAGTGTTTGAAGGGGAATAATCTTAATAAAGCTAGATGTTGAAGGCCAGAATGAGGTTTCCACATCACTTCCCAAACAGCCTACAACCAGGGATGGGGAACCTACAGCCTTGAGGCCACATGTGGCCCTCTATGTCCTCAAGTGTGGCCCTTTGAATCCAAACTTCACAGAACAAATCTCCTTAATAAAAGGATTTGTTCTGTAAAAGTTGGAATTAGTCAAAAGGTTGCACTCAAGGACCTAGAGGGCCATGTGTGGCCTTGAGGCCACAGGTTCCCTACCCCTGGTCTACACTTCATTTTTCTTCCCCATCTTTCCCTGGTCCTTAACTTTGGCCTCTGCCCCTACCACCACCCTGAGTTCTCTTAGATGAGTTCCTGCCTCACCTTGCCTGGAATCAGGCCTCCATTTTACTTTCAAACCATATTATCCTTACCCCATTTTCCAGCTCCTTGTCTTAGAATGTAAGCTCATTAAGGGTAGAGACTATCTTCTTTGCCTATATTTGTATCCCTAACACTTAGCATTGTGCCCATTCCACAATTAGTGTCCAATAAATGCTTTATCATTTTATCAATGCTTTATCTGTCATCTATATATCTATCTCTATGTATCTCTCATCTATCCACCTATTTATCAGTCATCTATCATAAATGTCAGGCTAAATAAACCATTTTACCCTTTGGTCACTAGTTAGTTACTAATGTGTTTGAGAAGGGGAGTGACATGGTCAGACCTGGACCTTGGATGATTCTCTGATAGCTTTGTGTGGGATGGTTTAGAATGTGGAATGACTGGAAGCATGGAAATCGCATAGTAGGCTATCACTTTGAGTGCTGAGCTATGTGACTTGAGAGAAGAGATTGGATGTGAGGGCAACATTATCAACTTTTGGATATAAAGAGTGAAGGAAGGAAATAAGCATTTATATATCACCTACTATGAGCCAGTCACTGAGGTAAACACTTTACAGATATTATGCTTTGATCCTCTCAACAACTCTCTGGGTTAGGTTCCATTGTGATCCACATTTTACATTTGAAGAAACTGAGGCAGACAAAGGTTAAATGACTTGCTCAGGGACACACAGCTGGTCAAGAATCGGATGACAGGTTTGAACTCAGGTCTTCCCTGACTTCAGGTTCTGTCCACTGTGCCACCTAGCTGCATCTTAGGAAAGAGGAAGACAGAGGAGTCAAAGAAAACTGACATTGTTTGAGGTAGATTTATGAGTCATCTATCCAGAGATAACTACAACCTATAAATGAGATCACCAGGGGAGAGAGAGAGAAAAGGACCAATGCCAACGTCTTGGGTGGTGCCCACACTGATGGAACAGGAGGACAATCAGGGTGATTAAGAAGGTGCATTCACATAGGATGAGAGTCAGGGGAAAGTAGTCTCTTCTGTCATGACAGCCAGGAGAGGAGAGAGTGTGCAGAAGGCCAAAATAATGGTCCTACCATATGGAATATAGCTACTTTCTCTGGAATTTAATTCACCAAACATGTTTCAGGAGATATAGAGAATCTTAGATTTGGAAATGGAAAGAGCCTTGAAAACTATGCAGTCCAATCCCAGCAATATAAAGATGAAGAAATGAAGGCCCTGAGGGTTGAAGTAACTTCTCCAAAGTCACACAGGTGGTAAGAGGCAGAGTGGAGATTTGAACTCAGATTCTCTGAGTCTAAAACAAGTGTTCTTTTCACTTTATCACTCTCTCTTTCTTTTTCTTTTGGTGGGGAGAAGGCCGGGCAATTGGAGATAAGTGACTTGTTCAAGGTCACACAACTAGAACATGCTAAGTGTCCGTCTGAGGCTGAATTTGAATTCTGGACCTCATGACGCCAGGGCTGGTGCTCTATTCACTGTGCCACCAACTGCCCACACTCTCTCTTTCTTAAGAAAGAAAAGAATGAATAATTTCTTTTGCCTTTACAACTTTCCATAGTTGGCTATTTTTCCATGAGATATCAAAAGTGGATTTAGTCTAATATTTTAAATAGTTTCTTCACTGTGATCACTGAATAATTTAAAAATATGTTCTCTAAAACTGCTGGCAGAGCCTTAGTCAAAAAAAAAAAAAAAAAGCCAAAAAACCACCATTGGGTTCATGCCAGAATTCAGAACTGGTTACCAGGCAGGTATGGGTTACCAGGTGGTCTGGGCACAGGTACAGGTCTCTAAAATCAAAGAAAATTGATGGACTTGGTAATATAGAACCACTAACATTTTTATCATGCTTCAAAGTTTACAAATTTTTTTTTTTCTTCCAACAGCCCTGTGAGGTTGGATCATAGGATTAGAGATAGAAAGAAAAAGAGATAATCTAGATCAATGGCTTCATTTTATAGCCGAGGAAATTGGAGCCCAGAGAGGTTAATGATTTTCCCAATATCACCTGGATAGTAAAATACATGACCAATATTCAGAACTCTGACTGGTATTCCAATACATATAATACAAGTATCATTAATCTTAAATCACAGAGGAGGACGCTAAAAGGTAAGGTAGTTTGCCCATGTTCCCAAAGCTGTTAAGTGTGAAAGTATTTGAACTCAGACCTCCAGATTCCAGGGCAAATTCTTTTTCCAGTTACTATATACTAAACTGTCTCATTTATTTTATTTTCAAAAGAGGACATTCTCTCTAACTCATCTAGTATATTGGTTATTTTGCGTAACAGTCTCCATGATTTATGAACTGATTATCTACACCTCCTTTCTCACTTTTGGCTCATGCTGATCCTAAGTATGAAATAAATATGAAAGTGAAGCCTTCGAGCACCGTGCCTTGCACTGGTCAGTCAACATTTGTTAAATATAACTGAACCAATATCAAATTTGCCCATTTCTCTTGGTAAAACAAGGGTTTTTAACCTACAGACCCTCTCAAATGGATAGATTCCAAGGGATCTGTGGATCTGGATAGGAAAAAAAATCTTCGCTTTCACTAACTGATTAGAATTTAGCATTTCTTTCAATTATCAATGTATGCAACAAGTATTTTGAGGAGTATATAGGTCTCACTAGACTACCAAAATGTTCATGATATACAAAATGGTGTAGAAGCCCTGAGGTAAAGATTTGGGAGAGAGAAACTGTATTTAAGGATTAAGTTTGAGTATTATTGTATGTTGCATGTAGGTACAATTTGGGAACCATTACAGCTTCCATAGGCCTTGATGTATCAGACCATGGGAACATGCCCAGTATTTGACCCCACTATGGGGAAAACACTCTTGCAGAGTAAACACCATCTGGGACAAGGCTAGAGTAAGCCAAATCTTCTTTGAGTGTGATCTTTTGCCTAGATACCCTATGTAAACCACAAACAACCTCCAAAGGAGAGCGTTGTTTGTTTTTTTTTTCAAATCCAACAGAAGTCCCAGTCTGTGCAAACTCTTATTGACAGCTGTTATACCTCTGGGTTTCAGGACTAGCTGAGAGTGAGGAGGGTGATTATGTGGAAGTAGTTTGCTTACTTAGATATATGTAGAGACTGATGATTTCTCTGTCTCTCTGTCCTTCAGCAAAACCTAAAAAGGCAAATCAATTATAATTGTGTCAGACCACAGGAATCCTCCAAACCCAGAACCAAGATAATATGCTATATACGTTTCAATTATCCATGTTTCTGCAACAGCAAGCACCATAGCACACCCAGGATGGTCTGCTAGCACAGGTTCTTTGATCTACTTTTCTAGTAAAGACTTCTCAAAAAAAGGTTAACAATCCTACTTTTAATTACCTTCCCTAGCTCAAGGGAATTGTCATTAGCCTGAACTTCAGAGCAAATACAAGCGGAGAAATTAGCATAAAGATCAGCAAGGCTGCGGCTGTCTGAACACAGCAATATTGCTATACACTTTACATGCATCACTGGATCAAGGGAGCACAGACATCATCTGAGTAGTCGGGGGCTGGGGGAGGCTCTGAACTTATGGCTATTCAGCATTTTGACCAGGAAATCAAAAGATCCTTCTCATGAGGGAAACCTTAAAGCAAAATACCAATTCAGAGTATATATGCACTTCTCAGAGCCAGAAGGCATCACAACCCTCCTGACTCAGTGGCTGATTAGATTAGCACCAAAAGGTGTGAAAGCCTTCCTACAAGCAAGTCTCCCCTAAGCCAGCTTCTCTTTAAGCAAGTTCTCCCCCAGTGGGCTCTATGTCATTCAGGATGTATCGCAATTGGGCACATAGGCCTGTTAAGGGGCAGGGAAGATCTTATCCCATTAACATTGCAGTTTCCCATATCCATTTTTTTTCTGGATAATTAAGATACACATATATTGAAAATGATCTATTGAAAATCACTTTGAGTTGAACAAAGTAGCCAAAAAAGCCAAAATGCTTTTTCATTCATCATATGATTACTTCATCTATTTCCTTTAAGAATATGCAATAAGTTTGTGAAACTCTAAGTATCACATATCAAGTGTAAATGGATGGACAGAAGTAGAAAGAATATTAAATGGCTGGGGTTTTTTTTTTTTTTTCCGTAACCTGTGGCCTGGAACCCTCCCCATGCCCACCGAAGACACTAAACTCACAAGAACCAGACATCTATCTCCGAAAGCAAACAACAAAAGAATTTGTCTTTCTCTTTGGCTTGTTATCACCCCAGAGTTTTATTCCAGGGAAAATTACACAATAAAATTTAGGTATATATCAATTTAGTTTTACTTAAATTTGGGTTCCAGAGTCTTCTACTCCAACACAGATGCTCAGTGTACATTATGGATATTGGATATGGTACAGCTTTTATTTCTCCACACAGATGCTAAGGATCACAGGTACATATCAATGGACACAGAAACAAATAGTTCACAAGATGCTCCCAAAATGGAACTGAACTGAGGATTGCTGTTATATAACCCTTTGTCCACCAAACATAACCCTTCCAAGGTTTGTACTACCTTGTGGTTGAAAGCCTGCCTAGGATGGTAAACCTATATTAGGTAAAGAAGAACTAAAGAGAAGAAACACCCAGAAGCCCAGGCTCAGGCTTGTCTTGCTGAGATGCCACATAGTCAAATATAGTCAGAATGGGGGAAAGGCAATCAAGCTTTTCTCTTAACAATCTAGTAAATGATTCAGATGGTGCTCATTTGTCATCTGCAGCTGGGAAGCTCCAGTGTAATGAGGCACAGGTTTTAAAGGTTTGAAGATTGCTTCATCATCGCCAAAGCCCCCTTCAGCTTTGGAAGGAGCCAAGAGCTTTATTAACATGAAAATATCCAAGTACCACACTAGCATATGGGCTTGGTCTGAAGCAGGTAAGGAAGTCCTGCAATCCTCTCTACAGCTCCCAGGTACAAGAAAAAGATTACAGGGCAAAGATGGAGAAAAGTCCTAAAGAAAGAGGAAAGAAAAGAAAAAAGCCAACAACAAGCTTTTATTTTGTAGAACACATGGATGATTGACTGATTCTCAGTTAGCCAATCATTTGCAGCCTCATTAGCAAGTGGAATCATGGCATGGAAACCTGGAAAGGACTTTGGGGAGTTTCTGAAATCAAATCAATATAATTCCAGTAGGTTTATTCACCTTTTGTGAAGATGTGCCTTTGGTTTCCTCCAAACCTATGTAATCTCATCAGGTTGTTTGAGCAACTCCTATCCCGATCACCTCATACTTTGATCTGGAAGGTTTGAGTGTTTGATAGATTTCTGTTGAATTGTATATTGAACTGAAGTTCAACAGTTCTTTTGGTTTAAGTGAGGAATGGAAAAGCCTGAAAAGTCAGGAGATCTGTTTTCAAGTGTCCTTTCTGTCACTGATTCCTTCTTGAGCCTTAGTTCTCTGTGGCAGGTCACTTTTCCTTCCTTAGCATTTGTTCTTTTTAGCAGGCCACTTCCTTTTCCTGAGTCTTAGTTCACATGTCTATAAAATGACAGGGCAAGATTGGAAGCTCCCTAGAATCCTTTCCCGGTTTTCATGCCATGATTCCACTTGCTAAGAAAGCCAGACTTAAGTCCTGGCTACTAACTTTGTGACCTTGGGCATTCTGTCTCCTTTTCTGTTGAATTAAATTGAATTGAATGGAATAGAATGGAATTGGGCATCATTTTTGGCATCTGTAAAATGAGAGGGTTTGAATAAGTGATCCAAATCCCTCAGAGCACTCATGGTTTATGATTCCATGATTACATTTAATGTTTTTAAAATGCTGTTCATTTTCTTTGAACACAGACTCTAGCACTTGAGTGCTGATCCAGTGAATTTAAGCTTCTTTTTCCTGTATTTTCAGAGAAAGACATGCAATTTATACTTTTTTAAATTTCAAAAATACCTGTTTTCTATAAAATGTTCAATATACTGTCTAAGCCAAACTGCAGAAGCCATTAGTGAAAGATTCACTTTCAAGTCATAAAGAAGACAGTAATTATTTTGAAAATCATGAGAAAACGTCAGTGATTCCTCAGAAACTCCACAGGATGAACAATCCCCCAACATGGATACCAATATTCCATTTCTGCTCCCCAGCAGAGTGTTACAACACAGTCCACAACCCACTGGGGAAAAGATGAAAACATCACAGCAGGAATGCCAAGCAGTGAGCAAAACTGACTTGGCAAATGCCGATACTTGTCCTCAGAGGGATGATAGATGGTCTTGCGCTGGGCAAATAAGAAACAGAGAACCACTATTCTCCACATGTGTGTATCTGGCACTCCAGAGTCCAAATGTTGCCCCTGGATGCCTGAACAAGATTTGAATTTAAATTCTAGGAAGCAGCTTTTGTGTGCCTTGGGGCATTGCTTGTCTCTAAACAGGGAAAGGGGATCAAAAGTGAACTCAAAGTTAAAATTCAATTCAACATTTATTCAGCACCTGTTTTATACAAAGTACATTTGAAGCAGAGAGGAAAGAACAAAGTTTAAATTAAATTGTGCTCAGTACCCTCACAGAGCATCTAACCTAAAATTGGAGAAAGATATCATAGAGAACTATGATATGCAATAATGCATGCTAAGTATAGCGGAGGAGATATAAAACAAAGTCCTAGGTAAAGATGGAAGAGGAATGTAGCATCTGAGGGAAGTACCAGTAACAAGAATCATGAAGACCCAGCATGGTGTGATGAGTATAGGGACAACCTGGTTTCTAATCCTATCTCTGATGATGGAAACTGGCTATGTGACCCTGGACAAGTCATGTAACTTCTGAGTTCTCCAGGCCTCGGTTTTCACCTCTGTAAAATGAGAGCATTGGACTTCCTGACCCATAAGATCTCTTCTAGCTCTCAGTCTATGATCTGTCCCTTCTATAATTTTTAATTTTTACCATAACCTTTTATATTTTGGCAATCATCCATTTCCAGTTTATTATAGTACGTGGTATTGAATATCAAAGATCACTCTTGACCTTTTTATCCTTGACTTTGTATTCAAAGGTAAGCACTATTACTGTATGTACAAATAGCACTTCCTAAGGTTTAAATGGAAGTCCTGTCCTATCATCCAGGGAAATAGTTTTTATCTGGAATGCAAGACACACAATGTGCATCTCTCCTATATGCCCTGTTCTCTCCTCTGACACTGCTATTACCCAATTGCAGGTAGTTATCACCACATATCACCACTATGGCCATAGTCTTCTGCTTGGTCTTCCTGGCTCAAGTCTCTCCTCACTCCAATCCACCTCTGCTCAGCTGTCAAATCAACTCAACCTGGAGTTCAGGTCTACCCATGACAAGTCCTCTCCTACCCATTCCATTCAATGTATTCCACTGGCTCAATATGACTTCCCATATCAAATATAAAGCCCCTTTTTTGGCATTCAAAACCCTTTATGACATGGCCCTCCCACTTTTCCAGTCTTTTCACACCTTAATCCTGTCTCTTCCCTACCTCTACACACTCTTCAATACAGCGACACTGGCCTCCTTACTGTTCCTCACACTAGACACTCCATCTCCCAACTCTGAACATTTTCACTGGCTGTCCTCCGTGCTTGGAATGTTCTCTTTTTTTATCTCCTGTATTCTCTTTCTTCAAATCTCTACTAAATTCCTATCTTCTAAGGTTCTCAACCTGTGGTTTATGTTCAATTTGTAACAAAGAAAATACATCCTGCATATCAGATATTTACATTACGATTCATAACAGTAGCAAAATTACAGTTATGAAGTAGCAACGAAAATAATTTTATGGTTGGGAGTCACCACAACATGAGGACCTGTATTAAAAGGGCACAGCATTAGGAAGGCTGAGAACCACTGTTCTAAGAAACCTTTCTCACTCTCCCTAGAGAGTGCTAGAGCCTCCCTTCTGTTGTCTCCAGTTTATCTTTTATGTATCTTGTTTGTGTGTAGTTGTTTTCATGTTGTCTCTCCCATTATTAGACTGAGTTCCTTGAAAGCAAGAATGGATATTTTGGTTAGTTTCCCTTCAGTTTTTTTGCTTTTCTTTCCCCAGTGCTCAGCCCAGTGCCTGGCACATAGTAGGTGATAAATCCATATTAACTGAATGACTGACTGGATAGTATTGGTACTCTCTTATTTGGAGATACTAATCACAAAAATTTTCTATTGAATTTGCAAGGCAGTTCCTCTATTAGCCAACCCTTTGTCAAACCTATTATTTTATTTATAATTTTCAGAAAAAATTACATTTCTTTAAGAAATCATTCAAAACTAATGAAGTTTGACTCTGCATCTTGATGATTGACATAAGGTACTCCACCATTTAACAAGGTCATGCTCTGCCCATGAAAACTCCAAAATAAGCCACCAGATAAGCACTAGTTGAAAATGCTTTCCTAGACCTTTGCTACAATTTCAGTAAAATCAGTTTGCAGTTATATAAAAGAGGATTTTTTCCTCATCCACAAAAGCTATAAGGGATTATTAACATAGTTGTGGCTTTGTTCCTTCCAAACAATTACCATTTCACTTGGAAATTGCTTCTTTTTCCCCTTCAAAGAAAGAAAAAGGATATACATATATATTAAACTATTTGTACAGCTATTTTGTATATTCAACATTAGCCCAATAAAATAGTTTAAGCAAGCAATCTCCTATCACCCCCAAGGATTATTTAAAATTGTTTGTATTTCATCTAGTATTTCAACTAGAGATGAGCCTAGGCCTGATGAGCTCCACATTTCTGTAAAGAAACACTAAGAAAGCATCTCCCTGTTCTTTCTTTCCCTTTTTGCATCTGGACTATGGCCCAAACAATGCCACTCACCAGTAGCTTTAGGAAAAATTCCCTCTAAAATCACAGTGATAGTCTAAAATACAAAGTCTCATTTTCTAGCTACCCTAGAGAAAGAGAAACCCACTATACACTGAACCCTCTACCCCAAAGCTTCATTAACAAGGACCTTAAAAAGACTGAAAATAGACCTTAATTAATGTTCCCTTATTTTTCCATAATAGATTTTTCAAGGTTCCCTGAATTTCTCCCCACACATAAACTTTCCTCTCTCACAATATTACAGAAGGAAGTTTTATTAAAAGGGGGAAAACCAATACAGAAATCCTCAGAAGAACAATCATTTATTCCAACTGTGCATGTAAATCCCCAGAGTAACTTAGAGTTCAGGAGTTGGAAGAGGCTGAGCCCCTCAAGCCCAGTCTTGGCTTCATGCACCCGGCTGCTGCTCTTTGCCACTTGAAGCAGAAAAAGAGAGCCAATTTCCCACCATACTAGAAAATGAATTAAGGACATTATTTCTCATAAAGATCCCTCCACATTGCTCAGGCCAAAGAAAATGAGTTTTATAGCATGCCTGGAAGCAAATCTGAATATTGTCATTCCTTCACAAGAAAAGGAGCCAACACCAGAACCCTAGGCTCTTGCCTAATGATAACAACCACCATAATGCAGCCTTAATGTTCATTCATTAGAAATTTACTGTGGGGAAGGCTAGGTGACACAGTGAATAGAGCACCAGCCCTGGAATTAGGAGGACCAGTGTTCAAATCTGGCCTCAGACACTTACTAGCTATGTGACCTTGGGTAAGTCACTTAACCACAATTGCCCTGCCTTCCCTCCTCCAAAAAGCAAAAGAAAGAAAGAAAGAAAGAAAGAAAGAAAGAAAGAAAGAAAGAAAGAAAGAAAGAAAGAATTCTACATTAATAGGATACCCAGAAAGGCAACCTGGCATAGCAGATAGAGATCCAACATAACCTTGGAGTCAGGAAGATGTGAATTCAAGTCTTACCTTTGACCCTTGCTATTTACCTGACCATGGGCAAGTCACAGTCTTTCAGATTCCTCGACACCATTCTAAGATAATTTGTTTACCTGTTTTAAGTTATACATGAGTCCTACATCTGCATCAGTGGAAGGATTTTTGATATAGGGGTGCCTCACACTAGTGGAATCATGGGTCTGAACTACTTTTCCTTTTCCCTCTCTCCCTCCCATAATGTTCAGGATATCATGCTAAATTCTGGAGCAATTGAAAAGGGAGATGCAAAGAAGAATCAGATGGGGGGAGTGAGAGGGAGGCAGCACAGTAAAATGGACCAAAGCACTGGATCTGGAATCAGAAGACCTGGATTCCAATCTTGCCTTGGACATCTGGGTGACTTTGGGCAAATCACTTAACCCTTCTAGGCCAGAGTGTCCTGATCAAATATAATGAAAGGATCAGATTTTTCGGTCATTTTTCAGTCGTGTCTGACTCTTCATGATCCCATGTGGGGTTTTCTTGACAAAGACAGTGGGTTTGCCATTTCCCACAAGATAGAAGACTAGCGTAGTTCACTCCTTACTTCCCTATACATCAAATCTTTATATAACTAATCATAGTAGGTATTTATACAGTCAGATATGGGTTTAAATCCCACCTCTTCCACTTACTATTACTTGATCTTGTGAAAATCACCTAACTTCCCTAGACCTCAGTTTCCTCATGGATAAAATTAACTGGCCTGTGAGATTCCTTTTGGATTCTAGATTTATGACCCCATAATCCCAATGGAATATTGGGTAGCATTAAGAGAAGCAGAGCACCCAAGAAGAAAGAAGTGATAGTCCACTATACTCTGATCTAATCAAAATTCATCTGAAGCATGTTTAGTTAAAGACAACATATTTTAAGAACATCATTAAGCTAGAAAATGTCCAGATGAAAGCATTCAGGATAGCAAAGAGCCTTGAGTTCATGGCATATGAGGACCAGGTAAAGGAACTAGGGCTCTTTAATCTTCAAAGAAAAGAAGACTTCGGAGGGACATGATCACTACCTTCAAATCTATCATGAGGAAAAGGGATTAGATTTGTTTGGCCTGACCACAAAACGTGTAACCAGGAGAAATGGGTGCAAGCTGAGAGGAAGCAAAGTTACACTAGGTATCAGGAAGAACTTCCTAACAATTGGATCTGTCCCAAAGTTGAATGGTCTGTCTTAGAAGCTAGTGAGTAAGGATGGTTGACTACTTGTCAGGGTACCCTTTTCCAAGCAGGGCTTAGACTGGATGGTTTCCTATATCTCCCAACTCTGAGATTCTGTTATTTGATGATTGAGTCTTTATAGAATTTGACACTAGAAGACTGGTGTTCAAATGTCAGCTCCGACAATTATTAACCATATGACTTTAGGTATGTCACATAAGCTTTCTGAGCCCCAATTTCTTAATCTGTAAAATGGATGTAATCATATTCCTGTTACCTGATTGTGAGGAAAACACATTTTAAGCTACAGGGCCCTTTAAAGATGACTTATAATCCTTATTGCTATTTTTATTAAATTACAAGTTGTTTATTTTTCAAAGGTTAAAGAATAAATTGCTGAGGTAAATGTATCCCTCGTGAGTTTGTCCTTAACCTAATTATTGTCTGTGGCACAAGCCATACGTAACTACAGCTTTGAGACTTCTAGTACCTTATCTCAAATGTATCCTCTATATAGCTTGTTTGTACAGATTTTTTTTCATGTTGTCTCTCTCATTAGATTGTGATTTTGTCTCTCTTTGTATCTCCAGCACTTAGCACAGTGCCTGGAGCAGAGTAGGGAAGGAGGAAATAAGCATTTATATAGTGATTACTATATGCATAGTACTGTGGTAAATGCTTTTTTTTTTTTAGAAACATTATTTCATTTAATTGTCACAATGACTCTATGAGGTAGGTGTTACTAGGACCCCTATTTTACAGTTGAAGAAACTGAGGCAGACAAAGTGACTTGCCTGGGGTCACAACCTAATAAGTGTATGAAATTAGATTTGAACTCAGGTTTTCCTAACTCCAGACCTCTTATCCACTGTGCCACCAGATGGCTTAAGGGCCTAATAGCCGCTTAATAAATGTTCATTGACTGACACACTCGCCCTGCTTTACTTAATGGAGAACCATTTTGTTTTCCTTTGTTTTTTTGTCTTTGACTTCCTTCTGAGTTATTTCTAACAATTACTGTGATGTTCCTTTCATTATCTAAATCAAATTATTCATACTTACTTGAGTATTTTAATTTTCTTTTAAATTATTCAATAAACAAAAAAAAAAAACCCTCTCATTTCATCCATATGGACCCTCTCCACAAACTTGGATGACAAGCACAATCCATTGGGGTAGATGGCTTTGTAACCTATGGCAATAAATAAATAAATGAATCTCTTGGTAGCCCAGCCTTATTCTACAGGGCTTCTTTGGGCTTAGCCAAGGTGCTGTCCAGAGAGCACACTCAGGGGCCACAACTTGATAGTGTTTGCCAGAGATGGGAATTTTTGAATATCAATCTTGTTATTAATTTCCTCTAAATTTTTTCGTTGAATGCTCTTTCACTAAATCAGTCAGAAAGTCAATAAACATTAAGCATTTAGTATGTCCCAGGTACTGTGCTAAGAACTGGGATCCAGATACAAATAAAACAAAGGCAGTCCTTGCCCTCAAGAAGCTTATAATATAACGGGGGAAGACCATACGTAAAAGGAACCCGAAAAGGTGGGGGGTGGGGCAAAGGTACCCAATGGGGGAATGCTGGAAAGTTCCAGAGAAGTTCAAAAGTAATGTAGCTGGCAAGAAATGGAGAGAAAAATTGTGTTGAATTACCTCTTTAAATAGAGCCCCTGGAGTACATGGCCCTGCCTTCCAGTCATAGGGACAGGTGAGAGAGGCAGATGAATCAACCTTCTATATGCATTCAGATGTGCCCATGTTACCAGTCAATGTCTCTGATGCTGAATTTGCATTTCCTACTTTGGTGGGGGGCGAGGATGGCAGGGAACTGGATGCTTCTTTCTCTAGGATGAAATGTAAACTCCTCTACTTGGCATTTAATGCCCTGTTCAACTTGACCCCAACCTATCTCCCTAGCTCTAGTATACATTGCTTTTCTTCATGCACTCTCCAGATAAACCCATCTTCTTGATGCTCCTTACATACCACATTCTATCTCTACTCTCCATGCCTTCACACTGGCTATCCCCCATTCCTGGAATGCACGTCCTCCTTGCCTCCCTCAAATCTCTGGTTTCCTTCAAAACTCAGCTCAAGTACCAACTTCTACATGTAGCTTTTCTTATGTCCCACCCCCCAGGTTGATAGTGACTCCCTCCCTCAAATTTACCTTGTATTTATTTCGTATATGTTTACATATATGAAGCTTATGTATGTGTTTATATTTGCTTACATATACGAAACTTATATGAAATATGTGCTTCACATATCACTCAAATAAATGGCACAATCCTGGTGAATGAATGTTTTGGCTGTCTGTTTTTGTTTTTGGAATCCCAGAGCCTCTTAGTGCACCCAAGACTGAAAAATGAACAGAAAGCTCTGATCTATTGGTAGGGAGATTTTCTCAAGTGATAGAGCCCTGTCAATAAAATCACAGGTTTGATTAAAAAAAAAAAATGCTAGCACAGTGCCTAGGCACAATGCCTGCTATCTCATAGATGTTACTTGATTCATGTTCACTCCATTCTACTATTTCCTATGTCAATAGGTCAAAAGAACAAGTAAACTCAAAATTCTCCAAAAAAACCAAATTCTCATGAAAGTCCAATTACAATGCCATTCACTTTTTAAAATCCAACATGCTTTCTTGTCATGAACGTATGAGCACATACTAATGAAATGCATTGGTCCCCACTAAAATTGAGTTCTTGCCTAATCCATGAGTGGGATAGGGAAAGAAAGCACTTCTTCATTGCAGAAATCCTGGTCATTACATTGATTAGCAGAAACACATAGGTCTTTATGCATAAGACTTACTATGGCAATGTCCAGGACCCAAAAGTCTCTTTGGGTCTAAGAGACAATATGGTAGATAGTAGTGGAAAGATTATTTACTTTGGAGTCAGAGGACCTGGGTTTGAATTCCAGTTCAGCTATTGACTGACTATGCATATGTATGGACTTGGGTGGTCACTTTCCTTTTTCACACTTCCATTTCTAGATGGATATCCAAGGCCCCTTCTAGCTTGAAATCTTATTCTCCTACTAAGAACCCTTGAGACAATGAAAATATTACTTCTGCAGGGCACTTTATCTTAATTCTTTTAATGACAATAATTAGGGGAAGACAAATGATCTAGAAATTGTTTCTACATTTTTGAGGTACATAAATGGATTTAGAAATCCTAAATTGCTTAGTCTTGAGTTTTATCCTCTCACCCATAGAAGCCAAAGATGAAATTTAATTTTTAAGACATTCTTATATGTTTGCTTTCGACATTTAATGCCCAGGTTTCCTTTCAATTCCTAGATGATATAGGTATCCATGTAGAATTTCTTTAATGGAATTCATTAAAGAGAGGGAGATTTGTGTATGCATGCAGAATTTCTAATGAAATTCATAAAAGAGAGGGAGATTTTTGTCTGGATAGGATTACGTATGCTTAGTCTTCCCTGAAGGTGGAATATTGGTTAGTTTCAGACCTGAGATTCTAAGAATCTTTATGATTTTATTGTTCCATTATTGGTTCTTCCCCTCCCTTTATCCCAGTTTCCCCTCTTTTTAGAACTATTCCAATAGTGCTTTGACAAAAATATTGATGGGGTGGGGAACCTGTGACCTTGAGTTCAAATGTGACCCTCTAGGTCCTCAACTATGGCCCTTTGACTGAATCCAAACTTCACAGAAAAAATCCCCTTAATAAAAGGATTTGTTCTATAAAACTTGGAACAGAGTCAAAAGGCAGCACCTAAGGACCTAGAAGGCCACATGTGACCTTGAGGCCACAGGTTCCCCACTCCTGATTCTTGACTCTAATCTCTCTTCACTAATCTTTAGCTGTGCTATATTTACTAAAACTTGAAGTAAATAATAGATAGAATTTATTATCCTTCCTTCCTATCATTTTGATATTATTTATATCAGTTGACTCTGTCATGTTTATATTACTAACTCTTATTAATACAGGAAATAACTTTAATAGAATGTAAGTTTCCTGAAGGCAAGGATTGTTTTCCATTTTTTTTCTTTTTGTCTAGGTGTTTAATAAATGCTTATTGAATATTATATGACCATTTGGGGGCAACTATAATCTGCCTGGGGTGTAGAGAGAAATTAATAAAGTAGAGACCTTTTATTTCAAAATTGATAAATTAAAAGCACTTCTTGAAATAAGCAGTTTTCACATCTGCAATAGATATACCATTTTTCCAGCTTCTCCTACGTTTTGTTTCCTATTTCAATTTCCCATTGTCTAGATTCTCCCAACCTTAAAGTTGATCATTTTGTAATTTTCATCTCTTTGCCTCCATCAATGTTTGGTTTGCACATACTGTTATATTTTATTCTTTTCCCATTTATATACAGCTACTTACGCAGGTTTTTCATAAATTAGGCAGCTGCGCGTCATATGTTTTCGGCTGCTAGCAAGGGGATGTCTTCTGTGAAAGCCACAATTAAGTTAAATGTTAAAACCATACATGGGATGGATTCCAGATTTTTAGCAGTTATTTTTAAAGAGATCTGTTACCAACACCCCAAACTCAGGACCACAGGAATTATTGGATAATTTCCTTAAAACTGCCTGGAGACCCTAATAACCACCAGTGCAGATATGAGGGCAAGGGAACACTGTGCTATCATCTAAATTGTCTCATTCATTCATTCATTAGTCATTTGCTAAGCACCTATGACATGCAAAATGTTGTGTGAGACACAAGGACAAATGTAGCGCCTGGGGGTCCTCCCTGTCCAGCCTAACTACTCCAGATTTAAGGCACTCTCTGGGTCCATAACCACTCCCAAACTTCATTTCACAAATATTTTACCAATGAGTTTTCTTTTACTAGTCAACCAGAATATACAATTCATTCAAAGTAAAAGACATTAGTGAGGAAGCAGTATAAAGAAAGTAAGCTATTAGGATATTTTCACTGTAGACTTGGGACAGATTCTCCTACAAACACATGCACCATCAATGAGTAGACTAGAAATGATTTGCGAACATTGATGGAGGAACATACATGTAGGAAAACGTGATCAGGGCACACATGAAGAGCAATTCATATACCTCTGATGCTCTGGGGTCCTGCTGTGTTGTGTACTCTCTGCTGGCTGTATTGGGGTGCTATTCCAATGCCTTAGCATAGCAACTATTCACATAACAGTTCTATACCTTCCAATTACCCTGTAAACTACAAATTATCTCTGTCCAGCAATAGAGAAAATTACAGTCACCAAACCAGCATCCCAACATCACAGACACTCAGAGCAGCAAAAGGATCTCAGAAGTCAATTAGTCTGAGTCATTCATGATAAGAATCTCCCCCTAAAATGGATCTACCTAAATGCTTATCCAACCTTTTCATGAAGATCTCTAATGAGAGAAAACCCACTATTTCCCAAGGCCCATTTCCCTTTGGCATAGCTCTAATTATTATAAACCTGCTCTTCTCCCCCTGCCACCAGCAGCCTTACATCAAGCCTGAAAATGTCTGAGGCCAGATTTGGACTCAAGTCTTACTGATCCCAGACCCAGCACTCTATCCACTGTCACCTAGATGAGATGACATAAAGCTGGGAGGGATAGATGCTTGTCTCAGTTTAGAGGGTTTTTTTCTGTTGCAGTAATCCATTCAAGGGCCACTCCACCTTGAGTCATTTCTTTTGCTATCCATCCATCTTTTTCTCGATTTAACCTAGCCCTACAGTTCCTGTCTAAAAGCCAGTGGCCTCCACTCATTCAATAAACATGTATTAAGTACATTTATTAACTATGTGCAAGGTACTGCACTGAATGATGGAGATAAAAAGACAAAAATGAAACCATCTTTGTCCTTGAGACACTTACATTCAAGTGGAGGAAACACCATAATCCAAGCAAAATCAATAGAAAGCAGATAAAAAGTGATTTCTGAAGAAGAACACTAGTAATTAGAGAGACCTGGATAAGCTTCCTGTAAGAGGTGGTACTGCCCTTTGAAGGTGTCTAGGACTTCTAAGTGTCAGGGCTGAGGAGGGCGTGCTTTCCACACATGAAGGTCTGCCAATGCAAATGTACAGAGGGAGACATAATTTTATGCATGTGGAACAACACAGACCATATGAAGAAGAGCAATATACAATAAAGCTAGGAAGGGTGTTTGGGAGTTTCAAAGTCTAAGAATAGAAAAACCTGGGATCTGTGAAGAACTTTACATTACAAGCCAAGATTATATTTCATTCTAGAGGCAATATAGAGCTTCTTAAATAAGAGAGTGGCCTGGTCAAAGGTATACTCTAGGGGTGTCAACTTGGTAGTGATGAAGAGGGTAAATTAAGAAGCCAATTTGGAAGTTTTTATTAATAGTGCAGGGAGGGGACAACCAATCAGGGCAAAACCAGGATGGTAACCATGTGAATGGAGGGAAAGGTATAAATTCAAAACCTATTTGTTGAAGTAGAATTGACTGATTGGATATAATATGGAGAGAGGATTCAGGGGGAAAATCATTGAGGATCCTAAGTTTGCATGCTTATAACTAACTAGAAGGATTGTGGTGTCCTTTACAGAAAGAGGAAAGTTGGTGAACTGGGTAGATTTTTGGGAAAGGATAATGAGTTCCATTTTAGAAATGTTGAGTTTGAGATATTTGTGAGATATTGCATCATCAAGCACCCTGGCATACCCAAGATGACTGCTAGTGCACGTTCTTTGATCTGCTTTTCTAAAAGAAATCAACTCAAAAGAGAGGTGTGTGTGTGTGTGTGTGTGTGTATGTGTGTGTGTGTGTATCATTCATTTAGTTCAGGAGAAAAAGTCAGCACCCTGATCTTCAGAAAATACAAACAGAAATTACAAGCAGACAAAAAATACAGAGAAAATAACACAATTCAACAGACCAACAGACAGGGCTTCTAGCTGTCTGACCATTACATACATACAGTGTTAGTTACTAGAGAGAGAAGCACCAATATCTGAGTATTCAAGGCTGGAGGGCTCAACAGTTGCCCAGTGTCTCATCTGGCCAAATCACACAATTCTTCTCATAAGTGAGCCCCTAAAACAAAACCTTACCTCAGGGAGTGTGTGTATATCTATCTATCTATCTATCTATCTATCTATCTATCTATCTATCTATATCAGTGAGTGTGTGTGTGTGTGTGTGTGTGTGTGTGTGTGTGTATATATCCTTCTTCAAGGTCAGAGAACATCATAACCTTCATGACCCACTGCCTAATTACAAAGTAACAAAAGGTGGGTCCTCCTGAAAAACATGCCTCCCCTAAGCAAGCTTCTCTTGTTGGGCTCCAAGTGAGGCCCATTATGGGTCAGGGAAGATTTTCACAATCCCTTACTATTACAGATATACAGTTGGAAATATACACTAGGCAGTTGGTGATAAGGTACTAAGATTTCTTCCACAAAATCATAGGAAACAGGATTCCTTCGCAATCAACCAGAGAGTATAATTTGTATTTTTTCCTGTGGTAAAATACTGGGGGAAGCAAGCTATAAACAAAGAAGCCAGGTGCCACAGTGGATATAGGGCTGGGCCTGGATTTAGGAAAAGGAATCTTCCTGAATTCAAATCTGGCCTCACACACTTACTAGCCCTGTGAGTCCCAGCAAGTAATTTAACCCTGTTTGCCTCAATTTCTTCATCCATAAAATGATCTGGAAAAGGAAATAAATGGACAATTGTTCCAGTACCTTTACCAAGAAAATCCCAAATGAGGTCATGAAGTTGAAAACAATTGAAACAACTCAACAACAGTATCAACAACAAATCTATAGACAGAAGGGACGATCAGTTTACCGTCTTGTGTTTAATTAAACTATTGTCATTTTTATTGTTACCTTTAGACATGTAAGTTATTCTGCTAGTTGTAAAAATAACTTGGCATTTTCACATTTCATTCCTCATTTTGTTATTCTTATTTTATGAATTATTTTCTTATAAATATATGATTTTAAAAGTTTTTTGTGCTTATCTTAAATGTACATCAAAGGAGCATATTATCTCTACATATAGGTTCATAAGATTTGAGACTGAAGGAATCTCAGAAAAGCTCATTATAAAGACAAGGAAACTGAGACTGAGAGATAATAGAATCATAGATTACAAGAAGAAATGTTAGAAGTGATCTAGTCCACATCTCTCGTTTTGAAGATATTAATAAAATAATACTCATGTCATTACATGACTTAGCCAAGACCATAAAATACAAGATCCAGTATTTCAACCCAGTAAGTTTGGATCAGAGCTGGAATTTTTACAATTGTATCAGAAAGTCAATGGGAAAATGGATCTGATGTGTAAAAATGCATGGTACAGGCATTAACTTTTTTTACATTTAATTTAATTTTTTTAGTTACAATAAACAAAAACTTTTAATTAAAAAAAAAAATTTTGAGTTCCAAATTCTCACATTCTTTCACTCCTACCCCACCCCATTGCCTTGAGAAGACAAGCAATTTGATGTGGATTATACATGTACAGTCATATAAAATGTTTCCATCTTAACCATGTTGTGAAAGAAAATACATACCAAAAAGAAACCCCAAACAAACCCAAACAACCCAACAAACAATAATAAAGAAAGTTTAAAAAATATTCTTCAATCTGCATTCAAACTCCATCAGATCCTTCTCTGGAAGTATATAGCACTTTTCATGATAAGTCCTTTGTAAGTCTTGGATCATTGTATTGCTGAGTCATTCACAGTTGATCATCATACAGTGTTGCTGTTACTGTGTACAGTGTTCTTCTGGTTCAGCTTACTTCACTTTGCATCACTTCATATAAGGCTTTCCAGGTTTTTCTGAAACCATCCTGCTCATCATTTCTTACAACATAAGAGTATTCCATAACAATCATATACCACAACTTGTTTAGCCATTCCCCAATTGATGGGTATTCCTTCAGTTTCCATTCTTTGCCACCACAAAGAGAGATGCTATAAATATTTTTGTACATTTAGATTGTTTTCCTCTTTATTGAATCCCTTTGGGGTACAGACCTAGTAGTAGTATTGCTGAGTCAAAGGGTAAGCTCAGTTTCCTAGCCCTTTGTTCATAATTCCAAATTTCTCTCCACAATAGTTGGGTTAGTTCACAACTCCGCCAATACTACATTAATGTTCCTGTTTTCCTATATCCCTTCCAGCATTTATCATTTTCCTTTTCTGTCATATTAGCCAATCTGATAAGTATGAGGTGGTTACCTCAGAATTATTTTAATTTGCATTCCTCTAATAAGTGTGATTTAGAATATTTTTTCTCATAATTAATCTTTATTTATTTCTAGTTTTCAATATTCATTTCCACAAGATTTTGAGTTACAAAGTTTCTCCCCATCTTTCCCCTACTCCTAGACTTTACACCTGTTCCCCAATCTGCTGTCTCTTATATCCTCCCCTATCCCACCCAACCAGAGTATTTTTTAATGTGAGTATTGATAGCTTTGATTTCTCCTTCTGAAAACTACGTGTTCATATCTTTTAACCATTTATCAATTGGGGAATGACTTGTATTCTTTTAACTTTGACTCAGCTTTCTACATATTTGAGAAATGAGGCCTTTATCAAGGAATCTTGCTGTAATTTTTTTCTGTTTCCTACTTTCCTTTTAATCTTGGCTGCACTGGTTTTGTTTGTACAAAATCTTTTTAATTTGATATAATCAAAATTATCCATTTTATATCCCATGATGTTCTTTATCTCTTGTCTGGTCACAAGTTCTTCCCTTATCCATAAATCTGGCAGATAAAAATATTCCACCTTCCCCTAATTTGCTTGTGATATCACCTTTTATGTCTAAATCATATACCAAACTTGATCTTATGTCAATATATGGCATGAGATATTGGTCTATCCCTAGTTTCTATCAAACTATTTTCCAGTTTTCCCAACAGTTTTTGTCAAGTACTAAGTTTGTACCAAAATCTTGGATCTTTAGATTCGTCAAACAGTAGATTACTATAGTCATTTACTATTGTGTATTCTGTACCTAATCTATTTCACTGATTCCTCATTCTATTTCTTAATTAGTACCAGATTATCTTGATAATAATCACTTTGTAATACTATTTGATCTGGTACTGTTAAGATGAGATGGATAGACAGTGTTATGGAAGGAACAAGCATGACTTTGGACAGACTTTGGGAGATAGTGGAGGACAGAAGGGGCTGGTGTGCTGTGTAATCACAAAGAGTCAAACATGACTGAACAACAGTGCAACAACACTATGAAGCTACTTTCCTTCACATTTCTTTTTCATTGATTTCCTTGATATTCTTGACCTTTTTGTTCTTCTGGATGAATTTTATTCTTTTTCTAGCTTTATAAAATAAGTTTTTTGTGAGTTCGTTGGTATGGTACCAAATAAGTATATTTATTTAAGTAGGATTATTATTTTTATTATATTGTCCTGACCTATGATCTACCCATGAGTAATTAATGTTTTGCTGTTTAGATCTGTCTTTATTTGTGTAAAAAGTATTTTGTAATTATGTTCATATTGTTCCTGGGTTTGTCTTGTCAGGTAGATTCCCAAGTATTTTATATTGTCTGCAGTGATTTTAAATGGAATTTCTCTTTCTATCTTTTCTGGCTGGGCAGAAATCAAGGAAAATGACAAAAAAAAAAACTGGTGAAATACACCTTTAAAAAAACAACAACAAAGTTCTTGAAGGTTACCTTTTAGCATCAAAATAGTAAACACTGATCGAATGACCTGAAAAAAATCCTAAAAGTTTCTACCATGAACTTATAGGGATTGCACCTTCCTTTTTAGCAGCCATTTTCTTTTGTTGAATCTAGTACTTATTACCATATTCACTGAAATATTTTTGTATCTGATCTGAGCTCTTTATTAAAAATTAGTCACCTCATTCCGATTATTGTACCTCCTATAGTCTGTAGCTATGCCATATAATTTAAAAGTATATTTTAACACTAACAGTATCAAAGAATGCTAGAGCTAGAAGGACAATTGGAGGTCATATGGTTCATCTCTTTTATTTTACAAACCATAGAAGTTAAGTAGTGTGCCAAAAATCAGAAAGTGATTTAGAGAAAGAGCTGGGACTAAAATCTAGGACTCCTGACTAATAGTCCTATTAGGCTTCACAGACTACCTTCTGTGATATGTGCAACTAATATTCCTATCTGAGACAGGTGGAGAGCAGCCCTGCCCAAAATTAAGAGAATGACTTGGAGATAGAAGCAATGACCTTGGCACCTCCCTTGATTCCTATTTTTAAATTTTTAAAAAATTTCTTTAAATATTTCCCAATTATATGTAAGAAGCATAAAAATTCAAATTACAAATTATCTCCCTCTCTCCTGCTCTGCCCACCTTGAAAAAGCAAGCAATTTGATATCAGTTGCACATGTGAAGTCATGCAAGATACAATTTCCATGTTAACCATGTTGCAAAAGAAAACAAAGAAAAAAAAATGTAAAAAAGATTATGCTTCAATCTACATTCAGAGTTCATGAGTTCTCTCTCTGTAGGTAGATAGCATTTTTCATTTTGGATCCTGTCATGGATCATAGTATTGATTAAAGTAGCTAGGTTGTTCAGAGTTAATCATCCTTACATTGTTGATGTTATTGTATACACTGTTCTCCTGATTGGTATGTATTTACTTCACTTTTCATCAGTTCATATAACATTTCCCAAGTTTTTCTGAAACCACCCAGTCATCATTTCTTATAGCACAATAGTATTCCATTACAATCACATAGCACAACTTGTTTAGTCATACCCCCAATTGATTGGCATCCCCTTCATTTCTAATTCTTTGTCACCACATAAAAAGTTCCTATAAATATTTTTGTACAAATAGGTTCTTTCCCTTCTCTTTGATCACTTTGGGAGGTATTTCTGGGTCAAAAGGTGTTCACAATTCTATAGCTCTTTGAGAATGGGTCCAAGTTCTTGCTAGAATGGTTGGACTAGATTCCAACTCCACCAACAGTACATTGGTGTTCCTATTTTTCCATATCCCCTCCAACATGTATCATTTTCCTTTTCTGTCATATTAGCCAATCTGATAGGTATGAGATGATACCTCAGAGTTGCTTTAATTTGCATTCCTCTAATAAGTAGTGATTTTTGGAGCATTTTTTCCATGTGACCATTAGTAACTTCGATTTCTTCTGAAAACTGCCTGATCATTAGCCTTTGACGATTTATGAACTGGGAGAATGGCTTTCATTTTTATAAATTTGTATATAGATTTGAGAAATGAGTTCTTTATCAAAGAAATGTGCACTAATTTTTTTTCCACAGTTTTCTATTTTCCTTCTAATTGTAGTTGCATTAGTTTTGTTTATATAAAAGTGGTTTTTTTCATTTCATGTTATCAAAATTATCAGTTTTACTTGCTTCAATCCTGTCTATCTCCTATGGCTGCGTGACCCTGCGAAGGTCATTGTCTCACCATTACCACAACTCATGTTGTTGGTGCCAGGTCACTACTGTTTTCTCATGGTTTTGCTGTGGTAAGGGTTGTCCAAGGGTCACTTTTCACATCACTGACTGTCTCGCTAATTGACTAGGGCCATGTGATCCTTTATTGCTCTTTCAAAGAGAGGTTATTGCACCAGATCCTACCCCGTAGCAATTTATCCAAGTTAAAACATAAAGGTTCAAACATATAATAAATTTAATAAAAATTATTAAAATGCAGCAGTCAGTCCTCCCAAAGCAACTACCAAGGTGATTAAAAAGAAGTTCAGGATAAAAGCTTCTGGCAAGGAGTTTCCCTGATATTTCAGGAGTATTTCATCAAGGTCCTAAAAATTACTTGTTAAATTTTTCTTCCCCAAAGCTGGGTCCCAGATCAATCTAACAGGGACATAAAGTTAAACCAAACTACTCTAAGTCAAACCACAGCTTCCTTGTTTATAACTGTCTTGGCTTCTGGTGGTGGGGTTAGGGGGTTGTGATGGTAGTAGGGCATGTGCATGTGTATGTGTGTGTTTGTGTGCGTGTGTATGTTTGTGTGTGTGTGTGTGTGCGTGTGTGTTTAGGGGGATATGGGTGCTAGAAGATGAACCCATGCCTCCTCAGTTGTAGCAGTATGCCAGACCATAGCAATAAGCCTAAATTCAGGAGCTGATGTCAGATGCTTTGCTTAAAGACACAGTTATTCTAGCTGTTTCTGTCTAACATTTCTCATTTTCCCGTTAGGGCAAGAGAATCACCATAACCAGCCTATATCAGAGGTAACACAGTTGTGGATGATAGTGAAATTCAAACCATCCCTATGGGTAGCAGAGATAGAATGAAGCTATAATTATTAGGGGTTAACCTTAGGCTGTGGAAATCAATGTCAAGGATCAATGGATAGTAGTTAAAAACTGGACAGATACCTAGAGGCCTTCTGGTACAAGTCCCTCCTTATATAGATAATAAAACTCACTTCCAAGGAAATAAAATTATTTGCCCAAGGTTGAAAATGGTGTCAGAACTGTGACTGAAACTTGGTATCCCAGTATTCTCTTTAACTATCATTATTTCTGTGGGAAATAACTGTCCCGAGTTCTAGTTAAAAACCGATTTTTGGAACACAGTGACTTCATAAATTGAAGATTACCAGTAATAATGGCCCTTTAGAGCCCTGTCAAGAGCATTTACCCATTGTAGTAGAGAGGAAAAACTATGAAGCAGACAGTTCTGCCCACCCTCTTCACATAACCATTCCAGCCCCAAACTTTTCTGGGCTCCTGAAGAAAAACTTTTAGGGCTAAAAAGAATGAATCTTAAGTTGTTGAATTTTTAAGACTGAATTTCACTTCTATAACCATTTAAGTAGAGAAGGGGAAGCAAGATTGTGCTATGTTAGAAATACAAAGAAAACAACCCACAAAATGAAAGACCTAGGTTAGGAGGCTTATTGGAAGGTAGGACAGGGGAAACAAACAAAATGAATGTACACAACTAAGGACATATTGAATATTCTGTTTTGGGATCTGACCTGTGTTTCACCAATATAAGGAACTTCCAGTAAGAAAATTCCCTCTACCAATGGCAATAAGCACTTGCAACTTAGAGTCTTAGAGAGTTACTTTGGGGCACTAAGAGGTTAAGTGACTGGCCAAGGGTGGTATAGCTAGCATGTGTAAGAGGGGGGGCACTTGAACTGACTTCTGTGACTCTCAGTATGAATGTCTATCCATTAAACCTTGCTGTACATATAGATCTATATCTATCTATGGATACATACACGTACAAACATTTACTAAGCACCTACTAGCCCGAGTACAGGGCAGCCAGGTGCCATAGCGGGTAGAGAACTGGGCCTAAAGTCAGTGTAACTCACCTTCCTAAGTTCAAATCTGACTCCAGACACTTTCTAACTGTGTGACCCTGGGCAAGTCCTTTAACCCTGTTTGCTTCAGTTTCCTCATCTATAAAAATGAGCCAGAGAAGGAAATGGCCAACCACTCCAGTATCTTTACCAAGGAAACCCCAAATGAGACCATGAAGACTGAGACTGAATAACCACAAACAACAAAGCCAAGTACAAACACAAAAAATGAAACATTCCCTCCCTGTCCTCAAGGAGCTTATTTAGAGGAGAGATGTTCATATATAAGTATATAAAGAACAAGGGATAGAGAACTTGAATTGTGATTTCATTGCCACAGGGAATTTCCAGGCTAGAAAATTTCATCTACCAATGTAGGTCAGCACCTTTTCTGCAGTTTAGAGTTTGAGGGAGAAGCCTGAGAAGTTAAGTAACAGCTGGAAAGTGTCAGAATCCAGGTTTTTCTAACTTCAAAACCCTCTGTCAATCCACTCCATCAGCCTGCCTCTCCTACAGACAAAATACAAAATAGTTAAATATGAGACACTTAATGAAAAAAGGAACTAACATTTGGGGAAGCATCCATGGAGAGGGTGGTGCCTAAACTGAATTAATAAGGTAATTTCTGAGCCGGAACATTAGCAACTGGAAGGATAAACATGGGCCTAAACGCATGAAGAGTGGGGAAGACAGTGAATTTCAGGGTAGGGAGAACTGCCAAGCATTTGTCAAAAAATCACAAACCATCTCGACCATCTCCTTGTGAGGTGAACCCTGACCACAAATGTCCTTTGCCAAAAAAGAGCCAAAGGTTCCCAGATGTGCTCAGCAAGGTATTTGGGGAGGCTCAGGCCAGATGGCAAATAGCCCCTTTATGGTTCTGTTTAAAAGTGAGGTAAGAAAGGGTCTCCACCTTCCAGCTGGAGCCCAGTCTTCAGTTTCCCAGGCTGTACTTGAAGAGAAAACTCCCCCTACAGCTCTGGCTCTCCACAGGGAGGCATCACCTCTCTGATCTTTTTCTCTGATAAGGAAGATCTGTGTTTCAGCCCTAAGCTTTCCTCTTTCCTTCTTTATTCTAGTTTTTTGTTTTTTGGTTTGTTTTTTTTTGTTTTGTTTTGTTTTGTTTTTAGCAACCTAGGATCACTATATTTCAAATGCCTTTAAGGGATGAAGAGATATTTCTACCTACAAAGATTTATTTGGTCAAGACGTGACTGTTCCAATGATATACTAGCTAACATTTTTTACCCCAATCACTACAAAGCAATAACATTTCCCTAAATTATGCTTTTTATAAATGTGGTTGTGAGTATACAGATATCCACCAGAGGGCAGCCTTCAATCAATAATAGTTAGCCTTTCAACAGGCCTGGACTAAGAAATCCCTAAGGTGGTCAGTGGGTGATTCAAGTCTTTTGTTGGATTTAGAGATTCAGACAGTGCTCTGTGGGGCAGGGATATTGATGAATATTGCATATTTGGAGTAAGCACAGTAATTAATAATTGAATATCCTTCCTCTCCTGCCTCAATCTATGCACTTTTTTCTTGACTGAGGAGGGCACGCTGCAAAGGAGGGACAGTGGTAACCACACATCATGATTAAAAAAGAAGGGGATGCAAAAATCTGCCAATCTTATTGTCTTTATGCTATTATAAACCCAGTAAGGGCAAAATCCTGAAAATTCATTATAGCAGCATTCTAAAACTGGAACCTACCTCCTAGTTCTGGCTCTGCTACCAATTATTAGAGCTAGGTGGGTAACCTTGGATAAGTTTCTTCTTTTTCTCTAGGACTTAGTTTCTCCACTAATAAGTGGATGAAACTGAAGTCTCATTCAATTTTAAGATCTTGTGGTCCCCTACTCATCAACTGTTAAGCAACATTTATATCTTACAGAATAGTTCTTGAGGGGTTGAGCTTAAACATGGAAACTGCACCAGAATTCTGCAGTCTGTACTGAAAGCAGGCAAATACCTACAAGGTTGAAGAATCCCCTAGGATTTGCAGCACGTTGTCTTTCATAGTTCAGAGACTTCCATTCCATCCCACTCTATCTCAATGCAATGAACCAAGAGAAGATTCAAGGGAGTCACAGAGCATAATATCTGTCTTCAACTATTTGAAAGGTTGTCATATGGAAGAAGAGTTAGACTCTTACCCTGTGTAGTTCCAGAAAATAAAACTAGGACTAGAGAGGGGAAAATTGGGGAGGTGGTATTTGGGTTAATATAAGGAAGACCTTATTCTTTTACACAATGAAAGTTGTTCAAAAATGAGGTAGTAATTTCTTTGATCCTGGAAATATTCAATCAGAGGTTAGATATTTAGTCCTAAGGATGTTACAGAGGTGATTAAGGCTAAATGTAAGAAATTTGGGCTCAAGATCACCACTCAAGATTTTTTTTTCCAGAAATAGTTCATGAAAACACATAAGAATTATAATCTGATATGGTAGAGCAGTCATTTGCTTAGGTAAAATCCAGAATCTTAAGTCTCAGAGTAAGACCAAAAGGTGAACAAAACAAAATAAACATGGTCCTAACATCAATTTTCACATTTAGGATTGTAGGGTAACTCAAAGACTGGGTGATTTATTACTGACTACATCAGCTTGTGAAAGCAGAATATGGATAAACAGGGTAGAGGACAGTGTATTTGCTTGCTTAGATTCATTCACATGCCAAAAGCATCTTGGAAGCGAATAGATTTCATAACCCACAAAGCTTTAGTGGTGTTATTTTGACAGTCCCCTATAATGGGCCTCAGAGCACAGGATTCCCGTAATTGGTAAAACAGGAATTATTACAAGCAATTTTTAATCCTAAATCAGAGAGTTGCCTGGCACAGTAGATTTTAACACAGCACCAAATATAGTAAATCCAAAGAACGGACTTGATATTAACTTGGGGACAGTTTGCTACTCTTTTGTCCAAAGCACTCTAACTTAATGTGGTGGCTTATGAACTTAGTTGTGGTTAAAGAGCCAACAACATGCAATCATCAGGAAAGTCTTTCTGGTAACAAAACTCTCACAAAGAGGAGACAATATGGCCAACAACTGGTTCTGAAGAGGTAGCACTTCAGCTGAAGACTATAGTTAAGGTAAATTAGGTGATAAACATACAAAACAATCCAGTGGGATATGGGGGTGAGAGCACATGGATAGAAGTGGCAGAAACAAAATACTTAGTGGGGAGCAGAGCCCTGTAGAAGAGTTCAATGACATCAGCCTTCAGTATCTGTGTTCCGAGTGTCAGAGGGGCATCCATGGTCTGTTCCTCCATATATGTGTTAACCAGTGCATCATGCATGCCTCCTCCATAACAATGCTTACGAGCTACATATGTTCCCAATTTGTGTGTTCCTCTAGGTTTATGGAATAAGATGTTTTATTGCTTCTTTTCTTACTATTCCATCTCATTAAGTGCCTTTGCTTTGAATTAATTGTGTCCTCTGGCTGAACTACTAAAAGTAAACACATCAGTAGAGCCTTATAAGATGCAGTTTTAAGTGGATGTGGACCCACAGAATACTTTGAACCTAAGTGAGCTTTTCTGGTTGACCCATGGGAAAAAGAGGAGTCTCCCAGGTGCCATGGAATTATATGATTTTTAGAGTCAATGTCTTAGAGATCATCTTGATTTCTTGTTCAATTGGTCTGACTATTGAGGTTTTCTTGGCAGAGGTGCTGGAGGAGTTTGCCATTTCCTTCTCCAGCTTGTTTTATAGATGAGGAAACTGAGGCAAACAATTAAGTAACTTGCCCAGGATCACATAGCTGGTAAGTGTCTGAGGTCAGATTTGAATTTAGGAAGATGAGTTTTCCTGACTTTAGGCCCAGCACTCGATCCATTTCACCACCTAGCTTCCCTTCGTCATTTTGACAACTTCCATTTTAGACATGAAGAGTGGCTACATCATTTGCTCAAGGAACTGGCATTTGAGCTCAGACCATCAGCCTTCAAATTCAATACTTCTTTAAGCACAGCACTTGAGCCAGGTCTTAAAAGATGGCTAGAATTTGGATAGATAGAGAAGAGATAGTGCATTTGGACAGGGAGACATTAAGAGGAAAGGCGAACAGGGGACAATGTACATGGTGTATATTAGAGCATCCTTGGGGAATGAGGTGGGTAAAATTAGTTAACAGACATCTGAGTCCCTATTGTGTGCTGGAAACTGCAGAATGATTGCAAAAGAAATGACAGCAATTTCACCTGTCTCCATAGAGTGGTAATAACCTGAAGGCAGATTCATTACACAGTAAGACATTATGCTAGAGTGAAATGTGCTTTCTCTTGCAGTCAGAGACCTGAGTTCAAATCATAACTGTGCTGCTTGCTTCACATATGACCTTAACTGCAAGGGAATCTAAGCTCCTTGGGAATGGACACTGTTTGTGTCTTTGTATGCATAGCACCTAGCACAGAGTAAATGTTTAACAAATTCTTACTAAAATGAATTGACTCACCTTGAATAAGTCACTAAACTTTCGTGGGCTTCAGTTTTCATATCTAAGATGAAGAATTGTTCTATACTCTCTAGGAGCCATTCCTACTCTAAATTATAGGATTTATTACCTATTCATTGGTCACATGGAACCATTTCTAGCTTTTCCTCACCAATATTTCTCATGCTCTGATTGGAGGGCTAGAGGGTAGAGTACTAAACTCCTTCCTAAGACTTCCTTTAAAGAAGGCAGAAATTGGACTTTCAACTCATTCCACTCTCTCCGCTCTCCAGTTTTGCTGGGTTTCAACTCCATAGAATTAGATACTTGCTAGTTCCCATTTCTCCTCCCCCAGCTTCCTTTTGTGTTTTGTCTTCCTTCATTAGATATTGAGCTCCTTGAGGGCAAGGTCTTTTTCTTATTTTTATCCCCAGTGTTTAACACAGTATTTGGTACATTGTAGGTGCTTAATAAATATTTATTGAATTAAATTGAATTAGGAAGAGGGCTGTGCAAAAGCTACAATGGTGATACAAAATTTTTTTAAAAATTAAATACTAGCCAGATATCACAAAATCTGCTCCACTGATGCTGCTGCATAAGTTGCCTATAGACATGCTTGAAGATAGTCCATGTTCACTAAATGGAGATCATTTTGCATCTTTCTAAAGAATATTCACAAATGAGAGATTAAAAAGCTCTCTCTCTCTCTCTCTCCCTCTCTCTCTCTCTTTCTCTCTCTTTCTCTCTCTCTCTGTCTCTGTCTCTGTCTCTGTCTCTCTTTCTCTCTCCCTGTAAGTTTTTCAATTATGTGCTGAAGAGTGAAAATCTTTAAATATTTCTGCTTTTGCTCAAGCACACTTTGGCCTTAAAGCGAGAGTTGAAATCAACATTCTTTTAAGTTGTTCCACAGAGTAGTGGAACCTTATTCATCTCCTTCCTTCTCTCTCTTCTCTCCTCTCAAAAAAAAAAATCTCTTCCTCTTCCTTCCAACTGACTATGAGCCCTTACATGTGCTCTGATGGAAATAACCCCATAGTTGCATAATTCTAGTGACCCTTACCCACTATTTATGCTCTAGGCTGCCCATTCATCGTGAAACAACTCAGAGGCCACAGCTTATCAAATTTTGGCAAGCTTAGTGGAAGAGAATGCAGCTGTTCAGCCCCACAGGTCTGAAGATTTGGTGTTATCAAGATGTGTCTGGCTGGCTATTCTCCACATCCCTTTTGTTTCCCCCACCCACCAGAAAAAAAGGCTTTCCTATCCAAAAACAGAAACAGGGAACCCCACAGTCACAGAGGGAGCCATGACTGCCATTGTAACAAGGAATCCTGCATAACAAGCCACAGACAAGCCACAATAATTTAAGATGGCCTAAAACTAGAGAAGTGACAGTACTTTGGCTGGGAGCCTTGGCTGATTCAGGCTCTCAGTCATTAGCTACCTATCCAGCGACAATACTCTGAACTATTATCAGGTCCCCTAGATTATACCATCTCACTTTCTGCGGACATTTCTCTATTAAGTAGAACCCTCTCCTGGCAACAAAGAAAGCTGTTCATCCTTTCATTTCGTAAAGCAGCTACTCCACAGCCCACACTGGTTTTCTCTCTTTATGCAGGCCTTTAATTTCTTCCCAAGAAAAATTTATGCTTCACACCTGGCCCTTCTAATAACATGATAAGGCCCTCTGTTCCCCTTAACAAGGCTATGGGTGAACAAGGAAAGATAGGAAAGGAATATCACACAGAGATAGCCACTTGGTGGAATGGAGTATTTCAGATCATACTAGCCTGTGGGGATACTTAGAAAGTACTGGCAAAAAAAAAAAATCTTCACTTTCATTAAGCAGCAAGGCGGTCTGCCTACTCTTGCTGTTTCATGAGACACCTATTCAGAAGATGTGTTACAGATTGGTAGCATCTTATATCAGAGTGGAGAGCTCAAACTGTTCCCTCACTTCCCTACAATCTGCATTTCCATAATTCGTTGGCCACATGGAGCCATTTGTTCAGGCATCTATGCATCATAAAGATCCCATTTCCCTTCCCCAATATTGACTTGCTAAAAAGCATTAGCTTTCTCGCTCACTTAAATCAAGCATTTCAAGTGAAAATGATCTCTCTTTTTCTGTTTCAAATAATTAGAACTGCTATTCCAATATTCACATTCTACCAAGCCTAGTTCCCCTAAATTTTTCATATGCCAATATAGCTTTTACTTTGGCACTTTCCAAGATGAGAGTTTATTCTTTCATTTTCTAATAAAGTTGAGAGGAAATTCAGGGACAACAGAAAGACTGAGGAAAATCATGCTAAAAGTTTGGAGATTTGGGTTCTAGACCATCTTTTCTGCTAGCTAGTTATGTGACTAGGTACAAGTCATGTAGCTGTTCTGGATCTCAATAGTTTCATTTTGAAAATAAGATATTTGGATAGATAATTTCTAAAGTTCCTCCTGCTTCTAAAATACTATCATTATATTGGGTGTGGGTAGCAGGAGAAGATAAGGCAAATATGATGAAAAATAATAGAATGGAAGGGGAAAAAATACAAGGCCTAAATAGAGGGGGAAAATAGAACAATGTCAATGTCTATTAAAGTAGATTTGTTTCCCCTTACAAAATCATGTTATTCTAAGAGTGCACAGAATTATAGGTCAAAAAGTACTCATTGGGGGTGGAGCCAAGAAGGTGAAGTAAGAGCAGGGACTTGCTTGAGATCACCCCAAAACCCTACCAAATACCTATTAAAAATGACTCTAAATGGATGGCTAGGGGCACAATGAATTGAGAGCCAGCTCTGGAGTCAAATGTGGCCTTAAGACACTTAACACTTACTAGCCATGTGACTATGGGCAAGTCATTTAAACCTAATTGCCCTGCCTTCCCTCCTCCAAAAAGAAAAAAAAATATGACTAAACATATTCTAGAGCTACAGAATACACAAAATGTCCAAGTGAAGCAAATCTCCAGCCAAGACAACCTGGAAGGCCAACAGGAAGAGTAAATTGCACTGGGCTAAGAGTGGAATGCAGTCTAGCAAGAAGTTGCACCAGCACAGACAGGGATGGAACAGGTCTCAGGGGGCTGAATCACTGGTAGCTGTGGTGGTTTCCAGGATCCTCAACCCACAAATACCAAAGACAAAGTAAAAGGTCATTGGAAAAATTCTGTGGCATCTAGGTAAAAAGAGGAGTGTGGTCCAGCTGGGGTCCAGCCCAAGTCCCGGTGTGGCAGAGGTGGTGTCAATTGTGGCAGCAGCAGCAGGAGCTGCTTCCAGAACTCTGGGACAGCAGTCAGTGGGGGGATCAAGCAGCTGTTACAAAACCCCTAAAGCCTGGGACAGTACACCCACCCCTACTTCCATCTCCATCCCCACTAGAAGTAAAGTCCTACCCTGACAAAAAGTTAGATAGTCAAATATTTTGCTGGAAAGATGAGCAGTGTACAAAAAGTCAGACTATAGAGTCTTACTTTGGTAACAAAAAAGATCAAAATATACAACCAGAAGAAGACAACAAAGTCAAAGCTCCTATATCCAAAGCCTCCAAGAAAAATATGAATTGGTCACAGCCCATGGAGGAGCTCAAAAAGAATCTTGAAAATCAAGTAAGAGAAGTTGAGGAAAAATTGGGAAGAGAAATGAGAGTGATGCAAGAAAATCATGAAAAATGAGTCAACAGCTTGCTAAAGGAGACCCAAAAAAATACTGAAGAAAATAACACCTTAAAAAATAGACTAATCCAGGGGAGGCTAGGTGGCACAGTGAATAGAGCACTGGCCATAGAGTCAGGAGGACCTGAATTCAAATCTGACCTCAGACACTTGACACACTTACCAGCCATGTGACTTTGGGCAAGTCACATAACCCCAATTGCCCTCCAAAAACAAAACAAACAAAAAAAAAACATAGACTAACCCAAATGGCAAAAAAGGTACAAAAAAATAATGAGGAGAAAAATACCTTAAAAACAGAATTGGCCAAATGAAAAAAGGAGGTCCACAAACTCATTGAAGAAAATAATTCCTTAAAAATTAGAATGGAGCAAATGGAAGGTAATAACTTTATGAGAAATTAAGAAATTATAAAACAGAACCAAAAGAATGAAAAAAGTAGAAAACTATGTGAAATATCTCATTGGAAAAACCACTGACCTAGAAAATGGATCCAGGAGAGATCATTTAAAAAATTATTGGACTACTTGAAAGTCATGATCAAAAAAATAGCCTAGATGTCATCTTTCAAGAAATTATCAAGGAAAACCACCCTGATATTCTAGAACCAAAGGGTAAAATAGAAATTGAAATCACCTCTTGAAAGAAATCTCAAAAAGAAAACTCCTAGGAATATTGTAGGCAAATTCCAGGGTTCCCAGGTCAAGGGGAAAATATTGCAAGAATCCTGAAAGAAACAATTCGAGTATTGTGGAAATGCAATCAGGAAAACACAAGATCTAGCAGCTTCTATATTAAGGGATCAAAGGCTTAGAATATGATATTCCAGAGGTCAGAGGAGCTAGGATTAAAACCAAGAATCACCTACCCAGAAAAACTGAGTATAATACTTCAGGAGGAAAAATGGACATTCAATGAAATAGGGGAATTTCTAGCATTCTTAACGAAAAGACCAGAGCTGAATAGAAAATTTGACTTTCAAATACAACACTTAAGTGAAACACAAAAAGGTAAACAGAAAAGAGAGATCATAAGGGACTTCTTAAAGTTGAACTGTTTACATTCCTACATGGAAAGATGACATTTGTAACTCATGAGACCTTTCTCAATATTGGGGGAGTTGGAGGAAGATAGATAGATAGATAGATAGATAGATAGATAGATAGATAGATAGATAGATAAATAAATAGCACAGGGTGAGTTGAATATGAAGGGATGACATCTAAAAGTAAAATTAAGGGGTGAGAGAGGA
>CM053586.1:81178886-81196383 GCA_028646515.1 Pseudochirops corinnae | reverse complement strand
GAAATGGGATAAGTGGGGGGGGGGGGCATGATAGAAGGGAGGGCAAATTGGTGGAGGGGGTAGTCAGAAGCAAACACTTTTGAAAAGGAACAGGGTAAAAGGAGAAAATAGAATAACTGGAGAGCAGGATAGGATAGAGGGAAATATAGTTAGTCTTTCACAACATGGCTATTATGGAAGTGTTTTGCGTAACTACACATGTATAACTCATATTGAATTTCTTGCCTTCTCAATCAGGGTGAGTGGGGAGGGAAGAAAGGAGAGAATTTGTAAGTCAAAGTTTTAAAAACTAATGTTAAAAATTATTTTTACATACAACTGGGCAATAAGATATAGAGGCAATGGGGCACAGAAATCTATCTTACCCTACAAGAAAATAAGGGGGAAGGGGATATGAGGAGTTTGTAATAAAAGGGAGGGGAGACTGGGGGAAAGAGTAATCAAAATGAACACCACCTTGGGATTGGGGGGGGGGGAGAGATGGGGAGAAAATTTGGAACTCAAAATCTTGTGGAAATAAATGTTGAAAACAAAAAATAAATAAATAAAATTTTAAAAGTACATATCAGAGGTCAACTTGTCCCTTCTCCCACTTCTAGGCAAGACTAATCATAAATATTCAAATAAAATTTAGTTACAGGAAAAAGGAAATAACAAGAATTTATTAAGTACCTACTATATGCCAGGCATTTTTAAAAGTACTTTAAAAATATTATTTCATTTGATCTTCACAACAACCTTGTGAAGTTGGTGTTATTATTATCTCCAATTTATAGTTGAGGAAACTGAGTCAGACTGAAGTTAAATAACTTTCTCAGGATCACACAGCTGGTAAGTATTGAAGCCAGATTTGAACTCAGGTCTCCCTGAGACCAGGCCCATTACTATATCCACTGTGCCACCAAAATCCTCTGAAACAAAAAATTAATGAATGCCTACTATTTGTAGTAGCATTACAGGGAAGAAAGAGAAATATAAGATATGATCTCTGCCTTTGATTATGATAAAATATAGTCTATCTGGGAAGAAAAATGCATCTAATATATAACTAACATTATGAGGCAGTATGGGTCTGATAAGCAAAATAGAAAATAATGGTAAATAGGAGTTCCAAGGAGGAAAAGAGATCTTTCCATCGGTTGAGTCAGTCCTTAAAGGATAGGTAGGGTGTGGGCAGGTAGAAGAGAATATACTGTTATGACTGGGAAAGCACAGGAGCAAAGGCAAGGACTTAAAAGTATGTGGGCTGAAGTGGTGAGGGAAAGCTTCACGGATGATGGACTTGAAGGGTAATTAGAATTTCAACAGGTGAATTTGGGAAGTCAATCCAGATGGTAGAAATGCAAAGGCAGGGATGGCCAAATATAGAAACCATACCTAAAGGATAATGAGTAAAGTTGTATGGCTTGAACAGAGGACCTACACAGGGAATGTGAGAAGTTAGATTTGGGCCAGAATATTTATGCCTTTGAATACAAAGCAAAAGTGTCTGGACTTGACTGTAGGAAATACGGCATCATTCAAGGCTTTTGAAAAAGAAGATTGATGAGAAGAAATCAGTGTTTTAGGGAGATTAACATGGATATAGTATGAAGGATAGTTTGGAGAAGATAAAGAGTTTAGTAATCCAGTTGTACACTGACAAGGTCACAAAAAGAATGAAAAAGAAGAAAATGGCACATCAAACAGGAAAAAAAAAAGAATCAAAGTGGCAGGATTTTCTGATGGCTTAGCTAGGGAATGAAGGTGATAGAGCAAAAGATGCATCTTAGTTTCTGGCCTGGGTAGCAAGTAGAATAAAGAACATCAACTTTGACAGAAATAGGGAAGTCAGTAGAGAAAACTAGCTTCTTAAGGGATGGGAAGGTTATTAGTTTATTTTGAAGAGGTGAGGAAACACCCAAGTAAAGATGTACAGAAAGTTGTTTGAGATACAGGATTGGCATTCAGAGAAGTCAAGCTGAAGATTTCAATTTAGGTTATCATTGGTGTAAAGATGAGAACTGAAACTTGGAAAGTGAATGAGATTGTCAAGAGACAAAAAGGAAAGAGGAACAAAGGCAAGATGGACCTGTAGGCTGAGCCCACATGGGTAATATAAAGGGGAATGGAGTAATCAGAACCACTCAAAAACTTGCTTCTCCCTCAAATTATCTTTTGACTTATATCATTAAGTGTTTTGGTGTTAAGTTGTATCAACCTAGTAAGAGGCAAATTCTGTAAAGACAGAGACTATTTTGTCTTGGTAGCCCAGCATATAGCATAGTGGCTTGTGTAATTAATGTTTCATTAAGTTCTTAATGAGTGTTTGTTGATTGAATGAATGAATTAGTGAGTTAATGAATTAAGAGACATAGAAGGAACAGGCCATAAAGGTAGAAGGGAATATTGAGGGTAACATATTTTCAACAAAAGCCAAAAGGAAGAATTTCATTAAGAGGATAAAGAGAGAGCAATGTGAAATATGTCACAAGCCACAATGACAAAATGCATTTGGGAGTGGGTGAAGGGATGGATGAAGATATATTATGTCTTCTTGAGCAATTTTCACCTTTTCCCTATCATGCAGTATTTTTGCCTGGCCTCAGGTCCCCATAGATGCTTTGTAAATATTTGGTGATGGTAGCAATACAAAGTGATGAGGACACATCATCCTGGATTAGCCAGACTCTTGAAACCACATTAAATTACATGATTCTTCCTTGGCAGCAGGGAAACAGCCTGAATCAGTCCAAGCGGATGGAGAGAGTTTGTGCTACTTGACAGTATACAAGATTACAATTCTTGTGTTTCTGCCACAAACTCCCTAGAAGGCTTCAGACGAATCATTTTGTCCCTTTGCTTCTGAAATTCCCTGTCAACAAACAAAGGATGCCATCTCTGGTCCCCTATCCTGAGATGAGGAACACACAGGAAGGGCTGGGAAGGTCTCTACATTAAAGGAGTTTTATAAACTTGTCCATTCTCTTGATCCCTGAGGGCCTATTAACTCTATTGCATCTAATTCCTTTTTTTATTAAGTCCATTCTTTCTTTTTCCCACCTTCCCACCCCTACCCCCAAGTTCTCTACAAAATCTTGATGTACTGGCTGTGGCACGTGAATAGGGAAAAGTGGAAGAATGCATTTTGAAAGGAGTACATTTCTTATCTTATGCCATAATCATCACTACTGTGACTAACCCATATTGAACTAAAAACCTAGAGGAACAATTTAAATCTATCATTGGCTTCTAAACCTCAAGGAATTCCTCTTTCTATCTGTTCTGCAATTTCTATTACAAGTACTTTCTACACCCCATGGCTCCAACCCAGTGTTCTCACTCTCACTATTCCTTCTGTGGCCTCTATATTGTGACTCTCCCATTCACTGGTCACCTACAGTCCATGAAAGCAACAATAACATTATTTATAGCAACAAGGGACTGGAGGAAACCCTATGGAAATGCAGCCTTCTTGGGATTGCTCATCCACATAATGCCTCTGGGCTTTATGTGAAGCCTGACAGCTAAGGTATTTTTACTTGCTACCTGGGCTACCTGGTTCAGGTCAAGCTACTCCAAACCATGTTTTTGATCATGTCACCTGCTGCCCACATCCCCCTCATTCCACAAATTCTGGCAGCTTCCTATTACCCCTAGGAAGAAATAGAAAATTTTCTGTTTAGCTTTTAAAGTCCTTGATAATTTGACCCTTTTCTACCTTGCCAGTTTTTGTTTTGTTTTTCTTTTTGTTTTTTTTTTTTTTTACACTTTACTACTCTCCATGTGATCTTGTTTTTCTTTGCCCAATACTCCATCTCTGGGCATATTTATCTGCTGCTCCCCCCCAGCCCCATATCTGGAATGCTCTCCCTCCTTGTCTACCTCCTAGCTTCCCTGACTTCCTGCAGGTCTCAGTTGAAATCCCACCTCCTTCAAGAAGCCCTTCTTAATCCCCCATAATGCTGGGGCCTTCCCAATGAGATTATCTCCAGTTTTTTCCTGTGTGTATCCTGTATATGCATAGTTCTTTGTATGTTGTCTCCTTAGAATGTGAGCTCCTTGAAGGCAGAAACAATTTCCTGCCTTTTATTTTTAGCACAATGCCTAACATATAATAGCATTTAACAAATGCTTGTTGACTTTAGCACTACAGAAATGATTTTCTGATGTGGGGCAGCATGAAGATTTTGCTTTTTATTTTTTAGAAAATATTTGTACCAACAAAGAGATCTTTCTCAAGGTCCCTTCATAATATTTGACAGTAATTAATCATGAAACATTTTCAAAGAAATTGATCCTGAGAATGGAAAGGATCCAAGAGTCATTAGGAAGGGAGAATTAAATTGACAGAATTTGATGAAAGATTCAACATGGGAGCAAAAGAGAGAGAACTTTTAAAGCTACCTCTTAGATTTTGAACCTGGATGATAGCAAAGTAAAAAACATGAACAGATAAAGGGAGAGTCATAAGTCCTAGCATCTAGAGGTCATTTAAAAAGCATTAGTTGGTCTATTGCATAGAAGAGAACAGGGACAAGATAATGAGTGCAGTTTAAGACAGGTTAAGTTTAAAATGGTGGGAAATCCAGGTTGCTCTGGTAATCAGGCAGTTAAAGATGCAGCACTGAAGTTCAGAGCAGAGGTTAGGAAATAAAGATTCATCCATAATCTACCTCGAAGTAGTGGTGGAATCCAGGAGGACAAAAGAAATTTTTGCATCAAATACGTAATTTTTTTTTAACTAATTCAAGCCAGTCATGTGCACAGATATTGTTCCTAAAGATAATATTGCACAAAACACTCTGAAGATTAAGAATGTTTACTCACACTACATACATTTTCCCACTGATTTCTTGGGTGGTGGGGATTGTTATGGAAATTTAGACTATGTGATAGAGAAATTTGACCTCTAACAGTTTAGAAAGAAAGATGCAAATCCAGGGTGTTGTTGTACAGAATGAGGTCTTTAAGCCAAGCAATATTTTGAAGTGCATTTATCAACAACTGCTCTCTGCCCCAAAAGAATTAGTATTGTTTGCATTACTGAGGAATAAATATTATAGGTCTCAACTGACCAATTAATGCCATGTATAGCCAAGCCAGTGCACAAATAGGATCAAAGAAAGAATACTCAGCTTCATCTTGATGGGGAGAATAGAAATCATTCAATTTTTAAAAACTGAATTGTAATGAATAAAAAGGATTTTACAGTGAACATCATGTTTTTGCATTCTGTCGTAATTAAACTGTGACATACCACCTAACCACTCTATTATCTATATTCAATAAAACACAGCCATTTTTCTCTGCACATTTATCAACTACCATGCTCAAAATAAACAAAACAAAAACCCACAACCCTTAAAAAAGGAGATATGGATCACTGTGACATACAGATAGAATGGAAACTCTGATAGTTACTCCCATAGTTGTACTGAAAACCAGGCAGGATCTGACTTTTCCCATCAAGCCTCTCAAATGACGAATGATGGGAAATAATCCAACTCCAAGGAGTTATGGTTGAAGTTTAAAATGGAACCTTTAGGCTTAGCAAAGCAATTAGGGCTCTGACAAATAGGGAGGCCAACATATAGCATGACTTCGTGTCACTTGGCCATTCTTGGCTCTGAGCATAGCTGTAGGAAACAATTAACTTTTAGTAGAACTGAGGTGTAAAAGCAATAAAACCTTTAGCAGTGAGTGGGAGTATGTGATAAATTAGCTTAAATAATACCAAAAAACTACACCTATAATAGGGAGACTATGAGACCAGGGTTAAACTGCCCTAGAAAGCAAAAGTGCTTAGAATTTGAGAGCTGGAAGGGACCATAGAAGATCATATGCAGAAATTTGAGGGGTAAGCTGTATTTTTTGTATCATTATTATGGAAAGAGGACTAAGAATGAGGAAAGTTCAGTCATCTACAAGTCACCCCCTGGAAGGTCTTGATTCATGGAGACATCTATCAGATCTGGTAATCCCAAAAAGTTTTAAAGAGAAAATATCAACTAAGTTTCTTGTTAGCTCGTGACCATTTTCTGAAATGGAATTAAAAAACAAAAAAATAAATAATTTGTACACTTCCTTTTCTAGAATGATGAGAACTAAACCACCCAAGAAAGTTCCCTTTCTGCCTCAACTGGTCAGAAACTCAGCTTAAAATTCACAGCTCAACTGGAATGATTCACTTCCCAGGTGCCTGATAACATCTTTTTTCTGCTCCTTTTGGCTGCTTTGTTTTGTTTGTAATTGCCTTGTTTTGCATAATACATTGTGTATGCTATACAAATCCTCTTTGGAAGCATGCAGGGGTAGATAGATTGATAGGTCAATTGTTCAAATAGAGATACATTGACAAAATCCAGTGGGTATATTATGAGCCTATTCCTGAAATATTCAAAAGCACTTCTAACCTTTTCAGACTGTAGTTTAAAAAAATCATTTGATCTATCCACACTTTAAAAAGTCTTCACAATTTGCTCTGGCTCTATCCACTTTAACATATGACACCCTCTTCTCTTAGCCCATCACACTTTCTCCTACAATTTCCCACATCATTATGTGAAGAAAACGCAAGCATCTGCCTGAAGCAAATATAGTAAGAATTTTTAAGACTATAGTCAAAGAATTTTTAGAGCTGGAAGGAAACTTAAAGAGCAACTAATCCAACAATATGATTTTGTGTGTGTGTGTGTGTGTGTGTGTGTGTGTGTGTGTGTGTGTGTGTGCGTGCGTGTGCATGAGGACCCTGAGATGTGAAATGACGTCTAAGGTCATATAGTTAGGGGCAGAACCAGACTAGATATCAGATCTCCCATTTTCCAGTCCAATGTTTTTCCTACTGCACCATACAGTCTCGCTGCCACTCAATTATTTACGTGACAATTTTTCACTTAGAAGACTATATGTGGTCAGCTTTATATCCTTAGCTAGTTTGATTTTGCCAGTGAGTATCCTACTTAGCTGACTTCCCAGCTCAGCTCTATGTTTAGAGCTGGATGACACTTTAGAGATCACCTCCTTTAAATTCTTCCTTTTACAAATGAGAAAACTGACACAAAGAAAGGTTAAGTAACTCTTCCAGGGTGACAATATGGTATAGAAGAGTGAGCCCTGGATTTGGAGTGGAGAACCCAGGTTTGAATCCTGCCTCTCTTATAACAGCTATAATAATAGCTAACATGTAAATAGTGGTTACTCTGTGTCAGGCACTGTGCTAAATACTTTGCAATTATCTTGTTTGAGCTGACTTGCCCAGAGTCACAGAGCTAGGAAGTCTTTAAGGCTGGATTTGAACTCAGGTCTTCTTGATTCTAGTCCTGTTGAACTATCCACTCTGCTACCTAGCAGTCCTATGTGGGCTTTTATCATTTAATGTATTCTAAAGAAGTAGAAAATAACTCTAATGGTAGTCAAAATAAAGCTGAATTAGGAAGGTAAATATGCAGCAAGAATAATTGCACAGTGTGTTCCAAACCCCAAAATGAGTGATTTCAAATTATCCCAAAGAATAGCTCGATATAATGAGAAAAACACTGGATTTATCAGAAGATGGTCTTGGCTGAAAATTATGGCTTCTTTACTATGTGGTTTTGTACATAACACCACCTCTCTGAGGAGCAGGTTCCTTTTCAGTAAAATGTGGATAATGATATTTATATCACCTATTTCACAGTTATTTTGGTGATCAAATAAGGTAATTTCCACAGTTATTTTTTATAGCTGTTAGGTGCTATATACTTTATATAGTTTACAGCACTTTACATTTTTTTCACAATGGTATGAGATAGGTAGTATAGCTATTATCCAAATTTACCAGTGAATAAACTGAGTTTATGAGAGACTAAGTGACTTGCCCATGGTCACACAGCCAATAAGTGGTTGAGTCAGAATTTAAACCTGGGATTTTCACTTCTGTCCAGTGGTCTTGTCAAATCCCATACTGCCATTCCATAAGCTATTGCTATTGTCATTATCACAACTATCACCATTCTTATTTAGGATACCAAAGTCCTGATTAGCTCAAATGGATTGAGCAATTATGATTACAAGAGTAAGTTTATTTTTTAAAATTTCCGTGTGAGCCACGTTGCAAACAAAAACACAAGCAAAATAAATCAATAAAAATAGAGTTTAAAAAGTATGCTTCAACCTGCAATCAGAGTTCATCAGTTTTCTCTCTGAAGGTAGATAGATTTTTCATTATGAATCCTTTGGAATTGTTTCAGATCATTGTCTCAGTCAGAAAAGCTAAGTCTTAACAGTTTCTCATCCTTAAAGTATTGCTATTACTGTATACAATGTTCTGGTTCTGCTCACTTCACTTTGCATGAATACATATAAGTCTTCCCAAGTTTTTCTCAAATCTCCTCATTTTTGCTCCTCATTTCTTCTAGCACAATAATATTCCATCAAGATCATATACCACAACTTGTTCAGCTATTTTCCAACTGATGGGTGTCCACTTGATGTTCAATTCTTTGTCACCACAAAAAAAAAAAAAAAGCTGCTATAAATATTTTGTACAAATAGGTCCTTTTTTCCTTCTCTTTTATCTCTTTGACATATAGACCTAATTGTGATATTACTTGCCCAAAGAGTATGCACAATTTATAGCTCTTTGAACATAGTTCCAAATTGTTCTCCAGAATAGTTGGAATAGTTCACAAATCCACCAACGATGCCTTAGTGTACCAATTTTTCCACATCCTCTCCGGCACTTGTCATTTTCCTTTCCTGTCATTTTGGTCAATCTGATAGGGGTGTGGTGGTACCTCAGAGTTATTTAATTTGCATTTTTCTCTTCAGTAGTGATTTAGAGCTTTTTAAAAAATATGACTATAGATAGCTTTGACTTCTTCATCTGAAAACTGCCTGTTTATCTCCCTTGATCATTTATCAGTTGGGGAAAAACTCATATTTCTATAAATAAATTCCTATAAAATTCCTAAAAATTCCTATAAATTAAATTCCTATAAATTCCTATAACTCTGTATCTCTAAATATTTGAGAAATGAGAGCCTTATCAGAGAAACTTGCTGTAAATTTTTTCTCCATTTTTCTACTTTTCTTCTAATCTTGGCTGCATTGGTTTTGTTTGTGCAAAACCTTTTTTAAATTAATGTAATAAAAATATCCATTTTATATCCTATAATGCTCTCTCTTGTTTGGTTACAAATTCTTCCTTTATCCATAGATCTGACAAGTAAAATATTCCATGCTCCCCTAATTCACTTATGATATAATTCTTTATGTCTAAATCATGTACCCATTTTGACCTTATCTTGCTTTAGAGTATGAAATGTTAGGCTGCTATGTAGTTTCTGCCACTGCTTTCCAATTTCCCAGCAATTTTTGTCTAATGTTGAGTTCTTGTCCCAAAAGTTTGAATCTTTGGGTTTATCAAACACTAGATTACTATAGTCACTTGCCATTTTATGCACCTAATCTATTCCACTGATCTACCACTCTAATTCTTAGCCAGTACCAGATTGTAATCTGTTTCTGAACAGTTGCTAGTTTTTCTTACTGTCTCTGAATTGAGAACTCCAGAGGCTTGCAGCTGCTTCTATTGCTACTACCTAGTCTGACCGCCAATGTTTCATCCACATAGGTTCCAGGCCAGCGTCCTCCCACATATCACAGACCTCTTTCTGACCTCCTATGTTGTCTTGGGCTGTAAGAATGTCTCAGTTTGACCTTTTGTTGTATCTACTGCTCCAGAATTTGATTTGAGGTGTTATTGTTAGGAGGGAAATATTGAATTTTAAATAAGTGTATCCTGAATAATATGCCACAAATGAAATCTGAATAGAAATTAATTTCTGTAACATGATCAAATTCATTATTTGGCAAGTCAATAAGCACTTATTAAGTATGTACCATATTACAGGAATTATGCTAAATACTAGAGATAAAGAAAAAGGCAAAAGAAAGTCCCTACCTCCTGAGCAAATCTAGTGGAGGAGAAAATGTGCCAATAGATATGTATAAAGGAGCTATATGTAAGATAAATAGGAAATACTCAACAGCAAGAAAGCACTGCAACTAAAAGTCACTGGGAAAGTTTTCCCATAAAAGATGAGATTTTAGCTGGGACTTCTAAGAAGCAAGGGAAGCCAGGAGGTAGAGATGAAGAGGGAGAGCATTTTAACAATGGAGGACAGTCAGAGAGAACACCCACATTTGAGAGATGAGGAGTCTAGTTCAAGGAACACCCAGAAAGCCAGGTCACTGGATTAAAGGGCATGTAGAGGGGTGTAAAATATAAGAAAACTATAAATATAGGAATAGGGCCTAAATTATGAAGGACTTTTAATGCCAAATAGAGGCTCTTATATTTGATCCAGAAAGTGATAAGAAGCCACTGGATTCATTAATTGAATGAAGTAGAGGTGGGGCGACATGGTCAGACAGGTTTTAAGAAAATCACCTTGTCAGCTGAATGGAGAATGGACTAGAATAAGGAGAGATCTGTGGCAGACAGACCAACCATCAGGCTATTTCAATAGTCCAGATATGAGGAGAGATTAGAGCCTGCATCAGGATAGTGGTAGTATCAGAAGAGAGAAGAGGAACATATTTCAAGAGACGTTGCAAAGGTGAAATCGATAAGCCTTAGTAACATATTGAATTGGGTGGGGCAGGATGGGAATGAGAGAGTAAACAGTCAACGATGACATCTTAGTTGTGACCCTAGGGGACTAGGAGAATGGCAGTGCCCTTGGCAGTAATAGGGAAGTTTGGATAGGATAAGAGTTTAGAGGAAAAAAATAAAGAGTTCAGTTTTTGACATGTTGAGTTTAAGATGTCTGATAAGCAGTTGGAGAGGGCAGACTGGAGGTTAACAGAAAGGTTAGGGTTGGATATGTAAATTTAAGAATCATTAGCATACAAATGACAATAGAATTCATGACAACTTTGACACAATCACCAAGTGAAGTAGTACAGAAGGAGAAGAGAAGCTGGCCCAAGATAGAGCCATTTGAGATACGTAAGTTAGCAGACATGAATGGGATAAAGATCCAACAAAGGAGACTGAGAAGGAGTGGTCAGATAGGTAGGAGGAGGACCAAGCAGGAAAAAATAGTCTCTGAAAAATGTAGATAGCAAAGAAAATCAGGGAAATAAGTGTTGAAGGCTATAGAAAAGTCAAGACCAGTGATGTGTTTTATCTAAGATGCTTTCTTTCCTTAAAATCGTTAGTTCCTTAAAGCCATAAGGACTACTTACTCAACTACTCAAATAAATCTGTGATCTCATTGATTGGAAAGTTAATGATGCAGATGACAGCCTACCCATGATTGCACATTCAGTGACATTCTGGTCCTTGTCTTCCCATAAGTTTGGCACAGGGTATCCATCTGGCACTCAAGAGGCCTTCCAGTGGCACTAATGGAGCAGTCTGGCTGTCCATCTCAGCTTTCCTATGCAAACAGCTCATTTTCTCTTCCTATCACACATTACCTTGTTCATATTTTTTGCTTCTGTTCTTTGAAATTCCAGATCGAGCATGTTATATGCTACTTACATCCACCACTTACCTCTCTATTACTCACCATGTGATATTAATTTTAAAATCTTCAGAGACTTTTGGGTTTTCACCGCTATACAGCAACATCAATAGAATGTTGTTATTACAAAGAAGAGCTTTTGTTTCCCTAGGAAATTTGAAGTCATAATGAGCTTTAAAATCTTCTGAAGGCAATCTAGCATGATCTGCTCCTATTCAGCTCTGGGTCCAACTAATCACTCATATGCACTGCTTGTTCCAGATATAGATGCTGTTGAACAAGCTCTATAAGTTTTATATTTAAATGTATGTCATCATCTGGGCAATAGATATTCTTCATCTATTTGGTCTTTCCTGTGTGTATGAGCAGACCAAACTCTTCTGAGTGACTATAAATCTCTTCCAAAAGGATTTTTTCACTCTTCTAAGACTTAAAGATGCAACCACTGCAATGTCATTCATGAATGGAATCATATGGAAAATTTTACCTCCCACAGGTAATTCCTCTTTAACTCCATCCTAGATCTTTTATAATATGAGGATAAACACCTTTAGCCAGTATAGGTCTCCCAGTTTTATGGCTCACCTGATATTTATGATCAGAGGGTTTTAGCAGGTTCTTTCTGTTATATTTTGATGTATGACTGGGATCTAGACATTTTGTTGGATAAAAACTTTCAAGGTGGCATTTTGCTCGATCAAAGCAATTTTTTTTATAGTCAACAAACAATAGACACAGTATCTTAGTTTCTCTACAACTTTTAGTCAGTTGTGAATTGGTAAATGCAGTGTGGCAGCTAGATGCCAGGCCTGGAGTCAGGAAGATTCATCTTCTTGAGTTAAAATCTGGCTTCAGACACTTACTAGTTGTATGACCCTGAGCAAGTCACTTAATCCTGTTTGCCTCAGTTCTCCATCTATAAAATGAGCTGGAGAAGGAAATGGCAAATCACTCCAGTATCTTGGTCACAGAAATCCCAAATGAAGTCACAAAGAGTTGGATATGACTTTGAAGATGAGTTAGTAACAAATATAGGGTTCATACTCCACTATTGAATTACTTGCCAAAGTTTGCTTTTTCCCTATTAATACACTTAACAAGATGCCCTCAATGTGTATAGATGATTCATACAAAGATTATTTTTTTTATAAGTGAGTGAGTCAACATATTGATCTATATGATGTTGACATTTTTGTGGTTACTATTTTTGGTAGATAACTCATCTGTGATTTTTTTTCCCCATCCTTTAGTAACTTACACTCTTTCAGATAACTTGAATATCTCTGACTTCCAAAGCAGTTGCTAACCCTCTGTGACATGTATTTCTTACATGTGTGCCTCACTACTATTGTGGCCTAAATTTAAGCTTACTCCTTCCATGAATGCACTGCCCATAGGAATATAATTTTTGGTTGCTTATATTTTGTAAGGTATTTGGAGGGTTGGGGGACTGAATTTTTAAATTTTTATTTATTCAAAAATCTGGGACAATTTACTTTTTGGCCTGTTTTTCATTTATGATTTCTTAAAATATAGCTCTGAAAAAACAGGCTTTCAAAAAGCTCATTGTGCTTCAAATGGAGCTACCTGAGTAGCTTTTAAACCAAAGTCATTCTGGCCTACACCGAATGGACAATAAAAACCCCAAGCCCAAGGTCCAGGGGCTCACTGTGTAGATTTTGATGACTTAGAATGAGTATAAATAACAATTGTTTTCTGTTCTGTCTAGAAACTTCGAAGGTCTTCTCCTCTCAGATATTTTTGGTGATGGTAAATTAGGCCATCTTTTGTCTTAATTCTTTATTAGCCCTTAGTCATTGAATGGACATTGCCTCAGTTAAACTGAGACCTGGGAAAGGCCTTAATTCAGAAAGGCCAACGTTAGCCACTTCACCAAGGGCCATCCCCAGTCATGTTGACTTTTTTCTTGCCACTAGACTTTGATGACTCTTGAGGAGAGAGAGTGAGGGTTGTGACTTTGTGCAGCTCTGCCTCACTTAAGTGCAATTCCCCACAATTCAATACTTCATCTTCATGATGTCATCGATCCTCCTTGAGAACAAGGGATAAGCAATAACATCTGTTTATGATGTTAGGTGTGGTTGTTCCACTGTCCTTAATAGTGAAAACAGTTTATTGCAATCTTTTTTCACGGATCTTTCCTATTTTTTCTTTCTTTCTTTCTTTCTTTCTTTCTTTCTTTCTTTCTTTCTTTCTTTCTTTCTTGTCTTTGCATTTTTAGTTTTAAATGTCCTTCAAAATGACTTTGCATAGGTGAATCTCTTGGCAGGCTTTCTTTCAACTAACTTTACCTTACACGGCTTCTCTCTACTTTATGAGACTAGATTCCTCATAATCTGTCATCCTTCTTTGTAAGATTTCACAACAAAATTTATATTCTAAACCAGTGTTGCCTTTGGCAACCATCGCTCATGGCAACCACCGACTTTTGAATTTCTATACCTTACATTTCATATCACAGATCCAGGTTCAATCAACAAGTTCATGAGCTGACATGCTTGTAACCTTAACAAAGCAAACACATCATTATACTCTAGAATAGACATATAAACACTTGTGAATTTACTAAATTTTTTTTTAGCAATTGCTCCATCTTTAAACTTTAAACAGAATTGGCTTTGGGCAAAATTGTCAAAGTGAAGCTTCTTTAGTACCTTTTCTTTCTGTCATTTCCCTTTCCTTTGACACTTCCTCCAGACACTAAATTATCCTGTTTTGCTCTCCTGACTGATCAAGGCCCATGTGGAATGTCTTATACTCCATAGCCAGCTCTTTTCCTTTTAATGCCAATTAAACTTCACCCACCCTAACTCATATTTCATGTCCAAAATAACAAGTTACTTGAGAAACTAACCAGTGTGGCCTAGTAAGTAGATAGAGGCACTGACCTCAGAATCAGGGAGGCTTGGACTCAAGACCCTCTCTCTGACATATACTGACTGTGTTACCCTGGGAACTTAATCTTGAAGTGACACAGGCAACTCTCTGAAACTATGATTCTAAAGAAAGTATCAATCTGCCCTGGTAAAGCAAGTTCTTCACTGGGACCCCTTTAGATTGATGAAATCAGTCACATTTTTTAAAAAGGGCTAAAATATTAGGATGTTAATGGCATAACCTATTGTTTCTTTTAGGGATATTTCCATTTTACCAAAAGATTTCTGGAGAGACTTTTTACTTTTCAATGACTTTAATACCTATTGTCCTTCTTTGTCTTCTAAACTATCCTATCACCTGCTGTCATGCTACAGAGCACAGTATCATAGCAATGACTCCTCTGGCAATCTGACCACAAAATTTCATGTTTTCAAAACTAATAACCTTTTCCCTTTCAATTTTATTATTATGAAGTTGAGAAACATGACCACCAACAGAAATGAACATTTTTCTATATAAAACAAAACAGAAAAAAAAAAAGAAGGCTATACAAAGTGGAAGGGAGCAAGAGGAAGCAAGAGAGAGCAAGCATTTATTAAGTATCTACTATGCATGGGGTTTTTATATAAATATTATCTAATCTTCTCCCTCCCAGCAAATCTTTAAGGTAGCTACTAGAATTATCCCCATTTTACAGTTGAGGAAACAGAGGCAGATAGATTAAGTGACTTGCTCAGGGTCACATAGCTAGAAATTATCTAAAGCTGGATTTGAAGTCAGGTCTTCTGAAGTTCTAACTTAATTCCATATCTACTGCACTACCTAACTGCCCTGTATGAAAGCATAGCTTTTTTTTTTAAAGTATATTTCAAATTTAACATGGTAGCTTCAACATTGCCCTGTTTACCTGTATCCTTTCACAACATTCCTTCTTTCTTTTTCCATGTATTTTTTGCTGATTCATTGACTTCCTTTTTTTTTTTTTGGCTATAGCTATTACTGCTCCCCTACTGTCTCTCCATCTCTCTTAGCTTCAAAATAATAAAATAAAAGCTCTTACTTATAACAGATAAGCACATCCATGAAAAAGCAATTCATACGTCAGCCATATCTGAAAATGATTATCTCATTCCGTGGCTCTAGTTCAGTATTTTCTACCAAGAAAATATAGGAAGCAAGACAGATCACCAGTGTTCTGGACTTCATCATTGTGTCGATTACAGTTTTTAATTTTTTATAGCTATTTTGAACTTTTCCCCTATCCATGTATGCAAAAGGTAATTTCTACATTGCTTCTCTATTTTGTTTATGATATCCCGTTTGATATCTTAATTATTAATCCATTTGAAGCTTATCTTGGAATAAGTTTTTAATTATTGATAGAGTTATCTATAAACATATGCATGCGTATACAGACTCAATGGCAAGGTATTGGTTTAAATTTAATTTTTGCCAGACTACTGTCCAAATTCTGCAGCAGGTTTTTGTTAAGTAGTTTGTTCTTTTCCCAGTACTTGGGGACTTTGGGTTAATCCAATACTATACTACTGCCTTTTCTTCACTATGCTATGCACTTTAATCTGTTCCATTTATAAACATATTTTAATCAGTCCTAATCATTTTAATGATGACTACTTTTATCTGATACTGAGGGGTCTTTTGCCCACTTTTTTCACTATTACCCTTGATATTCTAGAACTTTTGTTCCTCTATGTGAATTTCATTATAATTTTTCTGGTTCAATAAAATATTCTTTTGGTAAATTCCTGAATAAGTCAATTAATTTAGGCAGAAATATAGTTTTTATCATATTGGCTTGACCTACCCATGATCAATTAGTGTTTCTCCAATTATTTAGATCTATCATTATTTTTGCAAAGACTTGCAGAAAAGCAAGAATTTATTTACTATCTCTTTTTGAGAGTTACATTTTGAGGTCTCTGAGAATGGAGAATGGTTAACAGAAATGAGTGTAAATGTTTGAAATGCTTCCTTATTTATTTAAGTTTGGCTATTATGATAGATGTGAAGTATCTTATCCATGATGCTAAGTGTTGTGAGGAAAAAAGGTGAGAGAGTTCAAAGGGATTTAGGAGTAAATGCAGGAGAAAGCAAGAAAAAAAAAATTAACAACTATAGGTTCCTGGTGAGTTCAGGAGTCTTTGGAGGGTGGCTATGGTTTGTTCTCTCATAACAAAGATTAAAGGTCCTTATGATATTTTCCCCTGATAGTCTATGTATGAACGCTAACTCAAAATCTATAGGGGAAGTAAAAGAAAACTTCTAGTACACAAAGATTCTTGAAAAGGGAAGGAAGTTTTCAATTATTGATAGAGTTATCTATAAACATCTACATGCTGTAATGCCAAACAAAGGCAACTTCCAAGGTTCCGATTACCAGCATAGTAAACCTCATTTATTCAGCAAACATTCACAGAACAGAGAGAGTCAAAATACAGTGTAACTTGTTCCTTTCGCAAGTAAGTTCTCAATTCAATCCAGGTACTATTCCACCCCTAGACAGTACATTCATTTAGTCAGTCAAAAGTCTCTTCCCAAATGGAGATTAGTCTCCAATCATAAACAAAGTACATTCATTCGGTCAATCACAGAGCACAAAAAAACTCAAAGGCTTCCCGCTCCTGAATCTCAAAAGGGGCAGGAGAGCACAAAAGGTCACCCATTCTTAAGTTACAACAAGGTTAAACTCAGCATTGAATACCCAAAGAAAGAGCCTTCTTTCATCTTCACTCAAGGCAAGCCCTCAGCAATCTCAGTTCCTGGGGAGACAAGGCTCAACAAAGCCATAGCCAGCATCCTCATCAAGTCACTCTCTGCCTGTAGAACAGTCCCAGAACCCCTAAAAACATCAGCAAGGCCCTCTTCTAGGATTTCTGTAAACATACAACAGGAAAATCCTCCTTCAGGGCTTCTGAACCAACAGCCAGGTTCCAGGACCTCTATAACAGCAGCATTGTCCTTCACCATCAGGTGAATCTGGCAAAACAACATCAAAACAGACAGACAAAATACCAGCATCACAGCCATGCCTCCTCAGTCCTTGGCAGTTCCAGGTGGCAGTTCTCAAAAGTCCTGGGCAGTTC
>CM053586.1:81133688-81178386 GCA_028646515.1 Pseudochirops corinnae | reverse complement strand
CCTGTCCCTAGGCCCTTTGCTTAAGTGGCTTAAGTGACTCTGAGAACCTTCCCTGATTTGAAAGTATATTCTGTCCCCTAATAGGCTGAATGTGGTCACATGGAGCCTGTGGCAGGAGGCTTGTTCTTCAGGAATGACCAAACCTTATTACTTTGTGATTGGGCAGTGGGTCAAGAGGGCTGTGACATTCTCTGATCCAGGAGAAGGCTATATATACCCTGATGTGAGGTTTTGCTTTGGGGCTCACTTTGGAAAGAGTTGTGTGATTTGGCCAGACAAGACTTTGGGCAGCCGTTGAGCCCCCCCAGCTTTGAAAACTCAGATATTGATGCTTCCCTCTCTGGTAACTGACTAGGTATGGATGTAATGGTCAGATGACTGGAAGCCCCTCTGCTGATCTGTTTCTGACTGCTTGTAACTTCTGCTTGTAACTCCTGTTTGTATCATCTGAAGTTCAAGGTGCTGACTTTTTCCCCAGAACTAGGTAAATGATACATGTTTGATTGATTAAGGTAAGATTGTTAACCCATTTTGAGTTGCTTTAGTTGCTTTCCTTTAGAAAAGCAGATCTAAGAACCTGTGCTAGCAGCCAGCCTGGGCATGGTAGGGTGCTTGCTGATACACCAATTTAACCAATTCCTAATCCAGTGCATTTTGGAGGAGAGGAAAGGGTACTAAGCAGGTAGAGCAGTGTACACAAAAGTAAAGAGGTGAGAGGAAAAGACTTGTTTCAAAGATAGTGAGGAAGCTAGTTTGGCCAGAAGAGAAGAGAGGATTCTTTTAGGGGAGCCATGATTGGATAGAGTCCAGTTCAAAAGCCTTGAATTCCAGGTTAAGGAATTTGACCTTGACTTCAAAAGTAATAGAAAGTCAGAAATTTTCAAACAGGTCTTATTCAAAGTCATATTTTATGATAATTAATCTCGAAATTTCAAAGTCTATATTCTCCTATTCAAATTATGCAGTTGTATCTGATTCTTCATGCCCCCTTTTGGGGTCTTCTTGGCAAAAATATTGAAGTGGTTTGCCATTTCCTCCTTCAATTAATTTTACAGAAAAGGAAACTGAGGTCAACAGGATTAAGTGACTTGCCCAGGCTCACACAACTAGGAATTATCTGAGGCCAGATTTGAACTCAGGAAGATGAGTCTTCTTGACTCTAGGCCTCGTACTCTCCACTGTGCCAACTAGCTGCCCTCCTATTCAACTATCCCACTGAATAATATGATTATGCATAAAGATTATATTGCATCTCTTTGCTAAATTTGATTTTCCTATATTAAATTCTTAACTGAGAAACATTCTTTTTCTTTGCTCCTTCTACAAGCCAAGCTAGTCATACAGCTCTCGGTCATGCATAATACATAGCAGTAGAAATCTGTGACCTGGGTTCAACTCAGTTCCCCCTAGTTGCTAGCTTCCTCTGAAATTACTTTGAACATATTTGGTATATATTCACATATATGTAGGATATATATATGTATATGCACACACACATATAGATATATAAATATATTTACACTCACACACGCATATATATATAATTTGTTGCTTTCTAAATCTCACCTCTCTCCTACAGGACACAGATAGATATTTGATCCATAATACAGTGCATATCTATCCTTCCCTGACCTACTTCCCAAGAAGCTTATCAGACTAGAATTATGTTTATGTATACATTTCAAGTATTGGTGTTCCAGGGGTACAATATTAAGGAAGTCCAGGGCTGCTGCCACTTCCTATCATGTCTTTTACCTCTGTCACTAATTAACTATGTGACATTTAGGAAGTCCCTTCTTAGCCTCTTTGGTCTGATTTTCTTCTATAAAATCTATAAAATTAGGAAGTTGGATCAGATTAGGCAGATAGGCAACCAAATAACAATGGCAACAATAACAATTTTTTTTTAATGTCATTGATCCCTTTGGCAAGCTGGTGAAGTCAACTGACCTCTTCTCAAAACAGTGTTTTCTTACGTTCAGAATTGGGCAGAATGCCGAATTTCAGTTCAAGGTTGGTGAAAACTGATATGTAATTTTTTGCCATCCAACTTCGTGGACACTTGGGGGTCTGTAGACCCCAGATTAAGAACCCCAGAATTCGATTTTTTAATATTCCTTCTAGCTCACACATTCTATAATTTCATATAGTGATGGGGAAAGGGCCTGCAAAAATCCCCAAATCTTTTGTCTTTCTGCTTCCCTTGCTCTTTTACTATTGAAAGACTGTTTTCCTATTTTCCTTTGTGTTATTTGAAAGTGATGTCTCATTTCCTGCTTTCTTTTTTCTGACTTTCCTCTGGTGTATGCTCTTTGTAGTAATATGGACTTCCAGGAAGGCCTAGACTGCAGACCCAGACTTAATCAGAACCAAGCACCGCCTGCTTTCATAAGGGTCAACTCTCTGATTTAGGACGTCCTCCCTCCACTTCAGCCTCTGAAAATCCGGAGCTTCTGTCAGACCTCAGCCCAGGTAACACCTCCCACAGCAGAGCTTCCCTTATTCCCCCTAATCAGCTAGCATCCCCCTGAAATTACTTTGAACATATTCAATATACATTCACATATATGTAGGATATATATGTATATGTATATATGTGTGTGTGTATACACACACATACATATTTTACACACATACATACACACACATATATGTAATTTGTTGCTTTCTAAATCTAACTAAATCTAAATCTGATGCTCTCTCCTACAATACATAGATAGATGTTTGATCTATATTGCAGGGCATGCCTCTCTTTCTCTGACCTATTTCTCAAGAAGCTTATTGGGCTAGAATTATATTTATGTACACATTCAAATACTGGTGTTCTAGGGGTACAATATTTAGGAAGGCCAGGGCTGCTGCCACTTCCTACTATGTCTTCTTTTTTTAATTGATTTATTTACTTTTAGTTTACAAGATTCAGTTCCAGAATCCCTTGAGTTTCAAATTTTCTCCCCTTCCTCTCCCCACCCCCACCCATGGCAGCATGCAATCAAGTATAGGATCTGCAAATACTTTCACATTGGACATTAGTCTGGTTGTATAGAAGGGTTGTAACCAATGGAGTGAACAATGGAAAAAAATTACTATGTCTTTTAAGGGAGGGTGAGACTTAGCTTCCTATTACAGGTTAGTTCCCTCTCACCAAAGCTGGTTACACAAAAAGCTATCACAAATAGCTAGTACACTTAATTTTTTTTATTAAATTTTACTTCATTTTCAAAAATCAGTCTTATCTCCCTCTTTTCCTCTCCCCCACTCTCCATTAAGAAAACAGGAAAAACAAAACTCCCATCACAAATATGTATAGTCAAGCAAAACAAAATTTCTCATTGACCATGTCTAAAAAGGAAATATTCCTCAGTAATACTCTGAGTCCATCACCCCTCTGCAAGAAGATGGGCAGCATGTTTCATCATGAGTCCTCAGGAGTTGGTCATTGTACTGATCAGAGTTGCTAAGTTTTCCTTTGTTTTAAAAATATTTTGCTTTAATCAGTCAAGATATACCTTCTCATCCTTCCATACCAATCCATCCTACCCCAAGAACACAAAAAACCAAGGCTAATTAAAAACATATATAATCAATCATAACAAATTTTAACCTTGGCCATGTCCTAAAAAAATGTTCACCTCATTCTGTATTCTGGTACTTCACTTTTCTGTCAGGAGATTGGCAGCATATTTTATCATCAGTCCTCTGGAATCCTGGTTGGTCATTGTGCTGATAAGAGTTCAACATAATAGTGTTCCATCATATTTACATACCATAACTTGTTCATTCATTACCAGATTTATGGGCACCCACTCAGATTTCCATTCTTTGCCTTCTATAAAGAGCTATAAACATTTTTGTACATCTTTAGAATTTGTTTTGCTTAGGACTAATGCAATCTGCCCTCCCCTTAATTACCCTTTCCCTTCTCCTCTTTCTTTCCTATTTCCTAGTTGCATGAAAAGTACTTCTGTACCCTGCTCTGTGTGTACATATTCCTCCTTCTTTTGATCAGTCCAGATGAGAATGAAGTTCGAGTGTCCACCACTCCCTCACACTCTCTTCTTCTCGTTTGTATAGATTTCTCTTGCACACCCTGCTTATGTGAGATAATTTTCCCTAACCTTCCTTTCCTCTATCCCAAGCCCCAGTATATTGTTATTCCCTTCTCTTTCAATCCTATTTTTAAGATCATCAAGCTATTACATAACTACTCCCAGGCCTTGTCTAATTGTACTCCATTTATGAATCCAGATGATGGTCAGGAGCAGAGGGTGCACATGTATCATCTCCCCAACCCTGTTTAGTCTTTTAACATGGTTCACTCATGTTTACCTTTTTATGTTTCTCTTCATTCTTGCATTTGAACTTCAAAGTTTCTCTCCAGCTTTAGTCTTTTTATCAGTAGTTCTTAGAAGTCTTATATTTCATAAAGGTCCATTTTTCCCCATGTAGCATTATACTCAGTTTTTCTAGGTAAGCTATTCTTGGCTGTAAAAAGGAAGGAAGGAGGGAATGATCTCACCAAGATGAGTTTGCCCTTAGTAGTCTCTAGGGGCACAAGTACTAGAAGTCAAGAGCAATTTTGGAGGTTGAGGTGGGGGAACTTTCCCTCCATGTCTTCATCTCTGAGGAATCCTGTCAAGCACCCAAAATGTTTGTGATTCACTTCCCTATCCCATCTCTCCAGAACTCCTTCAACAAAGCAGATCCTCCAACAATCAGAAGTAAGACCTATGTATGCAGGGTCATGAGTTCATAAGACTTTCAGTCCATCAGCCATTGTCTTGTTACAATGTACTGCACATGGTGTCCTAGGGCTATCTTTGAGGGGAGGGAGGGAACCCCCCTCAAGAATAGCCTTGAATAGGGTGTTACATTTGTAGGCATAGATATTAGTTTACCTGATAGAATATAAGCCCCTTCAGGGCAGAGACTATTTAAGTTTTTTTTCTCTATAGCTCCAGCACCCAGCTAAAATCCTGTTATATAGTCAGTACTTAATAAATGTGTTTTTTTAACATATGTTTTTGTTGTTGTTTATCCTTCATTTTCAAAGAGGACCAATGACCAATCATGAGGGGACGTCTTGACCTGCCCATGAATTGTATTTAAATAAGGCAGAGCTGCACAAATTTGTCAGCTTTACTCTCTCTTCCAGAGCATCAAAGTGCAATAGCAAGAAAAAAGTCAGAATGATTGGTGATGGCCCAAGATGCAGTGGATAACTGCAGCATATTTGAAGTCTGTCCAGACTCTAAGCCCTTGATGGCTTTTGGAATCAATTGTTCTCATCCACCTATTCTGCCTAGCAAAGTCTTCACATGCTTAAGGTAGAATGCCTCTAATTCACCAACAGGTCTGAGGACTGTCAATTTCTCTCAATCTGGTTTAGCCTATCTGCCAACATGATTTCACTAGGCTTTGGCCTCTGCATGCTACAGCTTCTTGGAGCCACAGGCAAGAGTTGGATGACCAGTTGGTTACTAAAAGTGGATGAGCAGCCCTGTAAAGGGCTCAGTACACCCTCACACCAGAGGTGCTAGTCCTCTCTTAACACTCCATATACCTTTTTAAATAAATAAGTCGATAAATGAAGTGAAAGATTATCTCTCTCTCTGGCTATAAAAGTATTCTGCCTTAGTACACTTCCCTAAAATTCATCTCTTGCTTTTTTGGGTCTATCATACTCACCTGATCCTTCTAGATTGTGGTTTCCTCCAGAACTACACCTCTGGTGCCTGCCAGACCTTCTGGTACTTTCTGCTCCCTATCCCATTGTCATTCTTTCAGAACTGGAATTTGTCTCTATCAGTGCCATTTCCATTTATTTCATTTCATTTCATGGTCTGGGAGGGTACATTTCCTCTTTGTCCCTCCATTTTCATTCATGGAGGTGGTATTATCTTCCACTTTTAATATTATTTTTTTGAGCAACCACTATTCTTTTGACCCCAGGGAATGGGGAAGAAGAAGGAAGGTGACTGAAAAAAAAAAAAGGGCAAAGACAAATAGTTTTAAAAGAAAGTAATAGGTCTTAAAGTGAAGAAAGGAAAATCTGAGGTGTTTGTTGGCACCAACTATGCATTGGAAAACATCCTCTGTGGACCTCTGCTTCCTTGATTTCTCTACCTCTAAATCTGTGACTTCACGCTCTATGTGATCCCATGTATACATATATAGGGGTGTGTGTGTGTGTGTGTGTGTGTGTGTGTGTGTGTGTGTATGTGTGTGTGTGTGTGTGTGTGTGTGCGTGTGAAGAAAACACCACAGCTACTGATCAACTTAAACAAGGCATTTTCACTTACTTTTAAGGCCCCTAGTTGACTTTTTTCCTCTCTTGAAATGAATAGTTTTATGATGTTCAACTGCTTTGTCCCCCACTGAATCTGTTTCAAAGCAATCAGTACTTTCATTTCTTGAGCTATTTGCCAAATTGAAATCACTTTGGTGTCTGACACATCGTTTTTCATGAAGTTTGGAAATGAGATGTAGCGAGAGGATCCTAAGCTCCAAGTTATAGAAGGTTCACAGCTCCAGAGGGAGTGAAGAGAAGCCAATTCCCCTTCCCCTGAAAGGAGAAAGGCTTGCAAGACACCTGCATACTTTTTAAAGACTGTATTTGGAGTACTTTTCTATTTAAAACAAAAGCAGCTCAAAAAAATTAGTTGGCTACACTGCAACCCCTCTGTCTATTTGGCCTAGATTTTACCTTTAGTTTTTAGCCTCACACCATGCCCCTGGAATTCTGATTAATAGGACTTCATTTTATTCCTCATATCATTTATCTTACCTTATAGCTAGTATTCCTCTTAGCAAAAAGGACCAGCTAGAAGTCTATCCAGGCTTCCACAAATTGATCAGAAGAATGACCAAAGACTTCTTTATTTGTTTTAGTTATAGTCTAGGCCAAATGCACATGAAAAGGCTCATTTACAAATCAATAAAGTGACAGATTTAAAAGAGAAGAGACTGATGAGGCAGAGTCCTGTGTCAACCTGAGAGTCTGACAAGATCTGAGTTCAAATTGCACCTCTAACAAATACTGGCTCTGTGATCCTGGGCAAGTCACTTACCCTTTCAGTGTTCTAGGTAATTCTTTCTTTTTGGGGGGTGGAGTGGAGCGGAGGCAAACAGGGTTAAGTGACTTGCCCAGGGTTACATAGCTAATAAGTGCCCAATGCCAGATTTGAACCTAGGTGTTTCTAACTTCAGGGTGAGTGCTCTATCCACCTAGCTGCCCCTCTAGGTGATTCTTTAAGACTTCAAATTACAGAATATCTACTGATAGGCATGTGGGAAGGGAGTCTCCTTACCAGAAATTCCCAACCCTGGTTAAATCATAGGTTCGTATACCCTCAATATGTGATGAGGTTAAACCAGATGATTTTTTAAAGTTCCTTTTAGTTCCATAACCCGTGAGCTGCTGAGTGATGACAGTCCACACTTCAATAACCCAAAGGATACATAATATATCAAGGTAGCCACAAAACAGAATCCCGAGCCAGAATTGGCAATAATAACAATAACAACAAACATTTATATAGCAACTAATATGTGCCAGGCCCTGTGCCAAGTGCTGTACAAATATTATTTCATGTGTTTCTCCCAATAACCCTGGGAGTTAGGTGGTATTATTATCTCTATCTCACAATGAGGAAACTGAGACAGAGTTTAAGTGACTTGTTCAGCATCACTCAGGTAGTAATACTGAGACTGGATTGGAACTGAGATCTTCTTGATTCTAGGCCTAGCTGCCCTGGGGTTTATGTGCAAGTTTTTTAGGTGTTTTTTTTAAAGGTCCATCACTCCTAACTTGCTTGTGAGTTTCTAATATTCCCATTACAGGCAGAGTACAAAAATGAATTGGTTTTAATATGTATCATGGGGTAGACTAGTGGTTAACAAAAAATAGGGTCCAACATTATCTCACTGATCACTGTTCTAACAATTAGGTCTTTTGCCTATTCCCAGATTATAGTTTCAAATCTCAGAAATTTGTTTGAATCCTTACCAAGTTCATCCTCTGTCAGGCTCAAAATGTTTGCCTACTACAGGGCTCCAATTAGAATTCCCAATAATTTGGAAATTGAGAAAAAAACACATCAGTTCAATTTCAGGAAACTTCCCATTCCTTCTCAAAAGCTATCCTGTTTATTTGTTTATTAAATGAGAAAGTTGCTCTTAGCAATTCACGGTCTCCCTTGGAAATACCCTTGGGTGCTATGAGCCAGAACTGGGAATCCCTTCTCAATCTTCTTTTCCATACTTGTTCTCAATTTGCCCAACTGCAGCAAAAAGCAAACAGACAAAAAGAAAACAAGCAAATTGAAGCCTTGACCCTCTTCCCTTTCAATGTGCACGCTGAAGGATTGAATTCATGGACTGTTTGCATTCAGATGAGCAGAAGCGGAAGCTTTTTATATTTTATTTATGAACACACGGGCTTTTGAAAATGCTAATGTTGGAAGAAAACAGGATAGCATTTGGAAAGATATGGGGCCTGAATGAAGTTTCTTAAGAACTAGTTTGTCCCTGGAGATATAAGCTCCCCTGTTTGAGAGGCCAACTGTTACGGGAGGAAGAGAAGGAGGGCAGGAGTGTGAAGAAATCTGTTGGTATTTAGAAAAGGAAGAGTAAAAAGTCAATGATGATAAAGGCAGGAAAGGAGTTTCAGCTGAAGGTACCATGCGCTGAGAGGAGACGTAGCTCCTGGAATTCCTATAGGCAGAGTTAAAGATACTGCTGACTTAGTGCTTGGATAGATATTAGGAAATTTAATTTAATTCAGTTAGAATATATTAAGTGCTAACTACTATATTCAAGTCACTACACACTGGGCAATTCAAAATAAAAAATGAAATAGTATTTGCCATCAAGAAGAGGACAACATTATAGATAGATAGATAGATAGATAGATAGATAGATAGATAGATAGATAGGTAGATAGGTGTGCATATTCAGATGTTTTCAATTGTCTGACTCTTCTTGACCCCATTTGGTGTTTTCTTGGCAAAGATAATGGAATAATTTGCCATTTCCTTCTCTAGCTTATTTTACAGATGAGGAAACTGAGGCCAATAAGGTTAAGTGATTTACATAGGGTCACATAGTTTATAAGAGTCTGAGGCCAGATTTGAACTCAGAAAGATGAGTCTTCCTGGTCTTCTTGACTACAGGCTCCTGTGCTCTATTCACCGAGCCACCTAGTTGTGTGCATACACATACATGCATGCACACACATATACAGATATGTACACACACATACGCATACATGTTTATTGTGAGTATACATACATACACACATACATACACTGAAGGAATGTAGATGACAACTTGGGGGGAAGAAAGGGTGAATTTAGGAAACATTTTTATGTAGGTGAAGTCACCTAAGCAGTACTGTGAAGTTAGCTAAAGATTTTAAGAGGTCAAAGTGGGGAGGTAGTGTTCCAGGCACAGTGGACAGCCTGTACAAAAAGTATGGGCAGGAGACAGAATACTGAATAGGAGGAACAGCAACCAGGCCTGTTTTAGTTAAAGTAGTTAAAGTTAAAGTAGTTAACTTTAGTTAAAGTTAAAGTTAGTTAAAGTAGTTAAAGTAGAGGGTATGATAGGGAATTATGTGAAATAAGTCTGAAAAGGGAAACTGGAATCAGATTGTCAACAGCCTTGAATGATGAATAGAATTTATATTTTGTATCCTGGAGGTAATACGGAACCACTGAAGTTTCTTGAGTCTACAGTTATACTATACTTTCAGACTTCTACTTTAGGAACATCAGTTTGGCAGCAGAATGGAAAATGCATTCAAGATCTGAAAGAGGTTTCATCTAAAACACCCCCTTCCATGGTGACCAAGAGGTCTAAAGTCTTACCCTTGGACTGATGGTATTAACAGTTTGAATTATAAAGGACTGACAATCACCCCAGTGATCAGGGCTAGAATAAAAGAAGACTGCCTTAAAGGAATAATAAGGAGATCATCTTAAAGGGATATATTATTACTATTATTGTTATTATGAATAACAATTATATATTTCTATATTTTCTATATATTTCTATGTGTCTTTAAAGTTTTAAATGCTGGCCTCTGGGGCAGGATAGGGCAAGCATTATTATCCTCCTTCAGGGAACTGAAGCTTAATGAGGTCAGAAGCCTAATGCACATTGAGCTGAGATAATTAAATGATATGACTCTATGAACCTATTTGTTCATTAAACAACAATTTACTATTAGACATTATAAGGCATCTAAGCATCGCAGTGACTAGAGTACTCAAATTGAAATAAAAAAGACCCAATTTCAAATCCTACCTGTTGTACTCTGTAGCTCCATAACCCTGGGCAAATCTCTTCTCCTCTCAATCTTATTTTCTTCATCTTTAAAAGGTGGATTAATAGTATGTATCTCAAAGGGTTGTTGTGCAGATTGAATAAAATCCCATATGTAAACTGCTTTGTAAAACTTAAACTGGTATCCAAGTGTTACCTATCATTTTGTTATTTTTATTATACAATTGCTATCTATCATTTTATTGAGACCTTTACTCTAGGAAAGGCAACATTGTTCAGTTAAAAGAATAATGGACTTGGAGTCAGAAGACCTGATACTGAGTGTGTAGTCATGAGCAAATTGTATAGCCTCTCTAAGTCTCATCTATAAAATGTTCTACAAAAGCACCATTTGATTCTGAGTTTTTCTTTATTCTTATCATTTTCTCTGACTCCTTCTTCTCCCTCCTAATATTAACCAAGACCTGGTTTTCCCTAGAAGGTACTACAACTCCTTCTATTCTCTCCTAATAAGAACTCCCTTTTTCCATTCATCCCAACTCAATGACAGAGTAAATTGGGTTTTACTTCTCCTTGCAACCCAGGACTGCATACAAATCAAGGATCAATCAGCATCATTCCATTTCTTTTCATTTAAAGTTGATGAGAAGGCAGAGCCAAGATGACAGAGTTAGGCAGCAACCCAGCTTAATTATAAGCAGCTTAATTATCCCAACACTCCCCTCCAAACATCTTTAATATAACTAACCTGGAAAATAGATTAAGAAGAGATAATTTAAGAATTGGACTGGACTAGACTATATCTATCTACCTATCTATTTATCTGGATTTGTGTGTGTGTGTGTGTGTGTTTATATATATACACTAGATTACCTGAAGGTTATGATAAAAGAAAAAGTCTAGACATATTTCAAGAAATCATAAAGGAAAACTGCCCTAATAAGATTTGGAGGGTAAAATAGAAATGAAAGGACTCCACTGATCATCTCCTGAAAGTAATCCAAAAATTGAAACTCCTAGGAAAATGACAGCCAAATTCCAGAGTTCCCAGGTCAAGGAGAAAATATCATAAGCAGCCAGCAAAGAAATTCAAATATCATGGAACCACAATCAGGAACACTCAAGATTTAGTAGCTTCCATATTAAAGGAGCAGAAGGCTTGGAATATGACATTCCAAAAGGTAAAGGAGCTAGGATTACAACAAAGAATAACCTACCCAGCAAAACTGAGTGTAACTCTTTGGGAGATAAGGGGATATTTAATGAACTAAAGGCCATTCCTGATAAGGCGAATAGAAAATTTGACATTCAAGTACAAGACTCAGGAACAGCAAAAAAGGTAAACAAGAAGGTGAAAGTATAAGGGAGTCAATAAAGTTAAACTGTTCACATTTACATATAGAAATAAGAACTTTATCATTATTAGGGCAGTTAGAAGGAGTCTATATAGACAGAGGGCATGGTGCAAATTAATGGTTAGGATGATCTCCAAAAAAAGGGGGGATGGAGAGATGAGAAAGAAGGATGTACTGGGAGAAGAGGAGAGAGAAATGATTTGGTGGGCAAGTGATATTTGAACCTCACTCTCATAGAAACTGGTTCACAGAGGGGGAAAATATGCATATATATATACACATATATACATATATATGTTTGCACGTATATATGTGTGTGTGTGTGTGTGTGTGTGGTGTGTATACAACACACCACACACATTCAATTGGGTATAGAAATCCATCTTACCCAATAAGGAAATAGGAGGGGAAGGCAATAAAAGATGTGGGTTGGGGGGCAGAAGTAAAGCAGACTTCTGGGGAGGGACAGGGTAAAAAGAGAGAGAAGGATAAACAGAAGAAAATAGGATAGAGGGAAATACTGTGAATGTGAATGTGATAGACTTATCAATAAAACAGAAGCATATAGCAGAATGGATTAGAAACGAGAATCCAACAATATGCTGTTCCCAAGAGACACAATTAGGGATAGGTTATGTATACAAGACACAGTAGCCAGTGATTATAGTGATCTACCACTTCTAAGTCTGTATCCCAAAGAGATCATAAAAAACGGAAAAGGACCTACATGTACAAAAATATTTATAGCAGCTCTTTTTGTAGTAGCAAAGAATTGGAAATTGAGGAGATGTCCATCAATTAGGGAATGGCTGAAGAAGCTGTGGTATATGAATGTAATGGAATACAATTGTTCCATAAGAGATGATGAACAAAGGGACTTCAGAAAAACCTGGAAAGACTTACATGAACTGATGCTGACTGAAGTGAGCAGAATCAGGAGAACACTGTACACAGCACCAGCAACATTGTGTCATGACCAACTTTGACAGACTTAGCTCTTCTCAACAAATTCCAAAAGACCAAAGATGGAAAATGCTATCCACATAGAGAGAAAAAACTATGGAATCTGAACGCAGATTGAAGCATACTGTTTTCTCTCTTTTTTTTTTCTTGTAGTTTTTCCCTACGGTTCTGATTCTTCTTTTCAACATGACTAATGTGGAAATATGTTTAATATGATTGCACATGTATGCCCTATATCAGATTACATGTCATTTTGGGAAGGGCTGTATGAGGGAGGAGGGGAAAAGTTTAGAACTCAAAATCTTATAAAAGTGAATGTTGAAAACTAAAAATAAATAAAAATTTTTAAAAAATGAGACATACTTGAAATAAAAAGACACACAGAGTTAAAAATAAGAGGCTGGAACAAAATCTATTATGTTTCAGCTAAAGGAAAAAAGAAAAGCAGTGGTAGCAATCATGATCTCAAACAAAGCAGAAGCAAAAATGTACCTAATTAAAAAAATAATTGGGGAAACTGCATTGCTCAAAGGTATAATAGACAATGAAGTAATACCAAAAATTTCTACAGCAAGGTTCTCTGCTAAAAGCCTTATTTTTCACATACATAGGAAACTAAGTCAGATTTTAAAAATAAAAGCTATAACCCAATTGATAAATGGTCAATGCATATGAACAGGAAGTTTACAGAAAAAGAAATCAAAGCTATCTATAGTCATATAAAAAGGCTCTAATTCACTATTGATTGGAGCTTCAAATTAAAATAACTTGGAGGTACCACCTCACACCTATCAGAAATAACAAATAATGGGTGCATGGGAAAATAGGTACACTAATGAATTATTGATGGAGTTGTGAACTGATTCAACCATTCTGGAAAACAATTTGGAATTATGCCCAAAGGGTATAAAATTTTACATACCATTTGACCCAGCAATACCACTACTAGGTCTGTACTCTAAAGAGATCAAAAAAAGGAGAAATGACATATATATAATAATTATAGTAGTTTTTCTCTTGTGCTGTCAAAGATTTGGAAATAGAGGGGATGCCAATCTATTTCAGAATGGCTGAAGAAGTTGTAGTATATGATTGTGATAGAATACTATTGTGCTATAAGAAATGATGAACAGGATGACTTCAGAAAAACCTTAGAGAACCTATATGAACTGATGCAAAGTAAAGTGAGCATAGCTCATTTCTGCATTGTTCCCATATAGCCACATGGATCATTGCACACAATGAGAGCAAAATTGTAATGATAATCAATTATGAAAGATTTAGGTTCTCTGATCAATATAATGATCCAAGACAATTCCAAAGGACTCATGATGAAAATGCTATCTATCTCTAGAGAAAAAACTGATATACTTTGAGTGCAAATTAGAGCATAATTTTCTTGCTTTGTTTTTCTTGCTTTTTATGACTTGACTAATATGGAAATATGTTTTGCACAATTTCACATGTATAACTGATATCATATTGCTTGCTTTCTCAGTGGATAGAGGAGGGGCTTGAGGGAGGGAAAGAATTTGGAACTCAAAATTTTTAAATTATGTTAAACATTGTCATCCTTTCATGCCATCTTTTTCTTTTTACAAAGAATCAATGGAATTCAATATCTAAAAGGGACCTTAGAGACCATATGATTCAAACTCCTCATTAATAGAAAAATAAATTCATACCAAGAGAGGATAAAGTGACTTTGCCTGTGAACTTGCATCTTGTTAGTAAAAGAGCTGGAATTAGCAATCAGATCTCCTGATTCCCAGTTCAGTTCACTTTCCCTTTGCTCATTACACAAAGAAAGATACTTGATGCCTTTTTTTTTTTTAATTGCTCTCTGGGACTTTCACCTTCCCCAATGCCTTCAGCATCCCGCCCACATTTCCCCATTGACTCCTTCACTGATGATTCATTTTACACTCTGTTCTCAGAGTTAATGCCCTTCTAAAACCCTCTGACGTAGGCTATATCCTGGAACTCATCATCACTTGGCTCTACTCCACCCTCAGGATCTTAAGCTTGGTGCCTTCCATCTCAGAGTATAATTTTGCCCATCACATCTCCTAGTTTCTCATACCCATGGAATCTACTTTTCACTCTCACTATGACCTCTGCCTTCCTGTCCCAGGTGCAAATACTTCCCTTCTATGTTAACAATAGCCTTCCCTTTCAAAAGTCCATTCTGTCCCTATTATCTGACTGAAGTCATTCCCCAATAGATGTACATCTCCTCTGTTTCCAACTCTTTGACAATACATTTCCCCTTTTATTTGATCTCTTTGGGGTACAGATATAGTAGTGTTATTACTGGGTCAAGTGATATGTAAAATTTTATAGCCCTTTCAGCATAATTCCAAATTATTCTCAGATCAGTTCACAACTCCATCCACAATTAATTAGCATACCTATTTTCCCTGTGGCTGTACCTGATACTTTCTCCTTCATTCAAATCCATTATGGCTACATTTTACTTCTTGTCTATACTTGATTCCTTAATCAGTCATGTTCCTCCTGATTTCATTAATACTCTAAACTCCCTTAACCTTTTTACCTAATGCCACACTGATTCCTATGCATTTTTCCATTTTCCATTCTCTTCTACTTGGGACAGAATATTACTGGAGAAAGTAATAGGAACCTAAAATTTTGACACAGTCCAATCCATGCTAAATTCACCTGTGCCAGGTTTCCATGATCTCTTAACTAGCAGCATTTTAATGGGCAGGGAACAACTTAGAAGATTCTACTTAGAACTCAGTCTTTGCTGACCTTGTGATTCATCATATCTATATCTGTCACTGCAACATTTCTCTGCAGTAAGTTGTTTCTGTTTTCTCTTGTCTTCATTCAAGCACTACAATGTTCTGCACATGCAGTATGATTAAGGCTACCAGCACTGAAGGCTTCTCCTTGTTTACATGTGCTCACTTGAGCCAATGCCAGTATGGATAAGAAGCTGATTATCTTAGTAATATTAACCATAGCTACTCCCTCCTTATCTAATAGCGCTATGACTATTTGGTATTGACAATATTTTCCCTTCTAAGATCATCTTCTCTATGTTTTTATGAGTACAGCTTAGTCAATAACTTTGCCTGGAGCTTTTAATTTGGGGTCTGTGAATTTGGTTTTTTTTTTTTTCAATATTTTGTATTTCAATATCAATGGCTTCTTTTGTAATCCTACATATTTTAAAACTATTTTGAGAAGGGATTCACAGGCTTACCCAGACTGCCAAAGTAATTGATGACATAAAAATTGTTAAGAACCTTGCTCTATGCCATATGATAAAAGATGAGCCACTTTCAGGTATCTACCTTTACCTAAGTTAGCATTTCTCAAATATCTTAGCACTCTTTTATCAAGCACCTTCTGTCTTTTGTTCCTAGGAGAATTTCCCTCCTTGTCCTCTTTTGGAAGCCTGGACTGAATTAAGGACCATTGGAATTACTTCCTTCAACCCCTTCATATGTTAAAGATCTTAGAAACAAGTTATGTATTTTACAGCTTTTGTTTTCTTATAGCTTTAGGGATGAGGCCTGAGCGTTACTCCCATAAGCAAAGTTATTTAGGGCCACTATCCTCACAGTGAGAATCACTGTGAAGTTCTATTCTAGTTCCAGATTTTTTATGGGTATTTCAAAGCCCCTTCCCTGAGGCTACCTTTGGTGGATTATTTAATCCCTTTAATGAAGTCTTGGGAAAAAAGGATCAAGAACCCACAGAACCATTGGGTACATGTACTTATGAACAACATGAAATCCAGTAGAACTGCAAGATGAATAGCTGTTATTGTGAGATAACTCACCATCACCAAATCCAAATAGAAGCCCTGAGTGAAACAAGGCTAACAAATGAAGGCCAGCTTCCTGAATTTGGAAATAGATATACATTTTTCTGGAGTGGTCACAGTGATGGGGAGTGATACAAAGTTGGTGTAGTTTTTGTAATCTGAACTAACCCAGTACACAAGCTTGTATGCTTACCAAAAGGAGTAAATGACAGGCTAATGACAATGAGTTTGCCACTTGCAGGAAAGTGCCACACCACCATCTTTAGTTCATATGCTCCAACCATGACAAACTCTGATGAGGTCAAATAAAAATTTTGTGAAGACCTGGAGGTTCTCATCATCAATGTGTCAAAACAAGCTTATAACTCTGGGTGACTTTAATACAAGAGTAGGCACAGACTACCAGACATGGCAGAGCATCCTTGGGAAGAAGGATGGAGTCAGCAACAGCAACAACAATGTTCACTTACTACTGAAGACTTGTGCATCTCATGACCTTCTCATCACAAACACTCTCTTCCATTTACTTAAATGCAATAAAACTTCTTGGATGTACCCTCTCAGCAAACATCGTCATTTAATAGACTATGTTATTATATGGCAAAGGGACAGGATGTGAGAGGAAAGTATGGGAGAGAAGAGGTATTAGGCTGCCTACTGTAATAGCAAGCACCCTAGCACACCCAGGATGGCCTGCTAGCACAGGTTCTTCAACCTGCTTTTCTAAAGGAAAGAATGCTTAGAAGGGATCAACAATCTTACTGTAATTACAGATAAGTAGAAAGAAGTGAGTACACAAGAAAGAATTCAATAGACAGGTCTCCAACTGTCTAAACAGAATAATACAACCACCTACATACACCACCAGACCAGGAGTACACCAACATCTGGGTAGTGGGAGGTGGGGGGAGTTCTACCAAATGGCTGCTCAGAGCCCAGTCCAGGGAATCAGAAGGTCCTTCTCATGAGCAAGCCCCCAAAGCAAAACCTCACTTCAGAGTATATACACACTTTTGGCTGATAGGCTCAAAGCCAGAAGGCATCACAACCCTCTGACTCAGTGCCTAATTAGCTCAGTACCAAAAGGTGTGAAAGCCTTGCTACAAGAAAGCCTGCCCTAATCAAGGTCCTTCTTAGGGAAGTTCATCCCCCAGTGGACCCTATGTGATTCAGGATGTATCACAGCTGTGAAAGCAGCAAGACATCTGTGAATGAAATACTTGTATACCTTTAGTCTTGGGAACATGGCTCTTGTTCCAAGGGAAAAGGGGACATGTGTGGTCACATAGGCCTGTGAATGGACAGGGAAGATCTTCCTATTCCTTTAACATTACACCTACCAAACTGAAGATCAATAGAACTGTTGTGTTGACCTTATTGTTCTATGTCTGTGAAATCTGGAAAGTATACCAAGGCCATGCCAGGCACTGAATTGCCTCCATTTGAATCGTCTTGGGAAGATTCTGACAATCACCTAGCAAGATAAAGTATCAGACACTGAGGTCTTTTCTTGAGCTAACTCCCAAGCATTTCTAACTCTGCTGTAGAAAGTAGAATTTCGATGGACTGGCCACATTGTTCAAATGCCAAACACATATTTGCCTAAAAGACTATTTTACAGAGAATTCACACAAGGTAAGTGCTCACATGGAGGTCAGAAGAAGTGATACAAAGACCCTCTTAAGGTCTCCCTGAAGAACTTTGAAATTGATTGCATGCCATTGGAGATACTAGCAAAGGACCACCCAGCATGGTGTGCCTGCATCAAAGAAGGTGCTGTGCTCTATGAATGAAGCAGAATTGCAGTAGTTCAAAAGAAATGCGAGACGCACAAATTTAGAGACATCTCCATTTCCAATGTTCATGTGGACTATTTGTGTCCAACTTGTGGCAGAACCTTCTGAGCTCACATTGGTCTGATTAGTCACTGTGGGACACCCTATACCTTGACTCCAACATATTGATGTCATTTTGGTTCTATTCAAGAAGGAAGGACAACAACCAACTAACCAGTATCTCAAGTATTACCATCTCCATGAAGTTTTCATCGACCATGCCAGCCAACAGATAGCTTCTTGTGCAACACATTAGACATCTGGCAATTATACGCTATCTCATTATGTAGTCATTATTCAATTATAATGTAGGCAGCAAATATATCATCCATCTTTGTATTTCTCTAAATTCCTAAAGTAATACTCTGCATATAATAGTTGCTTAATATATATTTGGATCAAATTTAATCAGAATTTTAGGCTTGTAAGGTATATTGTTAATTATATTTCATCTAATAATAGATCATAAACTCCTTGAACACCATAACTATGTTTTACACTACTGATACTTATGCAACTGGGATTCTAGACAAAGTGTCTTTTATTTTAAGGGTTGCCCTCAGCATCACATTTCAACCCAGTAAGCCAAGAGAAAGCTGAAGTTCCCTAATTATTAATTCACTATGAAACAATTTTCACAATATATGTCTTTGGTTTATTCAAGTTTTATTTAAATTAGGATATCAAACATTACCATTCATCTAAGCAAGACTTTTGTCTCTAGAAATTCCTCTCTACTTTTCTATTCTTCATGGAGATGCACCAAGAGGTTTGATATTTACTTCCATTATTGTTCAAGGAAATGAACAAAAATGGCACACCATAACCTAAAAGGAAGAAGTATTGCTGCTACCCACCTGAGGATATACTGAAATAACTTTTAAAAGGGGATGTGCAATTATCAAGACAGACATTGCCAAATATTGGCATGGAATAGGAGGCCCATGGAACTAGTAAAAGGTCCATTAAAAATAGCAGCCATCCAAAAGGCAAGTAAGGACAAGAAAGACACACACCAAGATACCAGATACAACAAAGAAAAAATTCTAATATAGCACTGGGAACAACTGCTTTTGTTCTCACACTTGTGGTGCCCAATTTAGAATGCTTTGATCATTTACTAAACTTCTCAGAAATGTTAGGTAGAATCTGAATTAAATGAATCTAGGATTTGACTAGTATAAGAGGCTGGAAGAATCAATATATAAATGTGATATTTGGGTAAGAGAGTAGTGTAGCAAAATAAGAATATTTGAATCAACAACAGGCTGAGAATGATTTATGATTATGAGCTTTTGCCCCTGAATCAGGGGTTATTGTTTTTATTTTTGTTGTTGATGAGGTTTTTTTTCTTTAACAAGTCCTTCATAGAATCATAGAACATTAAAACTCAAGATCCTGACTCTAAACCTTTCATTTTATAGTTAATTGAGGTCTACAAGGATAAAATGACTTTCCCAAGTCCATCTCTTTATTTGACAATTTCTTGAGAACTTATTTTGATCAGGGAATTGTGCTATTAAAGGAATAAGATATAGTTCCTGCCCTACAAGAGATTGTAATTTAGTAGGGAAATTATGGCATCTTTATAGAAGCGTATATAACTGTTATACCTGTGGTACTTCCACCCACCATTACAGCTATCTAACATTCAGAGTAAGCTATGGGTCCACATCACTCAAAACAATAGTTTGCAAGCCTTGAACAGCATGGTTAGTTTTATCTCATTGACTAGAAGACACAAGTAGTTCAAAACAAAGGAACTTAATGAAAAAACCTAGTAAGCTTTATTATAGGAAATTTGCCTCATACAACTAGTGCACATTCTCACCAACATGCATACCACAAGTAGGGGGAGTGAGCATACTCAGGGATGAGCAACCCACACATGTGGAAAATACTTTAGAGCAACAACTCATACCTCTGATGCTATATGACCCTTATATAGGCTATTTGAGAGCAACCTAGGCCTTCTCCTTACTTGGCACATTGTTCCAATAACATACTTCGTATTGGCAGGCAGACAACAAGCATTTATTAAATGTTCGCTGTTGGGTGTTGTGCTAAGCACTGGGAACAACAACAGCAGCAAAAAGTGAAAAGAAAGACTGCCCCAGCCCTCAAGCAGCTTATATTTTAATGAGAGGAAAACAACATATAAAGAGGAACTGAAAAGCTAAAGGGAGAGGGGTGAAAGTACTAATGGCTAGAAAATCAGAAGCATAGTTGAGAGGGACATGAAGCATGACTAGTCTGGAGGTCCTCTCCAAAATGGAGGCCCCAAGAGACATAATCCAGAGTGAGGAAGTCCTAAGTATTGAGAAAAGTTCCAAGGTGAGAAGGCAGCATTAGTATGGTGGTAAAATCGCAGCCCAGAGGGGAATGAAACATGGCTGACTTGGGTCTGTCCTTAAAAGGGAGACCCTGAAACGAACTTACCAATGAGAGAAGGGGGCTGTGATGGCCAAGGTATATTCCAAGTTGCGGATATCTTGCTGTTCAGGGCATTTCTGTTGGTCTTGTTCCTTATAAGGTTTTGCTGGTTTTATAATCTCCTTTGGAGTGCTCATCTCTTCAGGGTCAGCCAGAATAGTCATCTCAATGTTAGTCTGCTAAGGTAGAGCAACTAACATCTCTCCCTGATAAAGGCAGGCTCATAGCTCAAAGCCATCAGTCCTAGCTAACAAAAACTAGACAGAGTGCCCCCAGGCTAAAATTAGGTCTTTCATGGTTTGGTTTGGTTTGTTTTTTTTCAAACCTTGTATTTGAGCCAGAGATCAAAACCTTTTGTACAAATAATGATATTATTAAGGTTCTGACAATTTACCTCACTAGCTACAAATGAATTTGAACCAGAACAAAATGTAGACTAAGGAGGCGTGGTCATTATTCTTTTCCTATCCAGTCCAAATTCTTGTCTTTATTGTAAATATAAGTCAGCAGAAAAATCGAAAGGCTTTGGTGCTGTAGCCTGGCTAGTGAAAAGCCTCAGTCTCACTGTACAAGGAAATATGTGACAGGTATTCTTTTTTTAAAGTACAAAGTTCTTTTAGGAAGAGTGGCATTATTACCAGCTAGAGGGATCACAGCTGGGTCTAGATAACCCCTGTGATCTTTTCCCCACCTAGGGTAGAATTCTACTAGGGCCCAAACCCTAAAAGGCTTACATGTTTTGTAATTATTTCTGACTCTTTGTGATCCTCTTTGAGGTTTTCTTGGCAGATACTAGAGTGGTTTGCTGTTTCCTTCTCCAGATTATTTTACCAATGAGGAAACTGAGGCCAACGAGGTTAAGTGCCTTGCCTAGGGTCACACAGCTATTAAGAGTCTGAGGTCAGATTTGAATTCATGAAACTGAGTCTTCCTGCTCTTCCTGATTCCAGGCTAGGTGCTCTATTCCACTTCACCATCTAGCTACCCTAAGGCTTACATGTACAATTCTCTGATTTTTCATTCACACAAGATAGCTTTAAAGAGAAAGAACCATTGCAACCAATAACAACTACATCTCTGATTTGCATAGTATCTGAAAGTAAAACTAGGAAGGGTCAAGATGTATGGGAGGAATGATAGTGCCACCAACTCAAAGGACAGGAGAGTCATAGGTGAATTTCCCTGACATCTCCCTAAAAATGCCCAACAGTAAATGCATCTACAAGACATGTTCCTGCAATACTATATCAAACAGGGTTTCACGTACGCATACATGCACATACACACACACATAGTGGCTCCATCTGTAGACTAGACATTAGGTCAGTGACTTTTATATTTTAACAATCACTTCTCTACACTAGGCTAAAAATGAAAAGGCAGGGGAGGCATGATTTTTTTTAAAGCCCTGCAATGAGAGGTTATTATTAATTTCTGAGTAGCAAAGATAGCTTTTCTGTGGATGTTACACTATGTGAAGAATATGCTTCGGGTGTTACTTAAGGAAGGAAGACTCTGGAATAAGGAAATGGAATTTGGAAGTCCTTTTTCCTCCGCCGTCCCCACTCCCCATCTGATCTCAGCAGGGCAGCTCCCTCCTTCCTTAGCTATAGATAATGAAGAGTTAGAAGGACTTGGCAGCTTGTCAGTGCCTTGACAACCTTTTCATGAGAGAAAGATGGGCTAAGGGATGATTAGTCACCACCTGCCTTGAACAAAATAAGCTTTGCACAGTTCTTCTCTGGAGGGAGTGATTTATGATGTTTTGCTGTATTTAAAGCTAGGTGGTATGATGCTAACAGTTTATCCAGTGCTGTCCCCCACCACTCCACGCAAGTCTGGGAGGAAAACAAATGGAGTAACAGACAGTGACAAATAGCCTGTCATTTACTGCACTTCCTGCTAAAATTCAGCTGCCATATTCAAGCATGAAGACAATCATGATAGGAGGCTTCATCAAGGTAAATAGGTTTCTTCTGCTTGCTTTAGAATCAGAGAATCTTGAGGCTTTTTTTTTAGGAATTGAAGATGTTTGAAAGACCAAGACTAACCCCCTCATTTTATAGATATGCAAAGTGGGACCCAAAACATCATTTACACAGCTAGTAAGTAATGGCCAACACTAGGGCCCAAGCGTCCTCTCAACAAGTCCAGTGGTCTTTCTACTATTAAATTATTAGTCTTAAGTTCATTATACTTATTAATAAAAATATCAGTACTAAAAGTTCATAAGCATGCACTCAAAAGAATCTTATTTTTGTGAAAATTATTTGTAAAAATAATTATTTGTGAAAATAAAACTATAAACACATTTAAAATTTTTAAGCCAAAATCAATGTATTTGTAGATATAATAAATCCACAAAGAATGAATGTATTGGTTGGTTTGAAAGCATTAGACAAGATCATTTCTAAGGTCCCTAGCAGTTCTACCTTCTGTAGTTTGGAGAGGCCCTCATATTTTTTCATTATAAGCAATCATAAGACTCCTCTAAGTAATATTTTTTCTCAAGTTGCGGCCAGTTTCCATCCATTCTTCATATCACTGCCTAAGTGATCCTCCAAACGTGTTGTTCTGATTGTATCACTACACTATTCATAAGTACTAAGTAGTTCCTCAGCTTCCTATACTTTATTTTTTGTTTTATTTTTTATTGTAAATAATATTTTATGTTTTCCCTGGTTACACATCAAGAAAATTCATTTTTACAAGATTTTGAGTTCCAAATATTTCTCCCTCCCTCACTCCCCTCCCCTCTTCTAAAAATGCTAGGCAGTTTGATATAATTTATATGTGTGTTATCATATAAAATGTATTTCCATATTAGTAACAGTTGAGAAAGAAGAAACAGATAAAAAAAAGACACAAACACTAAAGTGAGAAAAATATGCTTTGATATGTATTCATAGTCCTTTAGTTCTTTCTCTGGATTTGGAAAGCATTTTCCTTTGTGAGTCCTTTGTATTTGTCTTGGATCATTGTGTTGCTGAGAAGAACTGTCATTCATAGTTGATCATCACACAATATTGCTGATACTGGGTATGATATTTTCTTGGTTCTACTCATTTCACTTTGCATCACTCCATACAAGTCTTTCCAGGTTTTTCTGAAATCTGTCTGTTCATCGTTCCTTATTTCACAATAGTATTCCATGACATTCATATACCACAGCTTCTTCAGTCATTCCCCAATTAATGGCCATCCCCTCAATTTGCAATTATTTTGTCACCACAAAAGGGCTGCTATTATTCTTGCACATGTAGGTCTTTTTCCCTTTTTTGTGATGTCCTTGGGATACAAACCTAGTAGTATTTATTCCTGGATCAAAGGGCATGCATACTTTGGTTGCCCTTTGGGCATAGCTCCAAATTGCTCTCTAGAATGATTGGATCAGTTCACAACTCCACCAACAATGCTTTAGTATCCCAATTTTCCCATATCCTCATTTTTTATTTTGTCATATTAACCAATCTGATAGGTGTGAGGTGGTATATCAGAATTGTTTTAATTTGCATTTCTCTAATCAAAAGTGATTTAGAACACTTCTTCATATGCCTAAAGATGACTTAGATTCCTTCATCTGGAAACAGCTTATTCATATCCTTTGAACATTTATTAATTAGGGAATGGATTGTATTCTTATAAATTTGATTCAGTTCTCTATATTTTGAGAAAAGAGGCCTTTATCAGAGACAATTGCTGAAAAGATTTTTTCCCAGCTTTCTGCTTTCCTTCTAATCTTGGTTGCATTGGTTTTGTTTGTGCAAAAGCTTTTTAACTTAGCATAATCAAAATTATCTATTCTACATTTTGTAATGCTTTCTGTCTTTTGTTTGGTCATGGATTCTGCCCCTCCCCACAGATCTGTCAGGTAAACTATTCCTTACTCTTCTAATTTGTTGATGGTGTTGCCCTTTATGTCTAAATCATGCACTTATTTTGATCTTATCTTAGTAACCAGTGTGAGATGTTGGTCTATATCTAATTTCTATCCCATTGTTTTCCAGTTTTCCAAGCAGTTTTTGGTAAATAGTGAGTTTTTATCCCAAAAGCTAGGGTCTTTGGATTTATCAAACACTGGGTAATCTGTTCTGCTATCCACTTCCATTTTATGGGAGAGTTCATTCTATTAACATTCACAATTATGATTAGTACCTGTGTATTTCTCTCCATCCTATTCTTCCTCCTGTTTGTCTTCTCTTTCCTTTCACTCTCTCCCTCCTCACCATTGTTTTCTTCTGTCTACTACCTCCCCTAATCTGCCCTTTCTTCAGTTAGTCCTTCCCCCTCTCACCTTTCTTTGATCTTCTTCTCCCTTCCTAATTCCCTGCCAGGTAAACTCAATTTCTATATTTAACTAATTGTGTATATTATTCCCTCTCTGAACCAATACTGATAAGAGTAAGGTTCAAGTGATGCTCATCACCTACCCTCCCATTTTCCCCTCCACTGTAATATGTCTTTTGCACCTCTTCATGTGAAATAATTTACCCAGTTCTACTTTTACCTTCCTTCTGCACCCATTGTACTAATCTTTTTCATCCCTTAATTTTTTTTATGTTGTTCTCTAAAGTTCACCCTGTACCTGTACGCTTGTCTATGTATATTCCTTCCAGCTATATTATTATTAGTAAATTTTTTAAAGAATTACAAGTTTCTTCTTCCTGTAAACAGTTTAGTTCTATTAAATCCCTTATGTTTTCTTTTCCCTTTCCCCTGTTTATTTTTCTCTTGGGTCTTGATATTAGAAGTCAAATTTTTGGCTTAGTTCTGGTTTTCTTTTTATGAAAGCTTGAAATTGTTCTATTTCATTTAATGACAATTTTCTCCCTTGATGTATTCTGCTTAATTTTGCCAGGTACGTGATTCCTGATTGTAGGCCTAGTTCCTTTGCTTTCTGGAATATCATTTTCTATGAACCCTGATCCTTTGATGTTGCAGCTGCTAGGTCCTGTGTAATCCTGATTGTGGCACCCCAATATGAACTGTTTATTTCTGGCCACTTGCAGTATTTTTTCCTTGACCTGAGAGTTCTAAAATTTGGCTATGAAGTTCCTTGGAGTTTTGATTTTGGAATCTCTTTTCTGAAGTGATCAGTGGGTTCTTTCAATACCTATTTTGCCCTCTGGTTCCAGGGCATCAGAGCAGTTTTCCTCAATAATTTCTTGAAACATGCTGTCCAAATTCTCCTTTTGATTATGGATTTCAGATAGTCCAATGGCTCTAATATTGTCTCTCATGGATCTATTTTCCAGGTCAGTTGTTTTTTCCTCTGAGATATTTTACATTTTTTTCTATTTTTTCATTCTTTTGAATTTGTTTGATTGATTCTTGATATCTCATAGAGTCATTAGCTTCTACTTGTCCAATTCTAACTTTTAAGGTGTTGTTTTCCCCAATTTTTGTGCTTTCTTTTCCATTTGACCAATTTTACTTTTTAAGCAGTTTTCCAAGTTGTTGACTCTTTTTTCCTAATTTTCTTGCATCACTCTCATTTACTTCCCCCATTTTTCTTCTACTTCTCTTATATGATTTTAAACCTCCTTTTTGAGCTCTTCCATGAGTTCTTTCTGGGCTTAAGACCACTTTCCATTTTTCTTTGGGATTTTGCCCATAGGTTTTTTGACATTGCTGCCTTCTTCAGAGTTTGTGTCTTGATCTTCCTTGTCCCTATAATTTTCTATGATCAGATTCTTTTCCTTGTTGTTGTTGTTGTTTTTTGCTCATCTTTTTTTTGGCCTTTTTCCTTTCTTTTAAATTTGAGCTCTGCTACCAGGGTAGAAGGGGCACTGTCTCAGGCTTCTTGTGCCAGTAACTGCAGGCCCTGACTTTTTACCTGGTACTATACTGATATTTGCCTGAGGCTATGCTGAAGCTCATGGATGTCTGGTCCCTGGAGGATGCCTGTTTGCCCTAGGCTGTGCTGAAGTATGAGGTGGGTCTTGGAGCTGGAGTCTGCTGGTGCCCCTGGCTATACTAAGGCACATGGTGTTGGCCATTTGCCTGCTTTACCACTCCGGGGCTCAGGATCTCTCGTTGGTTTGCTGAGATGGGGCTTGCTGCTAGCTTATTGGGATACTTCCTGTTCTGGACTGAGCTCCCCTTTCACCCAAGTGAGATGGACCTTTCTTGCCAATCTTCCAAGTTTCTTAGGTTAAAAGATTGTTTCACCCTGTCCTTTTGCTGCTTCTTCTTTTCCAGGATTTGTTTTGGAGTGCTATTTTATGGTTGCTTAGTGGAGAATATGGAAGAGTTATGGTGATTTACTGCTTACTCCATCATCTTGGCTCCCAGAAGTAGTATCTTCCTTTATTTTAAAACACTATACAAATGCTGCCCAGAAGTGATAGTCCCACTGTACTCTGCTCTGGTCAGACCATATTCAAAGTAATGTATTCATTTCTGCACACCATATTTTAACAAGGATATTGACAAGCTGAAGTGTGTCCAAAGAGGGGCCTCAGGTTCATACCATATGAGTACTTTCTTGAAGGAACTGGAAATGTTTTGTTCCAAAAGCAAAAACAGGGTAGAGTATATGTAGCTGTTTTCAAGTATTTGAAGAATTCGCATATGGAGCAAGGATTAAATTTGCTCTGCTTGGCCTGTGAGGAAAAGAGTAGGAGCAAAGGATGAAAGTCACACATTTTAATGCAAATATATGAGAAAAAAAATTCCTGACAATTAGAGCACTGGAGAAATGGAACTGTTCCCCCTCCCCCCCCAGAGGTAGTGAATTCACTTTTGTTTAAGGTCTTTAAGTAGAGGCCAAAGGACCACTTGTGTGTTATTTTATAGAAATTAGCTCTTTTCAGTATCAGTTGGCCTAAAAAGCACCTGTGATCTCTTCCAATTCTGAAATGTACCTACCCCCTAGCATTGTTGTGAGGATAAAGTAGGACATATGTGTGTGTGTGTGTGTATGTGTGTGTATAAAACTTTGCAAACCTTAAAGCACTATAGAAATATTATTATTACTATTATTTATTGTTATTAATTCTTGTTCCAATCCTATCTGCTCCCATCTTCATGTCTTTTTCTCTCACCATCACCAATTACTTAAGCTGATCCCTTCTCCCATCTCTACCCCTTTTTTAAGCCCAAGTCAAGAACCATCACCTTTGTGAAATCTTACCCAGTGCTCTCTGAACTGACAGTGATCTTCCCCACATTTTCTCTTCAGCCTTTATCTGGACCTCTATTTACACGTTTAACATTCTGCTTTGTAGCATATTGATTGTGTTGTTAGGAAACAGCCTGCTTAGCCACCCTTTGCAATATATTTAACAGCTAACACTCAGTTAACTTCTAGATATCTAATTGGGAAAGCACAATGTCACCCTTCTTCCTGACTTTAGCCAGAACAACATATTTCATGGATGCCAGTGGTTGCCAGAGTTTCAAAGAGGGTACCTCTTGATTCAAAACGGTAGCCTCCAGGGAGGCATGTAAATGAGATTGATAAGGCAGCTTTAAAAAAAGAAAATAACACATGGCTCCCTTGATTCAGAACTGACTGCTCCCATCACATGATGCACATTTGAGAAATACATACCAATTTGAAAAATAGAGTGTATGGAGTGTTCTAGGAGAACTAGTACCTCTGGTAGGAGGGCTTGCTCAGCCCTTTTCAGGGCTGCTATTTCAGCTTTGGTGTCCACCTGGCACTCAATTCTCACCTGTGACTCCAAGAAGCGGTATCATGAGCAGTGGACATGCTCAGGGAAATCGTCTCAACAAAAGCAGGTCAAGGGTAACCAACAGGTCTCAAAACTGTCGGTGACGTAGAGGGCTGTTTACCACAAGGTTCACCAAAAACATGTTTTGAAGACTTCCCCCAGTGGACAAGGCCAGTGAGAACAATTTATTCCAATGGCTATGAAGGGGACTGAAGTAAGTGCTATGGAGAGCTTAGAGCCTGGTCAAACGTCAGAGACACCAAGGTCATTCACTACATTCCACAAGATTGCCAGTAATCCTGACTTTTGTCTTGCCACTTGACTTTGATGACTCTGGAAGAGAGAGTGAGGTGCCAACTTTGTGCAACTCTGCCTCACTTAAGTCAGATCCATGCATAAGTCAAGACATCACACCATGATGTCACTGATCCTCTTCAAAAATGAAGAGAAACAACAGTTGAGAAATGGAAAGTCATTAAACACCAAATATTGACCAGGCAAAACCATAACTAGGAAAGTAACAGGAGCAGCAGCAGCAGTAGCAGCAGCAAAAAACAAAAACAAGGAAAACCAAAACTATTATATAATGGGTTATAGAGACAGATACAAACAAATTCAGATTATCCTGTGTCCAACTATTCATCCAATTGTTCCTATCCTTTAGCTCAACTATTTGCCAAAGTCAACATGACATAACAGATAAAGAGTCAGTCTTAACATCACAAAGATCCAGGTTCAAGTCTCTCCTCCAAGGTATATAGTGTGTGATCCTAGGCAAGTCATTTAACCTGTTAATGTCCTCAGAGAGCTCTTTAAGATAATAAATTACAAAGCACTTGCTGATTTGTATTAGTAAAAGGGGTTTCTTTCCTGGGAATTCCTTATGTTGATAAAATAATATATAACAAAAATAAATTAGATTGGAGGAAACTGGCTTTATGGTAAAACATCACCCATTCAGACTCCACTAATTTTAAAACTATGATCATTCAGACAGGATGAACTTTACTTTTACATTCATTATCTTATTTTTAAAAAGGGCTCCCTAAACAGATCTTACACAATTGATCTTGTCAACAATTTGAACAGATTTCAGAAAATTTGTAACCTATTAAGTAAATAAGCTATTTTGGATACAACTCTTTGGATGCAACTATTTGCATGGAAAAATAAGAATTTTTGGTTGTAGTATAGGATGTAAGGCTAAATGACTTTGTCAGAAGACCTTGGTCCCAGCTTGACCATGGACAGATCAGAATTCTATGTCTCTGAGTCTAAAAGATGCAGATAAGGACAAGGCAGACCTTGAAAAGACAAGAAAGAACATGTCACATGAGGATAAGCTTAAGGAACTAAGAATTTTTACAGAAGAATTAAAGGCAGACTCAATAGTTATCAAGTATCTGAAAATCTCTCACTATGAAAAGAGATTAGATTTATTTTATCTCACCCTAGAAAGCAGATCTAGGAGCAGCAGATGGAAACTGCAGAGAGGAAAATTTTTGCTCAGTATATAAGGAAAAACTTCCCAACAATTAGAATTATCCAAAAGTGGGATGAAGTACTGTGGGAAAATATTATATTATTTCCAAAGCCTTACTAATTATTATGGCTTTATGTGACTAGATATTTCTTAAACCCAGGATGTCATGCTGACCCCAGTGAAACCAAGATGGTGGCAAGGAATGTTTTGGGTCCACCCAAGTCTTGGGTCCACTTCCTTACATAGGTCTTATTTGGGGTTCACCAAAAACATGTATTTTGGGTTCCCTAATAGCTTGTACTTTGATTTTGCCCAAATTTTATTGAATGTTTATTCTCAAGCAGTCTTACCTGGGAACTATTTAACTTTCTGGAAACTGCCTTTTACTTGCTGGTCAACTAGCTACTTGTCCTTACATTCTTGTTTAAACTCTAATGTAAATCCCAAAGAGGCATGAGAGGGGATTCAGACCTTTTTCAAGCTCTCTTTCTGCTACCAAAGGACTTACTAAATTATTTTCTCAAACTTTTTCAGGTTTGGAGGGTTGTTCTCAACCAACAGTGACTTAGAAAGGAGTTGGTTCTTTATCACTGGAATAGTGATCTAGATAACACTTGTTGAGTTAAGGTTCATAGATTTAGAACTGAAAAAAACCTTAGAGATCATTTCCCCTCATTTTATAGAAGAGGAAATAAGGTATAGTATGATAAGTGACTTGCTCAGAATCACTAAGGTAAATATCTGAGTCAGGATTTGAAGCCAGGTCTTCCAAAGTCAATGTCTTTTCCACCACACCATGTTGCTTTGCCATGGGTTGGCCATGTGTTTCCCCTTTACATTTATCCTTTCTCACCAATGATGAGGGAAGCTGTAGTGGCACATACCCTTTTGAGCATAGGGAAGGACTTTCCTTGTCATTTCCTTTGCTATACTATTTAATCAACTGTCTTTGTGCTAATGCACTGCTAATGGATCTTTCTGGTTAGCCTGTTAAAAAAAAACATCAGCAGCACTCATGAACTATGGATGTAGACCCAAAGCAAAAGAGATCTATGATTGAAGAATGGATTATTAGCACTAGAAGGGATCTTAGAGATCATTTTTAAAAACCTTATTTTTCAAAACCAAGAAATCTATTGTGTCAGAGAAGGAACTAATTTCTGAGAACCCTACAAAATAGGGAATTAGTAAGTAGAGTTCCCCTCAGTTCAGGTGCTTATGCCCAGTCCAATGCCTAGCACAATGTAAGGGCTTAATAACCACTTTCTCATTATATTTCATTTTGTCCCAATAAGGGACTAAGGACAACTATAAAGTGTATGGTACTAGTTTTGTAAAGTCACAAGAGACTTCCATAGACATATGCAGGTAAATGTTTAACAATAAGTTCCCCCTTTGGAAAAAAAAAGTATTTTTAAAACACTTTTAAATTTCAACTTCATTATTAACATTTTTCATTACTTCCTTAAATATAGATAATCAACAAAACAATTAAGCTCTGATTTGTGGCATTTACCAATTTCTAAGTCATAGCTGACTCCAGTACAGCCCAGGCTCCTCTCACTTTTTGGGGGGGAGCTCCTCATTAGTGCTATCAGAGAACCCCAGGAAACTGATAACTCTTTGGAGAATAACTACTTTAAATTTTGGACAAATTCAAAGGGAGTCAGCAGAGGAATAGGAGTATAATGTTATAACTTTTAAAATTTGAAATGGAATAATAAAACTTAATCATTGAAAACTTCTATTCCAAAGCCATGCAATTGAAGAGTATTTTTTAATTGCCTAGCAAAGAACCATTTACCAAAAAGACATGACATTTGAGACAAACATAGCTATGACAGAATGAGAAAGTAAATAATTGCAAAAGTTAAATTAACTCATTCATTCTGAATGAGTTAGCAACACACGGCTCCCCAAACCTCTGAGCGCCCAAGCTTTCTGCTTAGGTAGAAAACAACCTACTCCTCACTTTGTCACAAACATTGTTTCTTCAGATTAGGATTGAGTCCCCCAACTCCCTGCCAGGTTCTTCACCTGAGTTCTCCAGTCCTGTCCTTCCCCTAATAGAAGGATAGACTGACCCCCAATATATAATACAGTAATCCCTTCCACATCATGCATTGGGGAGAGACATCCCCATAATCTGGAAAATTTGTATCACATTTTGTCCCTCCCTTCATACCAGAGAAGTCCAAATTATTATAGTATTAAGAGATAAACTATGTTGATTTTACTATACAATACTATAGATATATTTTATGCATTTCTGGTTTCTAAATTTTTCTGTATTGTCTGCTGGCCTTTGTGTGTCATCTGAGGCTTCCACAAAACTCTTAAAAATTCCTATTTAGTTCTTATGTTGATCTGCAATATAGCAAAACCACAATGGATAAAGTGGCGATGTGGAAGGGATAACTGTATACTTATAAATGTCCTGTCAAAAAGAAAAACATGAAGGAAAAAACCATGACATTCCCTATGACTGAGAAAGATTCCTACAATTTCTCCAGAGAAGGTCTTTAGGTTGGGGGTAGTTTTCAGAGAAAGAGAAAAGTTCCAGGAAGTTTTGTATATATTGTATATGTATATATATTCTGTATAATGTCAAGTACAATCACAAAAGCCAGACACTATGAACATTTTATAATGAAGATTCCAAACCAGATGCAGTTTTCTAAAGGTTTCTTCCCTATTTGACCTTTCTGAAAGTCTGATGTAACAGGCATGTATGTATATGTGTACTATGTGTGTATAATATGTGTGTCATATGTGTGTATGCACATATACACATATCCCCTCACATTGATGCTCATAAATACATAAATGTGTATTTATGTATTATGTGTGTGTGGTATAAAGCCAATATGTATGTGTTCAAGGGTGGGGAGCCTGTGGCCTTGAGGCCACATGTAGCCTTCTAGGTCCTTGAGTACATTTTGACTGAGTTCAAGTTTTACAGAACAAATTCTTTTATTAAGGAGATTTGTTCTGTGAGGTTTGGATTCAGTCAAAGGACCACACTTAAGGTCCTAAAAGGCCACACGTGACCTCAAGGCCACAGGTTTCCTACCCCTGGATACATATATCAGTATGCATGTGCATTCCACACAAATACATATTGTGTACATATGCATGTACATATGCATATACAGATATACAGGGTATGCAAAAAATCTTAACAGTGTTTTAAGCTATTAAAGCTTACTGTGTTTTTATGTGCATATGCACATGTGTATGTATATGTGTGCACACATGTATTTCTGTCACATTGGTGCTAGTATGTATATAATAAATGTGTGTATGTATATATTTATGGGTACAATTGTACATGTGTGTATTATGTATGCATATATGTAGGTGGCTGTGTATAATGCATATCAACATATATTTATGTGTGCATTGCATCTGCATATATACATGAACATGCATATATATGTGTACATGTATGTGTGTATGCCATTAATGTATAGACATATACACTAAGTGTTCTAAAAATCTTACTGAAGCTTTATGCCAATTAAAGTATGTTGAAACTTTTCATAGAGACCTAACCACAGAAGCAAATTGTAGGAGAAATACATATGCAAACTGACTTTTTGCATTTGACAGAGAACGCAGATTTTGGATAAGGGGCAATGTAGGCAGTCATGTTCAGTATACTGTCAAAGACCACAGAGTTGGGCCAAAAGGACCTGAAAGTGAGCATCAAGGCACTGGTCATATATGGGAGTCCATGCCAGCACAGTGGAGTTGAATTAATAAGGAAAATAGACAGGAGGCTAAGACAATTTTATTTACCTTGAAACTTTTCCCATGGTCAGCCCTGCAATTCATCACTTGTCTCATAGGTTGCTCACATGTTGGCCCTAGGACAAGGCCATTAAAAAAAAAAAAAAAAGATGTTTAGACCTAATCTTTGCTTTCCTTTTTTTTCAAGTTTATTCTTTAGAGGTGGCCTCTGTGAATAGTCTCTGAACACTTTCCCTTGTTAAAAGGCATGTATAAACGATCATTGCTGTGTCTTAATCATTTCAAGCACCTCACAAGACCTCTTCAGTTTTCAACCAAGAATAAATATTTGATACTCTTTACATACCATCAACTGTTAACCTCGGTCTGTTTTTAAAAGCCTATCACTCTATAGTACCAGGTGAATTGATCCATCTATTTTCTTGTCCTATCTTGTATTTTACCCAACAGTGTTTTGCCTGTCTTAATGTTACCACCCTAAAATTCTCACATTCAGAGCTGAGCCTTTATGTAATACTCATACAACAAATTATTCATTTATTCAACAAATCTTTATTTAGCACCTATTTTGTACACAAAGCACAGAGCTAATGGCTTTAAGGGACACAAATTTATATATAAGATGAACACTTTTCCTTCCAGGTCCTTATAAAGCCATCCTGACGGCCTCAGGAACTACCAACTCTTCTCCAGGGACCAAGGATAAAAATTAGTGGGACTTCTGTTATGATTCCAAATATAAAGAGTCAGAAGCCAATACATTGCTCCAAAGCCAATTCCTCTTCCCTGAAAGAACGTATATTTCAATTGAGCCAAATTTTCATATCAGCCTATTTTTCTGGGAAGAGACATCAAGATCTTAAACCAAAGGGTCAGTTGAAAGAAAAATAAGGCAATTTTGGCATGAGATAAAGAAAAAGTCAATGGAGAACCCTGTAGTTGAGTATGTCAAGTTAGTATATATAATGTCTTTAAAGCCCTGAGGAAAAAAAAAATTCTGAAGCCAAACACAGTTTCCAAATAGAATTCTAACTGTGTTCTTTCAATATGACTGTAGTAGCCATCCAAAAGCAATGTTCACTTAAGAACTTATGTCATGACACGTGGAAAAGTCCCAGAAGTATGTGCAGCACGTGGTGGAACGTCAAAGGAATCTCCTCTTTCAGTCACTTGAAATTCCCATCTCAAGTTGTCTCATGTTCACAAGCTAGTTTAAGAAGGTTTGGGGTGGGGGGTAAGGGAAGAGAAAGGAAGGGAAACACTTTACAAATATTATCTCTTGTAATCCTCACAATGCTAAGAGACAGGTGCTATTAATATCTCCATTTCATATTTCAGGAAACTGAGTCAGGCGATGGTTAATTGCCCAAAGCCACAGAGCTATATTCTATTTCAGGCTGGATTTGAACTCAGATCTTCCTAACTACAAGCTGAGTATTCTATTGATTGTGTCAACTAGTTGACTCTAAAGTAGGGGAATAACAATGAGGAATGAATCTCATAATGGTGGAATTTGAGATACTGTAAACTGGAGGGGGGGGGCAGCATACTGTTTGAGGGATTGGAGAGGTTTTTCTGGTGCTCCTTAAATCTATTCAGTTGTAAACTACATCAAGATAGGCACTGCCTCTCATCTTAATCTTGTATATTTCCCAGCACCTAGCCAAAAAAAAAATTTGTACACAATATGAACTTAATATATTTGCTGAATAAAGTAATTTGTGAAATTAAAACACAAATTACCATCTACTTTGTATAAGGCCAGACCTGTATAAGACACTTAACAAATCTAAACAAATACTTATGATTTTATTTTTGGGGGAAGATGCGATAAAGTGAGAGTTCTTAATCTTCTTTTGTGTCATGGAACCCTTTGGAAGTCTGGTGAAATCTATGAACCTCTTTTCAGAATAATATTTTAAACTGCATAAAATGAAATATACATAATTACAAAGAAAACTGATTATATTGAAAATTATTAAAATATTTCTTTAAAAAACAAGTTTGTGCTTAAGAACACCTGTCAAAAAATAGAAAATTTTGTATATCTTTAGGGTCATTGTGTGTTTGGGTTATAAGGATATTCTCTGCCAGATATTTTGGAATAAGCAAGTATTATAATAGCTATTGTCCTGAATTTGGAACGCATAGACATGGGTTCAAACTACATGACCTGGAGTGAATCACTTAATCACTTTGAGCCTTAGTTTCCTCGTTTGTAAGATGGTTATAATGGTACATCTATTACCCATATCCCAAGGTGGCTGTGAGGCTTAAATGAAGGAATTTGAGCAAACCTCAAAACAATTTCTAAGTGTCAGCTATTGTCATACTTGTGAATGGAAAACATAACACTTGACTTGATAAAAATTATTCCAAGAATTCCATAGCACTTGAAGCCTCAGAGGGTATTTCCTAATGAGATCTAAAAAACTCTGTCGACTCAAATGCTCTAGAACATTTGCTGAACTGCTAAGGAATCCTAACTGCTATGTTACCTGGTAACGGGAGAATGTTGAGACCAATTCCCATTGCCTCATCTGGTGTAGCTTTCTTTCTTCAGCAATTCCCTTTGACAGCTATTGGTGGTCAGTTTATGCAAATGGAGAAGAGAGACATCTAGCCCACTGGAATGAAATTGGGGTTAATATTTACACGGAAAAATTAATCGAACAACTAACACAAATGTCGCGTTGTTCCAAGTATGTTCCAAAACTCATGCCAATATCTTGGTACTGTTATAATTTCATGCATCATAATTTACATCTTATTAATGTTCTTAAGTAAAAAGTTGAAAATGTTATCCTGAAAGTATTTCCCACATATTAGCTTAAAAGTGTTCCATAATTAACCAACCATGATGATTTCATTTCTCCTACAATTTGCTTCTGTGGTTAGGTCTCTATGAAAAGTTTCAACATTTACCACTGTCCAGGAAAAATCTCACTTTGTCATATAATTTATTTGAAAAAGGAGAACTTTTATGACCTTTGGATAATAATTCTGTGACTTCTCTGTAAAATCTTAAAAAAAACAAACCTTGTATTCTCCCAGACCTGTCATAAATCATACATACAAAGACAGCTGTCAATCCAGGTTCCTTTTACTGACCTGAGTTATGACCCAAAATAAGGATTTATAACTAGCAGACCTTTTCCCCTCATCAGACAGTTCCATTATCTACCTCATTTCCCATCCAACATGCCTTAATAGATATTAAAGGGACAGCTGTCTGAGACTGTAAGTTTCATAGCAGATGCTAATCAGCATTAACTTTCCTCATTCAGAGAGAGTTCTCCATACTAATGAAATCACAATTCCAGTATTTTTTTTAAAGCCTTCTATAGATCCATGAATAAAATGCTCTTGCATATACAAAACAAATCACTAAGTATGATCCTTTTTAATACATCTTCAGGGTATAGAATCACTCTAGGTCATCAGACTCTTAGGCTAATACTTTCTCCATTTTTACCACTACTTATAAACTGATCTGTTTCAAAGTCTGATTGTAGTACAAGTTTACACTATTTATTGCACCCTGTGCAAATAAACACATGATCCTCAAGAGAAATATACAAATGAAAAAGAACACACAAAATTATAGAATTGTAAAGAATTTTGAGGTCACTTTGTTCAACCTCTTTATTTTTACAGCTGAGGAAACTGAGACCCAGACAAGTAAAGTCACATGTTTAATAAGTGGGAGAGGTTGAACTTTTGTAATTTTATTACGTATCATCTCCTTTTATGTATTCCAAAATCTAGTCAAATAGGATTTTATTTTTTACACATTAAACTCTATTACCTATCTCCATGCTTTGCATTGATAGTCCCCCATGCCTGGAATATACTGCCTCCCTCATCTTTGCTTCTTAGAATACCTAGTCTCCTTTAAGAATCAGCTTGAGGATCACCTTCTATGAGCCTTTCTTTATTCTACCTCTGTTAGTGCCTCTCTCTCCCCTCACCCCCATCACTTTGTATTATATATGTATGTATGTATGTATATGTGTGTGTGCATGTGTGTGTGTATGTATATATGCACATGTGTATTATATGTACTTGTGTGTACACATACACATATATACATACACACATATGTACTTGTTATCCTCCCCTGAAAAATTATGCCCTTTGAAGGAAAGAATTGTTTTATCTTTATTTTATCTTTGCCTTTTTATTCCCAGTACCTAGCACTGTGCTTGGCAGGCACGTTGTTCAGTCATTTTCAGTTGTATCTGACTCTTTATGAGCCCATTTGGGGTTTTTTTTGGCAGATATTGGAGTGGTGTGCCATTTCCCTCTACAGTTTATTTTACAAATGAGAAAACTAAGGCAAACAGGGTTAAATAACTTTCCCAGGGTCACACAGCTAGTTAAGTGTCTGAAGCCCAATTTGAACTCAAGAAGATGTCTTCCTGACTCCAGGCCTGGCACTCTATCCACTGTGGCACCTAGCTGCCCCAACTTGGCACACAGTTGGTGTTTAATAATAAATGCTATTGATTGGTGAATTATCTTAAACTTACTTCTTCTGATCCCTACACCAGAGCTGTTTCCCCTACACCATGTTAATTCTCATCCTAAAAGCTTATTTCTGTCCCTTTTGAGCCCATGACAGTGATTTCAACCCTTGTCTTTTACATTACTTTAAAAAAAAAAAAGATGCTGTAGGGGAAGCAAATGGTGGGGAATAACCTCTGGATGCTTTGTTTGGCTAATGTTTATTTGGTTAAGCTTTTGACATCAACAGTCTGGGTTCCTGAGAAGATTCATTACAAACAATAAGAGGACTTGGCTTCCACTCCAAGAAGTCCACAGAATCACAGAGTTAGAGGATTTTTTTTAAGTTGGAAGACCTTAGAGACTGAGGGCAGGCAAGCACAGGATGTTCCAAGGAATGCTGTCTGGGCAAGGCCTTCCAAAATGTTAAATGGCCGTATTGTCTTTCAGAATGACACTACTGGGAGCTATATAATTATAATTTTATATGTGGCATGTCTCTTTTTTTATTGATGTCTCCCAGGAGTTTTGAAGGATTCAGTAACTGATTGGTTCCTCTTCTGGGTAACGATGGGAGTTTTGGAGTCTCTCACACGTGTGGCTGAACCACTTGCATGTATGTAGTTATTGTACCAAGTGTCACACTAGCATGCCCTGGAAACTGGGCTATTGCATTATAGACAATCTTCCAAATATGGAAAAATTGTTTGACTTGGGGGTTGGGAAGAAGGAAACCTGACCCCAGAATATGGAGAAATGTTCACTAGTGAAAAGATACATTTAGCTCTCATTTGATTTCAGTATGTTTTTTCCCCAGAACTATTGAACATATTCAAAATGACTACCTAAGTGATTTCTCTCTACTTGTAAATATTGAATAAAAGGAAGCATATTTTAATAATTTAATTCAACAAAAGTTGATTAAAGGCTTTCAGTGTGCAAAGTTCTGGAAGAAAACACAAAACGAAATAGCCTCCAGCCTCAATAAGTGTATAGTCTCTAGAAAAAATAGCCCCCACACTCAATAAGCTTATAGTCTCTAGAAAAGTTAAGTATACATATGAATAATGTAAGATAGGGAATGACGGGAGCAAGATAAGTTCTGTATGGAAATTTTTTGGGGGGGGTAACAATTTCAACTGAGTGGGATCAGAGAAGTCTATGAGGAGGCGATAATAACGGTGCCTACCTGACACACAGTAAGGACTTAATAAATATTTATTGAATTGAATTGATTCATTGGTGGAAATTGAAATAATAATAACCATTAATGTTTATATAGCCCTCTAGGGTTTCCAATACAAACATCATCTTGTTTGATTCTCACCATAACTTTATAAAGTAGATACTGCTAATACTCTATTTGACAGATGAAGAAACAGTTTCAGAAATGTTCAGTGATTTGCCCAGGATCATTCAGCTCATCAGTATCTGAGGTGATATTAGAACCCAGGTCATCCTGACTCCAAATCCATTCTTCTATCTATGATGTCATGCTGAGCTAAGCCTTGAAAGAAAATAAATATTTTGAAAGGATGAAATGAGAAGAAAGCAAATTACAGACATCGCAGATGGCTTGTACAATTATATGCAGATGCTATAATAATGATGAGAATAATAATTTTTATTTATATAGTGCTATAAATTTAGTAAAGTTCTCTATAGACGTTATCTTATTGAATCCTCCCAACAATGGCATGTTAAATTTAAGGAAAGAAGGAAGGAAGAAAGGAAGGAAGGAAGGAAGGAAGGAAGGAAGGAAGGAAGGAAGGAAGGAAGGAGGAAGGAAGGGAGGAAAGAAGGAAGGAAGGAAGGAAAGAAGGAAGGAAGGAAGACAAAAGGAAAGAAGACAAACATCATGCACAATGCATCATTGTGGCATGGAGGTTGCCTTAGGTTCTCAAAAGTTGTTCCAAAGGAATACAAACTCTGGCATTAGACTTATAGTTCCAGAACAGCCAGTCATGTTCTTTGTAATTTCACAACATAGATTTTCTTTTTAAAAAATAAATGTTATTGATATCTTGTTTTTACCTTGCCTACATTTTCCCTGTATCCTTACCCTTCCTTCCTCCTATATATCAAAAATATTTTTAAAGAAAAAAAAAGAGAAAGAAAAGGAAACTAAATCAACAAAACCAATCAATATATCAGAAAAAAAAAACCCCTGAAAATATATGCAATGTTCCATACCTATGGTCCTGTCATCTCTGCAAAGAGGGTAGGGGAGAAGGAAGAGGTATTTTCTTATATATCTTTTTTGGTGCCATGCCTCTTTGTAATTACACAAAATTCCTTTTTAATTTTTATGGATTTATTTATTTCTGTTAATATTTTTGTCGTCATTGAGTATATTGTTTTCTTGGTACTATTTTCCTTACTCTGCATCAGTTCATTTAAGTCTTTTCATGCTTCTCTGTATTCATTGTCATATCCTTCATTTCTTACATCATAGTAATACCCTGTTATATTCATGTATCACAACTTGTTTGGTCATTCCCAAATCAGTGAACTTCTACTTTTTTTCCAGTTCCTTGCTACCACAAAAAGTGTTCATATAAATATTTTGGTATACAGAGGACGTGCAAAGATTTTTGCAGCAAGAACATCTCTTTTTTTTCTTTAAAAATATTTTTGAAATACATGAAGAAGAAAGGGTAAAGATACAGAAGAAATGTAGGCAATATAAAAACAAAAGATATCAGAAACATTTATTTTTTTAAAAGGAAAATGAATATTTTGAAATTACAAAAAACATGACTGGACCAAAAAAGAGATATGAGAGGAAACCTTTTCTCACTCCTCTGAAAAGGTGGGAAGTCCACATATGTGGGGTACTACACACATTTTAAAACTCAAAATTTCCTTATTGGTCACATTGTGAAAGAATACACCTACACAAAGAAAAAATGAAAAAATAAAGAAAATGAAAAATAGTTTGCTAATATAGTATTATTAAATAGTGCCCAAACTCTGTCAATTCTTTCTCTGGAGGTAGATAGTATATTTCATCATGAGTACTTTGGAATTGTCTTGGAGCACTGTATTGCTGAGAAGAGCTAAGTCATTCACATATGATCATCTTACAATATTGCTGTTACTTTGTACAATATTCTCCTGGTTCTCCTTACTTCACTTTGCATCAGTTTGTGTAAATCTTTCCAGGTTTTTCTGAAATCTGTCTGCTCATAATTTCTTATAGCACAATAGAATTCCTTCACAATCATATAGCACAACTTGTTCAGCCATTCCTCCTATTGAAGGGTATCCCCTCAACTCCCAATTCTTTGCCACCACAAAAAGTGCTGCTATAAATATTTTGGTACAAATAGGCCCTCTTATCAATATCTTCCTTGGGGTATAAACCCATGGAATAGAACAAAAATAAAAAATACCAACACTTTGATCACTTTATTGGTATAGTTCCTCCTGAATTGGTTTTTAACTAAATGACAACTCCAACACACTAATTTGCCTATCATCTCAGAACTTCTCCAAAATTTACTGTTCCCACCTTTTGTCTTCTTTACCAACATGTAGGTGTGAGATTAAACTGCAGGTGTTCTTGGAGGTTGATTTTTTTGTTTTTTTTTCTTGTTTTTTTTTTTTTTTTTTTTTTTGGTTTGTATTTCTCTCATTATTAACAGTTTGGGTCATTTATCCCTATGGTATTAATAATTTGCCATTGTTTTGAGAGTGGTTTATTTATATTTTTTGATCACTTATCTCTTGCTATAGATCTGTTAGTTGTTTTCATAAATTAAATACCAAAAGCATATCTAAGGATTTCACTTTTTAAAAAATCCTATTCTACTACTTCCCTTCTTATTGTAGATGCATTAATTTTTGTGCAGAAGTTTTTCAATTTTACATACTCAAATTTATCCATTTTACCTTCTACAATTGCCTCTATTCCTGCATAGATTAAGAATGTATTTTCTATCCATAGCTGTGAAAAATATATGATCTGCTTCTCTTCTACTTTTTTCTTTTTATGATATCATTCTGACCAATACATGCATACATTGTGAATTTATTGTAAAATATGGCTTTAAATGTTAATCTAAGTCTACTTTCTGTTGAGCTGCTTTCCAGGTTTCCAAAAAATTTTAATCAAATAAAGTGTCCTAAGTAGTATATGTTTTTATATTTATAGAATTCTGGGTTATTGAATTCTATTGTATTTTATTTTCCTTTGTCTTATTTGTTTCATAGATTTATTCCAAAATATTTCATGCATAATTAGTTATCTCTCTTTCTATTGTACCACTTGGGTTTTTGTTATTATTCTACAAAAATGTTATTGGTTTCTCCAGGTTTATTTTGTAGGCTACAACTATGACAAAGCTATTAATTGTCTTAATCAGTAACTTTGTTGATTTTTTGACTTTCTACATCATCATTACATTATAAAAGAAGGCTAATTTTATCTCCTCTTTTGTGGTGGTTGTTGTTCAATAGTATCCAATTCTTTGTGACTTTATTTGAAGTATTCTTAGCAAATATTGATGTGGTTTGCCATTTCCTTCTCCAGCTCATTTTACAGATGAGGTAACTGAGGCAGAGTTAAATGACTTGCCTAAGGTCAAACAGCTAGTAAGTGTCTGAGGCCAGAAAAGACCTGAATGAACTGTGCAATGTATAGCCACATCAAATTGCTTGTCATCTTGGGAAGAGAAGAGAGGATGACAGGGGGGAAAATTTAGAACTCAAAATCTTGTCAAAGTGAATGTTGAAAACTAAAAGTAAATAAATAAAGATTTTTTTTTAAAAAAAAGTTCCTGTATGGATGTACTTTGTAGAGGTTTTTTTTTTTCCCCATAAATAAATGTTCTTTGTCAAAGGCTTTTTTTTCAATATCAGTTGAGATAATTATCTGGTTTTAGATGCTTTAGTATTTTTAATACAATTAATTATGTTCATTGTTGTATTAACATTGATATTCACTTGCTTTCCTGGTATAAAACTAATGTAGCAATGATAAATGATTTCTTAAATTTCACAGGCCATGTATGTGCCTAATCCCACCCCATTTCTACTTCTACTTCTTAAAACAATAATCAAATCAACATTATCATTCCTGGAAAGAATATCAATCAATTGCCGATTGAATTCACTTACCATCCTAGCAACTGGTTACCACTAGTTACCACTCCCTTATGTGTGTTTTATTCTCTTATTAGAATATAAGCTATGTGAGGGCAGAGACAATTTTTCTTTTTGTGTTTATATCCCCATCACTTAGCACAATACCTGGCACATAGCAAGTACTAGTAATATCCCTTCCTTCCCTTTTACCTTCTATTTCCTTTCCTTCCTTTCTTCCTTTTTTTAATATTATCTCCTTATAGTTTACTTTAGATTAAACCATACCTATGCTTATGGCAGAAACCCCACCTGGTCATGGTTTATAATCTTTGTAATAAGTTTCTACTGGGGGTGGAGTCAAGATGGTAGCATAGAAGCAAGAAAACTCTGTGAGCTCCCCCCATAACCACCTCAAATACCTATAAAAATGACTCTAAACAAATTTTAGAGATACATAACCTACAAAGTGACAGAGAGAAACAAATCTCCTGCTTAAGGCAGCCCAGCAGACCAACAGAAAGGGTCCATCACAATTAGCTGGGAGCCGAGCCCAGCCCTGCCTAAAACCCAGTTTTAGCCCCAGGGTGGCCCTGACCAGCAGCAGCTGGAGAGGACTTTGGGAAAGAGTGGATCACCAGCAGCTGTGGTGGTTTCCAGAATTATCAACCCATAAATGCCCAAGACAAAGTAAAAGGTCAGTGTAGAACTCTGCTGGATTTGGGAGGGATAGAGGCACAGTCCAACCTCTGCCCCTGGAGTGAGAAGCAGTGGAAGCAGGCAGCTACATGGCTGCTTCAGAGGTCCCAGTCTGCAGATCATAAGTGGGCCAAGTGACCATTCAGAAGCTAAGCGCTCTTGCCTTAACCTTCCTGGATCTGGATTGTGGTCTGGGGTGGTGGTCCTGAGGTGTGTGACCAGTGAGCCAAAGCTGGTGGAGGCTGTAGAGATGGTGTCCTCCTAATAGCTCTGATAGCTATGAAAACCCCAGCAATTTGGGAGAAAGCTCTCCCCTCTGGAAACAGAGTTCTACTATGGCAAAGAACTCAAAAGACATGTAATTGAGTGGCAACATGAACAAGCAAAGGAAGCACAGCCATCCAACTTTAGATTCCTTTTTTGGGGACAAAAAGGATCAAAGCATGGAATGGGAGAAAGACAACATAGTCAGAACTCCTGCACCAAAAGCTTCCAAGGAAAATGTTAACTGATTACAGGCCATGGAGGAGCTCAAGAAGGATTTTGAAAATCAAGTAAGAGAAGTAGAGGAAAAATTGGGAAGAAAAATGAGAATGATGCAAGAAAATCATGAAAAGGGAGTCAACAACAACCTGACAGAAGAAAATAACACCTTAAAAAAATAGACTAACTCAAATGGCAAAAGAGGCTCAAAAAGCCAATGCGGAGAAGAATGCCTTAAAAAGCTGAATTTGCCATATGGAAAAAGAATCTCAAAAGCTCACTGAAGAGAATAATACCTTCAGAATTAGATTAGAGCAAATGGAAGCTAATGACTTTAT
>CM053586.1:81091845-81125341 GCA_028646515.1 Pseudochirops corinnae | reverse complement strand
ATCTTCTCCAGCATTTGTCATTTTCCTGTTTTGTCATCTTAGCCAATCTGACTGGTGAGATGTGGTACCTCAGAGTTGTTTTGATTTGTATTTCTCTAATCAGTAGTGATTTAGAGCATTTTTTCATATGCTTATAGATATCTTTAATTTCTACCTCTGAAAACTACCTGTTCATATCCTTTGACCATTTGTCAACTGGGGAATGATTTATATTCTTATAGATTTGACTCAATTTCCTGTATATTTTAGAAATGAGGCATTTATCAGAGACACTGGTTGTAAAAATTCTTTCCCAATTTCCTACTTCCCTCTTAATCTTGGTTACATTGGCTTTGTTTGTACAGAAAATAGAAAAGATAACATTTAACTGACATGGGATGTCTGCTGTCATGGAGATTTCAGTACAATAGAGGGGAAAGAGTACACACATTTATGTGTAACAATACTATACAATATTGTTTTATATAGTATGTATATAGCATAGAATAAGTGCATCAGAGAAAGGTGAGACAAAAAAAATTGAAGGCTGAAAAAGAAGCTTAGTTCCTATTGGGCAATAAGTTGAGTCCTTCATCTATATGAAAGTTCTTTAAATACTTAAAGATAGCTATCATATTCTCATCAGTTTTTTCCTTTTCACAAGAAACATTCCAATTTCCTTTAATCAATCCAATTATGGCATGGTTTTGAAGCAGTTCACCTCTAAAGTCTAGAGTTTATCAAGGCCTTATTTTAAACACGGTGTCCAGATATGAGCATATTACTAGAAATGTTATCTGCCCAGGGTAATGAACATCTCACCTACATCCTCACTGACTTTGTATACTATGCCTCTCATTTTTTTTTTGTCATAGTCAATATCATCCTTTTGATTCATGTTGTATTTTCAAATCACCAAGACTTGTAGATTTTTTTTTAGAATAATTGATGTCTGCTTATACTTCCCCATCTTATACTTATGAAGTTGATTTTTTTTTAACTCAAGGGCAAGACTTTATATTTATTCATTTTAAATTCCATTTTACTAAATTTGGCCCAGTGCTTTATCCTTTCAAGATTTCTTTGTATCCTTACTCTAGGTTAATCCTCTTAGTCTTTATTCATCTGTAAATTCAAAATACATGCTATTTATGTTTTTATTCAAGTTGTTGATAAAAATATCAAACCACACAGGGTCAAGGACAGATTCCTAGGGAACTCAACTGTAGCTCTCCTTCCAAGGTGATGACAAACCATTAATGACAACTCTATGTGTCAAGCCATTTTACCAGTTCAAAAGACATCTAACTACCCAGTTTTCTAGTCCACATCTGTCCATCTTGTGCAAAACAATACCATAGGTGATGTTGTCAAACATAATAATCCAAATTCATTTGCTGTGGAAAAATGATCAGTTGCAGACACTTTCTTAAGAGTTCATTTAGTGATGTATTTGATGTCTGTACATGTGGTCTTTTTTTCCTGGTCAAGTTGTAGAATCTATAATAAAAAAGGAGTTTTGCTGTATGCTTAAATAAACTATAGTGTGAGAAATATATCATATGTGACTAATAAAACCTATTAGAACTCTTTAAGAGGACAAACGTGTGTTGATAAAGGAGGACAATCGGTTGTTGTTGGTTTGGGGGTTTTTTGTGGCAATTAGGGTTCTGAAGCTGGATTTGAACTTAGGTCCTCCTGACTCCATGGCTGGTGGTCTATCCACTGTGCTACCTAGCTGCCCTTAAAGGAGAACCATTGAATGTAAAAGCTTTAGAAGTTCCAAAACCCTTTATCAGAGTTATGTTTCAAAAGTTATATTCTTTTAAATTGTCTCAGGATAGAGAGGAGCCTGACTGGTCAAGAGGGAGTTGACCTAGAGACAAAAAAAGAAAAAATTAAGGACAAAAAGTCACTTCTCTGGACAGAGAAATGAAATCAAGGCAGTTCCTTAAAAGGTATTAAGCTTGGTCTTGATATCTTTATATATGACCTTATCTACTGTCTTATCCTAGCCTGAAAGTGACTTTGGAGACTCAAAAGCTTTGTGATGAGAGCACAAGATCTGGTCATCCCTCCCTTGAAAGGATTCAAGTTCAAGCCACGATGGAATAAATGTCTGAGGTCTGTGAATCAATCTCTACAGGTTCAAAGACAATCATTACCTGGTTGGCCACCAGATGATTTTTATTATTTGGCCTCAGCAACTCATTTGTTATGGTGCAGAGAAGTGTGATTTGTGTCTGTGAACAACCTGAGTCAGTTGATAGAATATAGAGGATAGAATATAAGTTTCATGAGAGCAGAAACTGTTTTATCCCCAACACCCAGAGCAGTTATCTAATAGTAGTAGGCATGTGATAAATGCTTGTTAGCTGATTGATTGACTGATTGGAGGAAATATCCACATTGACAAAATTATAGTTCTCTAACATACTGACACATACAAAATCTGGAGAGAGTAAAGTATGAAATCTGCATATTTTACAATGTTATTAAACTCTATGAGTAGTGAAAGGTAATTAAAATCAAAATATTTATTAAGACTGTACAAGTGCACAGAAAAGTTGAAGATGGGGTGCAAAGGAACCAACCTTAGGGGGAAACCGTCCAAAGAATACAGAAGAAAATGGCTCTAAAGGATCAGTTTCAACACACAAAAAAAGAAGTCTGGGAGACATTGTAGATAACACATTAAGGACAATGTGCAAATGTCCTTCTTCAGTTAAAAAGGTTGGAAGAATACTATGATCAAAGCAGGTAATGGAAAGAAAACAAAATATTGTCCTACTCTTACACAAAAACATTTTCCCATCTTGGTCTGGTTCCCTTTCAAGAAAGCAAGAATGAATCTGAAGATATGGAATGATGGATAGTCAGGGAACTCTTTACTCCAATAGACAGTATAGAGAAAATAGAAATAGAATCAGATTAGGAATAGAGATGGAACCTGTAAGTTCAATGGCATAGAGAAGTCCTAGGTGAGAAAACTGTCAAAACAGGTCTATATCTTCCTAGCAAGTAATAGTCTTAGAAAGCTACCTACACCAGAGTTCTCAAAGTATATTCTGGAAACACTGAGGCTTAACAAGACTGTTTCATGGGGTCTACAAGGTCAAAACTATTTTGAGAACAATACTGAGATGTTTAAATTTTGAATACGGTAAGTATCAGTGGTATAAACCATATAAACGAGAGTTCTTTCGTAGGGTGGGAGGAAAAGCTCAATAATTTTTAAGAGTAGAAAGGGGTCTTGATATCAAAAAGTTTGAGAACTACTGGTCTAAAATCCTGAGTGGTTAAGCAACTTGCCAAGGATCACACAGCCAGCATGTGTCATTTGCTGACTTGAACCCAGGTGGCATACAAGGACCACTCACAGTTTTCAGAAATTATTTTCCTAGTCATCAGGAGGTTTTCCATAAACAGGGGGTAGCTCTTCAGTTCCCTACAGAGCCTTGCATTTGCAGGCAGCTAGGTGGCACCATAGTGCATAGAACTCTGGGCACAGAGTCAGGAAGATGCAAGCTTAAATTTGGCCTCACACACTTACTAGTTGTGTGACCCTGGGCAAATCACTTAACCCCTGTTTGCCTCAGTTTCCTCAACCAGAAAATGGTGGTAATAATAGCACCTACCTCCCAGGTTGTTATGAGGATCAGATGGGATAATAATTATGAAGTACTTAGCATAGTGCCTAAAATGTAATAGAAGCTTAATAAAGAATTCCTGCCTTCCTTCCTTTCTTCTTTCCTCATATCCTTAGTTCCTGACACCAACACTACTACCAACTTGTTGTTTTGAAAAAGTATCAAATTCTCCAAAGTTGACAAGGTCCTCTTCTAGCCAAGGAGTGGAAGGGAAGAAACTGAGACCAAGTTTGAAGCTAAGCCCCTTCTCCTTCTCCAACCCCCTTCCCACTGCCAAGTGATTCCTTCCCAAGATTTTGGCTGGAACACTTTCTCCTGGCTTACTACTCATTCAAATACCCAATTCCAAACTGGATTGCTGTTTTATAGATGAACCACAGAGGGTTACCAAGTTTCCACAACCAATCCAAAGACACTTCCTATGCAACATCCCTCTAACTCAGTTCTTCTTAAACTGTGGGTTGAGACCCCATGGGAGTTGCAAAAAATTTGGCAACAGTGAAAGGTTTCTGAATGTGCAACAACCAAAAATTAATTGAAAATCAAATGTATAATGAATCCAAGGTGTTTCTGGCAGCATTTGTTTGTGTTGCATCATGCAATTTCACTGTAGGCTTGGTTCTGAATACAAAGCATGTGCACTTTGCACTGTGCATATCCTCGGGCCATGCGACACCAAGGAACTCTGCCTAAAAGTGAAAAGGGGTTGGGAGAGGAAAAATTTTAAGAAGCCCTACAGTTTAGCTCACCCAGTAGCTTTCAAAAACACCTAACATGATAAGGAACATTTCCTTCTTTTAGTCTAATATATATAATTGATTCATCAATAGATAATGGTATTCACCAGTTTAAAGTATCAAGATATTAGCATCTTGACACTTAAAGTAGAATGGAATAATTGATTAATATAATAAATCCTGCCTTAAAGTTGTGTAATCTACAATTGAGTTTCTTCAGAGATCATGATGTTCTGATAATAGCAACCATATAGTAACATCAGGATAATTTCTCTGTGTGTATGTGTCCTGACCTGTGATTTCATCACTGTAAAAAATTCCCAGTGTTGAAACACCTTCCTTCATCATAAACTGACAATTCATTTATAATTCATAGTCTTGTTCATCTGAAATTTATCATCTTAGGGAACTGCCTGACTCCCTGAGAAGTTTAGCAACCTACTCATGGACACTCACCTAGTTTGTTTGAAAGATAGGTCTTGGTTCCAAATTTTCCTCACTCCATAGCCAGCCCTTTGTCCAATGAAGAGAACACTGGAAAACAAGGTAGACTTTTGCTAAAGTAATCAATTAGAATCATTGAAAGGCTTCATAACTTCCCCAAACCAATGCAGCCTAATCACCTCCTTCCATTCAATTCTGATTCTGGCTCATATCCCTCTATAACATCTATCCAAACTATGAGTTGCATGAATTCTGTTCTACATCTTTTGAAACAGAAACACATCCACATCTACCTCTAATCTAACTATAGAAATTGTTAATAGATTAAAATCAAAGGTTATTCCTAACACAAAAAGATACATACATATATATATATACATATGTACACACATATACATATATACATACATATACATACATACATATATTTTATATATACACACACACACATACACACACACACACACACACACACACACACACACACACACACACACACACACACACACACACACACATATATATGTTCCTACCTCACCATCACTCTTAGAATGTCGTCTATAGAGAAGTAACAATGGTCCTGAAAGGGCTGTGGTTGCAGCCCTCTAGGGGAAGTTTTGCCTGGTTTCCACATCCCTCATAAATCCCTACTTGGCCATGATTTCATTCAGTTTGTAGCTAGAGGAACACCAGGCAATGGCTCCCTTCCTGAAGCACTTAAATAATACCCAAGAGGAAGGGAGGCATCATGAAAAGAACAGTGAGCTCTAAATCAGAAGCCCTGAGTTCAAATCTTAGCACTGATACTTGCCAGTTTTACAGCTGTGCACAATTTAACTTAGGTGACATAGCAGATAGAGTGCTGGGCCTGGAGTCAGGAAGATCTGAATTCAAATTCAGCCTCAGACACTCACTAGCTATGTAGCCCTGGATCAGTTACTTAAACTCTATATGATTTAAATTCATCAACTGTAAAATGAAGATAATAATAGCATATAACTCCCAGGGTTGTTGTGAGAATCAAAGGAGGTAAAATTTGTAAAGTTCGTAGTACAGTGCCTAGCACATAGTCAGCTTTTAATCAATACTTGTTCCATTCCACTTCTCCTTCTAGGGCTGAGTTTCTTCATCTTTAAAATGAAAAAAAAAAATAACTGTACTATTTAAATTTCAGGGTTATTGTGAGGAAAGCATTTTGTAAACCTTAAAGCTCTAAAGTAAATCCTATTCAATTTGGCAAGCATTTTATTAATCACTCACTAGGTGGCAAATGCTAGCCATACAAAGACAAAATGGAATTAGTCTCTGCCTTCAAGGACCTTACATTCTACCAGAGGAAACATCATCGACACATATAAAAAGATAGGTAGATGGATACATACAAATATACATACATACATAGTAGGTAGGTAGACAGAGAACAGAGATGATTGATGGATGATAAATAGGTAGATGGATACATGTTGTTGTTGTTATTGTTGCTGTTGTCCTTCCTTCTAAAATGATATCACTATGTTGGAGTCGAGGAGTCAGCTGTGTCTTACTGTGGCTGATCAGACCAATACAAGTTCAGAGGGTTCTATCGTGGGCCAGACACAAGTAATCTACATGAAACACATCCACATCTACCTCTAATCTAACTATAGAAATTGTTAATAGATTAAAATCTATCTATCAACATGGAGTTGAGATGTCTCTGAATTGATGCATCTCCTGCTTCTTTTGAGCTATTGCAATTCTCCCTGATTCACAGAGCACAGCACCTTCTTTGATGCTGGCATGCCACTCCAGCCAATCCTTTGCCAGCATCTCCTATGTCATGCAATCAATTCCAAATTTCTTCAGAGAGACCCTGAGAGTTTCCTTGTATCACTTTTTTTGACTACCATGTGAGTGCTTGCCTTGCATGGGTTCTCCATCATTTGTCTTATCTTTTAGTGCAATTATATGTTTGCCTTTTGAACCATGTAGCTAGTCCATATGAGTTGTGCTCTCTGCAACTGAGTTTGCATGCCTGGCAGTTTAGCTTGAGAAAGGAGTTCAGTGTCCAGTACCTTATCTTGTCAGGTAATCTTCAGAATCTTCCTAAGACAATTCAAATGGAAACAATTCACTTTCCTGGCATGGTGCTATTATACTGTCCAGGTCTCACAGGCATACAACAACAAGGTCAGTACAACAGCTCTGTAGACTTTCAATCTGGTAGACAGTCTAATACCTCTCTCCTATACTTTCCTTCAGAGCCTCCCAAACACTGAACTAGCTCTGACAATATGTGTGCCAACCTCATCATTTAAGTGGACATCCCTAGAAAGCATACTGCCAAGGTAAATGAACTAATCCACAGTATCTAAAATTTCTCCATTTGCTGTAACTGATGGTTTCATGTATGGATGATGTGTTGACTTATGGAGAGCGTGTGTTTTCTTGGTGTTGTTAGACCAAAATTAGCACAAGCAACAGAGTGTTAATTCATACTTTGTTGCATCTCAGCTTCAGAGGCTGCATTGAGTGCACAATTATCTATGAACAAAAAGTCATACAATTCTCCCTCTATGGATACATACATGCATGGAGATAAACATATACACATACATAATAAATAGATAGAAGATAGAGAGGATAAATAGAGGATAGATAGAGAGACTGATAGATAGTTGATAAGTAAACAAATGGGAAATCCAATGAAAAATAATTTTAGAACATGGGAGAGCACTAAGAACTGGGAAGATTAGAAAAAGTCTTGGGTAAGAGATGACATTTGAACTGATTCTTAAACAAATCTAAGGATTCCAAAAGACTGAGATGATGAGAGAGAGTATTCCAGAAGCAAAGAGCAGCCTGTGTAAAGTCACAGAGACAAGACAAATACAAGGTGATGTATAAGGAACAGCAAATAGACTCATTTGACTGAGACAAAGAGTGCATGAATAATGTGAAATTAGACTGCAAAGACTGCCTGGAGACAGATTATTAAAGGCTTTTAATGCCAAATAGAGCAGTTTGCATCTGATCCTAGAGCAGGGGAATGATGCAGTTGGACCTATGCATCTTAATGCAATCTCACTTTGGCAGCTCCGTGGAGAGTGGATTATAAAGCAAAGGGAGTCAGGGAGACCAGTTATGAAGTTAACCCAATCCTTTGGGTGAGGGGTACTGAGGATCTGAATCAGGTCAGTGACTCTGGGAGTAGGGAGTATAGAAGGCATCAAAGATATGTTTTCTAAGTAGAATGGAAAACACTTGGCAATTCCTGACTCCAAGTCTAGGACTCTCTCCATTATACCACACTGCACCTCTCTCTCTGGATATGAGGGGAAAATACGAGTTACTATTTAGTGTCTTTGTCTTCTCTCCCCTACTTATTATAAAGAAAGCAAGAAACTGAACCATGTAGTTTTTTGCACCCTAGGCCTTAGCAAAATATCCCGTACACTGTAGTATTCAAGAGGTATTTGTTTTAGTTGATGGTGATGACCTTGGTAATGGGTGATTGGTGAGGCAATTGCTTTGACTGTCGAGAGTGGAAAGATGAAAGGTGAGAACAAAGAAAGAGCAGAGGGAACAGTTGTTCATTCTTTCCGCCAGTATCTCCATGTTTAGGAATGGCTATTTCAATGGTACATTGGGAGAAAGTTGAATTTTTGTTCTTGTTTTTTAAGGAGAAAAAGATCCATCTAAGAATGGATTTCATGTACTTGCCTATATGAGTAACTAGGGATACTAGAACCAGGAAAAAGTATTCATGAACCCAAGACAGGGTTTAAAAATTATGTGCACATATGCACACGCACACACACACACGCACACACATAGTCAATGTGATATAATGAATAGAGCACTGAACTTGGAGTCAGGAACACCTGACTATGAATCCATCCATGAACACTTAACTAGTTGATTTCCTATGTTAATGTTAAGTCATTTAACCTCTCTTGGTCCCAATTTACTTGTCTGCCAAATGAGGATAATATTAGCAGCTGCCTCAGAGGTTTTTGTGAGGATTAGCTGAAATAATGCATATAGTGCAGTTATTCAGAACCTTCAAGTGCTATATAAATGCCAACTATTACTCTTATTATCATTCATACCATCCACAGGAACCTTAAAGCCCTCTTTGTAATAAACATGACTTTGTTATGAAAAGAAATAGCTATGGATCATAAAGAGTAGAACTTTCTGGCACCAAAAATATGATCACATATTTTAAAATAATATTTAAAACTGTTCTCTGAACACCCCTATACATTGTGCCCTAGGCTGTAGGTGGTATCTTGTCTACTTCTAGTCCCAGGTCGGAGTGAGACATACCCTTTTTCTGAATCCAATGGATAATTAGCAGTCTATTCCAGCGGAAAAGAGCTCCAGGCAGTCATTAATAGAGGCAAGGATTCGGCTTTCTCACATATTGCTCGCTAGATCTCCTCTTTATTAAGTTATTCGTGATGATATTTCTTTCTGTCCTCTAGAAACAAGAGCACATGTTTTCAGGGTGCTTCCCTGCCCTTAGCTAGTGCTGTCCTTTCTTGGGTCCTGGAAGCCAAGCCAGCAGCAGCAACTAACAGGTTGAAGACCTTTGCTGCTTTTCTTGCAAGTTCCAAAGAAGGCACTAAATCAAAGGATTGGAAAATATGGGGCCTCTGGGCAGCCCTGCACTTTAATCATCCCAGGAAACTGGGAACAGCTCAAGAACAGCCAGATAAGGAGATTTCACTGGCTCGGTTGGAAATGCATTCCAGGTTCCCTTGACCCCAACAGTCAGGAAGGTGTTTTGATTTTCTTTTTCTTTTCACCAAATGGTAGGGCTAAAATTAGAAGGAATCATTAACATTAGCATAGGAATTCAAGATAGCAATCTGGACTTTCTTCTCAAATTAAAAGGAAATGACAGAGACACATGGGTTAAGAGCTCACAGATGGAGGCAGGGCCCCCTTTGGGGAAGCTGGAGGTTGGCATTTCAATGACAGGAGAAATGAAACTGGATGTAGTGAAATATATCCATCTCCACAGGTGGAAGTCTCATTGAGGCTGGATTACACAGTTAGAGGAGGCTTGAGAATTTCAGGCTGACCTCTTACAACTATTTGTGGGAGCACTTATGTTAAATGCATCTCATGTAATGAGAATAAGGCAACATGAATGACTTCCAAAGTTTGCTGGATGAATCAGGATGGAGGCCATTTAAAAGCGCAAGCCAAATTTTACACTCCTTTATTAAAATGCTTTTTTTAAGTGTTAACTTTTGTCACACATCCATAATGACTAAAACTCATATGCTGTGAATTTGAGAATCTTCATCTTATTTTGGCTGCTTAGAAATCCTTAATAGGGTCCATTCAAGAAAAATATATTGAATATTCATTTATTCCTAACTTGGCTTACAATCTTTTCTTTCCAAGTAAACTAGAAAACACCTAATGGAGTTAACACTGGGCTAGAGTCAGAAGACCCAGGCATTCATCCCAGCTCTGACACTAGCTATACAACTTAGAGAAGTTACATTCCAGAGTCTGGAGTTTACTTTCTTTAGCTACAAAGATAAAACGTAGAGCATTCTAGATATAGGAAACAGCCATGAAAATGCAAAAAAATCAGGGGATGGAGAGTCTTCTTCATGAAACAGCAAGGAGGCAAATGTCACCGAATTGTCAAGTACATGGAGAGGGACAAAGCATGGGGAGCCTGGAAAAAGAGAAGGGACCGGGTTATGTGGGGTTTAGAAGACAAACAGAGGATTTTATATATAAATACATATATGTATATATATATATATATATATATATATATATATATATGATGTAATCATATATACAATTTTTATAAAAGATTTTATACGTGATTTTTTCTTAATTTTATATGTGATCGTACCCATACTTTAAGAAGATCACTTTGATCTAAGTGGAGGATGTATTGGAATGGGGAGAGACTTGAGGCATGGCGACCAACCAGAACACTGTTCCAATAGTCTATACATGAAGTGATGAGGGCTACGCCAGGGTTACGCAGTGTCAGAGGAGAGACTGGAAAATATTGGAGACATGTCGTAAAGGTCAGATTGACAAAAGATTGGATATAAAATGGTGAGAGAGTGAGTCAAGATTAATACCAAGGTTGCAAACTTGGGTGACTGAGAGGTTGCTGATGCCCTCAAGAGTAATAAGGAAGTTAGGAAGCAGTGAGGATTTTTCAGGGGGGAGAATAAGTTCAGTTTTGGACTGTTGAGTTTAAGATGTCTCTAGGACGCCCAGTTTGAAATGTCCAAGATGCAGTTAGAGATATAAGATCAGAGATCAAGAGAGAGGGTAGGGCTAGATAAATAGATCTGGAAATCGTCAGTATAGAGATGATAATTGAATCTGTGGGAACTAATGAGATCATCAAGTGAAATAGCATGGAGAGAGAAGATGGTCCAAGAGGACCCAAGAGGGTCCAGGTATGACCCTGGATGAAAATCCAGGAAAGGAAATTGAGAAGTATTCAGAAAGATGGGAAGACAACTAGGAGAGAACAGTGTCATAAAACCCTAAAGGGAGGGGAGTCCCAAGAAGAAAAGGGTGCTCAATAGGGTCAAAGGCTACAAAGAGGATGAAGATTGAGAAAAAATCATTAGGTTTGACATTTAAAAGATCATTGGTAAGTGTGGAGAAAACAACTTCAGTGGAATGATGAGAACAGAAGGCACTCTGCAGAGAGTAAAGAAGTGAGAGGAAAGGCAGTGAGGGTTCTATTTTGGTCAGTCATTCAGTCAAAAGGCAATTATTAAGTTCCTATTGTTTCCCAGGCACTGCAGTAAACACTGGGGATTCAAAGAAAGTCAAAACACTATCTCTGACCTCAGGAGCTCAAAAATCACAGCTGTAGATATCCTTTTAAAGGAGTTTAGCCACATAGGACAATGGAAAAACATAATTTGTTCTCCTGTTTCAAGAAAGGGAAGATGGTTAAATGTAAAAACTATAAGCTTTGACTTATAGCTATAAGCTTGACTTCTTATAGTACTAAAATTCAGGGGTGGGGGGAAAGAGAATACCATGATTAAAGGGAAGATTTATGAGAATATTTTACAAAGAAGCAGTGAACAGTAAGCCAACATGACTGTATCAAGAATAGGCCTCATCAGATTAAATTAAGTTCATTTCTCAACAAAACTAGACAAGTAGCTCATGTGAATGGTTTAGACATACTTAGATTTTAACAAAACATTTGACAATATTCCCCATATTACCTCTCTGGTGATGGAAGATCTGATCTACAGATCTTTGATATACAAATAAGTGAACCAATTGTAACCAGTTGAATGACTGGCCTGAAAGCTTAGTCACTAAGGAGTTGATATAAATTGAGGTCTTTTAACTGGAGTGGCCCAGGGATTTTTCCTTGGCTCTATTCAGCAATTTTATCAATGATTACATGAAGCACATCTTCATTAAATGGTCATTAAGCTTGGAGAGGTGACTAATATTCTGAGTGATGTGATCCAAAATTTTTTGACAAGATAGATATTCCAAATAAAATAAGATGAAATTCAAGAGGAATAATTGTAAAATCACATACTTGGGGTGTTTTTTTTTTTAAATCAACTTTATAGGTGCAGATGGGGCTAGGCAAAAATTTCTGTAAAAGAATCTGTGGGTTTTAGTGGATTACCAGCACAATATGTTTCAAGAGTGTGAAATGACAGCCAAAAAAGAAAAAAAAAAAAGCCAACGCCATCCTATGTTTCATTAAGAGAGTCGTAGCATCTAAAACAACAATTTAGTTTTTTTAATGTAGTTTTGTGGTCAGTTTTTGCTACCATATTTTAGAAAGATCAAAGGCAGGTTATCATGGAGTTAAAAGAAAGTGAGAAGGATTATGAAAAGATGGAAGAATTTGCCATATAAGAATCAGCTGAAGGAACTGGGGATATTTAGCTTGAAGAAGAATCTACTTAGGGAGGATATGATAGCACCATTCAAGTATCTGAGAGCTGTTTTATGGAAAAAGTATTAACTTGTTTTGCTTAGCACCAGAGAACAGAAGTATGAGAAATGAGGAAAAATTGCAGAGAATGAGATATACAAGATATACACTTGATATAAAACTCTCTATCGATAAGAACTCTCCAGAGTAGAATGGACTGCCTCTACAAGCAGTGAGCTCCTCTTCTCTGGTGGTCTTCAAAGAGTAGATGAATGATTCATTGTTGGGGGTATTGGAGGAGGGGTTGCCTGGTTAACAATAGGTTGAACTAGACTGCTTCTGTGAGCCTTTTCCACTCTTGAATTCTGTGATTCTTTAACTGGTTTGAAGAGGAAACTTTCTCTTGTTAACAGGATTTGACCTCCTTGGTTCAACACACAACTTTTCCTTTAAAAAGAGTAATTTTTCTGGTGACCATCAGATATGGTATGGAGCATGAAAATGTAGAAGGTACTATTTTGACTCTAACCCTCATAGTGAGTATAGGAAGAAACCAGAGAGATTCTAGAAAGAAGAGACTTAGGTGAAACTAGTAGGATGAATATAAGGACTGTGACATATTAAAAAGTTCAAGAAACTAGTTTTGGGGCAATTAATCATTTTATTAATAATTCTATCATATTGTTAATAAAAGGGATGACCATTTGGCCATCTCTCTTGGACCAAAGATGACTCGTGGTGGGCTCACAATTTATAAGCCCTCGGAATAATGAGTGTTCCTGAGGGTGGCAATCAACTCTGCCTGGTTAATAATTAATGAGAGAATGAATATTATAATGACATGTAAGCTTATTCCAATGAAAGATGACACTCAGCACCTAGTCTTGATCAAATACACTTATCGATATCCATATCACCCATATGACAAAAGGATGAATCCACATTTTTCCAGACCTGTCTGAGTAAACACAAGGAACAGGAATGTACCCATTCACCTAAATACCTAAACTTAGAAGTTCTTTACTGTCTCTTACTAAATCTTAGCCTTTCTAGCTTGATAAATCTTGCCCAAGATTTCCCACACTGGTTGATTTCTGGATCATAGAAGTAGAAAAGGGGGAAAATCTTGGTCCTAATTCAATAATTAGTTATTAAATACAAAATATGAATTATGATTCCTCTCAGGAAAATAATTTGTTGTTCAGTCGTTTCAGTCACGTCCAGGACTCTTCATAGACCCATTTGGCTTTTCTTAGCTAAGATTCTGTAGTGGTTTGCCATTTCCTTCTCCAGCTCATTTTTATAGATGAGGAAACTAAGACAAACAGGATTAAGTAACTTGCCCAGGGTCACATAGCTAGTAAGTGTCTGAGGCCAGATTTTAACTCAGGAAGATGAGTCTTCCTGACTCTAGACCTGGAATTCTATCCACTATACCACCTCACTTCCCTAAGGCCATAATAACTTTCTTTCCTTCTTTTCTCTTCTGCCTGCTTGGCAAGCAGGTCACCTAGACACAAATTCCTTTCTTGCATTGAGGATAGTAGTCTCCTTCTTCCTGAATTCTTCTCCTGTCCAGGCTGAGGATCTTCTAGTTATTTTGTTGAAAAATGAAATGTTTTAGTCTGACAGGAACTATTTTTAATGAATTACATTCACTTTTACTGGTTCTTGCTTCTTTTTAAAAATATTCGCAAATGATCCCTAATCATTTTTTTCTCATAATTTTGACATGACTAAAAGTTAAGCTCACTGGCTTACAGATTTTATAGACTGCTCTTCTATTTGTTGTCCATGTTAGGAGAAGGAGTTTTGCTCCTACCTTTTGATAAGTAATCCATTCCAGCATGACAAATATTTATCAAGTACTTTCTATGTACAAGGCCCTGGTTTTGCAAAAATAAAAACAAGTACTTCCTGTCTTCAAAGCTTTAATATTCCTAGGGATTGGGAAGATAACATTTACACAGATAGCTTTTACATAAAATAATCTGAAGAGAGAAAAAGTTCAAATAACTGAAATGGATCAGGGATGTCTTCATGTAAGAGGTGTCACATGAACTGAGGCTTGACACAAGACATGGAATCTGAAAGGAGACTAGAAGGGAGTTCTAGGAGTATCAAAAACATCATGCCATATTCACAGATTCAGATCTAGTGGTAAAACTTGGTTAAAACATAGAGTATATGAAAAAAGAGTATGTGAAATATAGTCATAAATGTACATTGGAATCACATTGTAAAACATCTTAAATGCCAGGCTAAGGATTTTTATGTTATCCTAGAGAAGTGAGTTGCATCTATTTTCTTCCATCTCTGTCTCTCTCTCCTCTTCCTTCTTCCATTCCTCACTTTCCTGCCTTCCTTTATCTCTATCTCTCTCCCCACATACAACATATATTTTTCTTTATATATATTCTATTTACACACACACACACACACACACACGCATACACGCACATACACATACACACATGCATATGCCTGGTTATACTCACATCAAGGTACAGCCAGAAGATCAAACAGTACCTAGGACAGGTATTGATTTATGACTCAATTCTATTATAATTTTGGGAATGCTAGTATATCTGTTTCTGAGAGATTATTATTAAAAATATAATATATGATTAATAGCAGTTTTATGAGTTTTCATATTTATATGGAGCTATAATTTTTCACAGAAGTTCATGTGTAACTGTACATAAAATCCTCACTCATATCCTCACCCTTCATCTCCTGAGGAGTCTTCTGTCTGTTGCTTGATGTTCACCTTCCAAAAGATCCTACTAGTCACTTGCTTAAATAGTTCTGAAATTTACTGTATAAGAAGGGAGAGTCCGTTGTGCTCCTAAATCCTCTCCTGGATTAATGTTATCAGGGCATGTTCTTCATATATAATAGTGGTTCTCAATCTGTGGGTTGTGACTCCTTTGGGGGTCGAATAACCCTTTCACAGGGGTCACAGAGGTCACCAAAGACCATCGGAAAACTCATATTTCTGATGGTCTTAGGAACAAAGACACTGTGCTCCTCTATCTGTCTCCAAGCGGGTCCACCCACATGCAAACACACCCACATACAAGTATTAAAGGGTCTTGGCATTAGGAAGGTTGAGAACCACTGATCTATAACATGAAAGAGATAGCCATGAAAACTATGTAGAATAACTAAGAACAGAGATGGAGAGGAATAGGAAGGGAGAAAGAACAAAAGGGAGACAGACAAACAGAGAAAGAGAGAGACAGAAAGACACAGAGACAGAGACAGAGAGAGACAGAGACAGAGAGAGACAGAGACAGAAAGAGAGGGAGAGAGAGAGAGAGAGAGAGAGAGAGAGAGAGAGAGAGAGAGAGAGAGAGAATCACTTTCAGCAAGTATGGACTAGGAAACCAAGTGTTTGTTTCATATGCAGGATGCCTTCTAGCTCTGCCTCAACCTTACCATCTTGGATTATGGGGTTGGTACCAAGTGTACATTCAATCCAGCCTAGGAGACCCAAATATCAGGTACTTCCTAACTCAGATGCTCATACATAAATTCTTTATTGCCCATTTGTTGTTATTGCTGTCAAGTCATTTCAACTGTGTCCATCTCTTCATGAGCACATTTGGGGTTTTCTTGGCAGAGATACTGAAGTGATTTGTCATTTCCTTCTTCAGTCCATTTTACAAATGAGGAAACTAATACAAACTGGGTTAAGTGACTAGCCCAGCGTTATACAGAATAGTAAGTGGCTGAGGCCAAATTTGAACTCAAGTCTTCCTAATTCCAGGTCTATCTCTCTATATCCACTGTGCCACCTATCGGCCCCTTCTTGCCCATGCCTACCCCTTCTATATTCCCAATTTCACAATGTTTGGAGTGGCCAATCATAGGAATTGACAACACTGTCCTTACACCAATATTGTGCTCAATGATCACAGGGCTCTGTGATCAACTGATTCTTCTACCATCGTATAGTGGGCACATTCTGGCTTCTTGTTCCACCTTTCTTTGAAATCCAGTCACTATTTACTAAGATGAAGATCATGTTTCCCCTGCTACCTCTCTCCAGTGTATCAGTACTAACAACCTTACCTACTTTGATGCTAGTGAGATCGTCGAAGGTTTCTAACTGCTTCAAGTCTATGTTATTGGGGCATTTGGGGAATTCAAATCCATCATAGCCCTAAATTTTATATCTTTCTTTACTTTTTCCTGTGTCCTCTAAAATTACCACTCTCCTATCCTCTACCCCTCTTACTCTTTTGTTAACACTCCTCCATGTTAGAACTCTTCATCTCAAACTTTCCATTTTCAGGCACTTATAGAAGTTTGCCTCCTTCCAGAAAAGAAGACTGGCTAGAGAGAACCCAGTAAAACAGACATAGACATTTTGGGATGGATCTAGTGAAGCCTGAAGGCCCTATAGCATGTCCAAGAAACTTGTGGTCCTAAAGATGACAGCAGACAAAAGCAAGTGACCCAAAGACAGTGGGAAAAGGATGTAATTCAGGAGACGTGCAATTAGAAAAGGAGGTGCATTGGTCATGTAGCAAGAGCAAAACTGATGTCCATGTAAAACTTCAAGCATGTTGGTTGGGTGTAATATTAAGGATCTGTGGGAAGAAACGGCCAAGTTACATTAGATGAATTACAGATGAGTTGTTATAGGAACTGTCAAAGAACATACCCTTATTGATAAATTCATAAATTGGCTGAAATACTGAAGAACTGAAGTAGGACTTCAAAAATTCATTCATCTGTTTGAGCTCTCTCTATCAAAAGTATCTGATAGATTATTGTAATGGTAATTAATTTAAATTTGAAGACCCCTTTTTGTTATGTCAAGTAAACAGGTACTTAGCCCTTAGTCAAACCTCTGTGAAAGAGGCAGAGGGTGTGATCTCTGTCCCCTGTTGCTGACATAACAGGGAGGGTTTGGCTAAAACAGGAAGCCAATGCTGTGTGTGTATATAAGAAAAGCCCCAGAGAGGCAGAATCAGAATTTTTCTCCTGGTGGCTCCTGGTCGAGGAAGAATCCTGGAGACTGAAGCCAGCTGAGAGAGACAGAGAGACAGAGAGACAGAGACACACACACACAGAGAGAGAGAGAGAGAGAGAGAGAGAGAGAGAGAGAGAGAGAGATTCTCTCAGCATCTGGAAGCTGGGCCACTAAAGCTGACTGAGAACTGACTTGGAGTTTTCTTGAGACCAGAATCTGGTGAAGACTGAAGTTGCTGCTGGGAAGGCTGCTTAGAAGGCCAAAGTGGCTGCTGTCAGATTTCTTCTGGATCCTAGGGCCAGCCAAACTGCTGGAGGACTGAAGAAGCATAATGCTAACACTTTGTTTGTTTGTGGCTTGGTTCATTCTTGAGTTCCCAGGAACAGAAGTTGTGAAGATTTTGAGATGTACTGGACCCTGTAAACTTCAATGTGTAGCAGGAACTTCCTGAAGGACTAGATAAGGACCTGGTTGCTGTCTGCCTCTGAATCCAGGTGACTATTTGGTGGATTCAGGTAGCAGCTGAGGCCATGGAAGGCCATCCAGGGAATCTGAGAGACCACCCCAAGTCAAGATGAAGAAAATGCCCCTCCTTGGATATTGAATGCAGAGATGAAAATGAAGTTTACTAGAGACCAAGGGGTGGAGGGTTTGTGTAATTTTCTAATGATTGTATTTAGTGATTAACAATACTTAGTGACTGATTGCTAGATAAGTGAATGATTAAGTTAACCTATGATTGCCCCATGAGTGGAAGACTGACTATTGTATTTTGAGATGACTGAATGACTGAGTAAGGAGGCAAACCTCCTTAGGGATACCAGGTGATTGTTCTTTTATTCTTTGTTCTAAATACTGTGACCACTTTGGTGAAAACTATGTGGCCATTTTAATGATAATCTGCTGTAAACACTATATTGTGATTTCCTGTGATAAGATGTAGTGTTGTGAATACTATATTGTGATTCATTGTGAATGTTTTCCTTTGATTTGTTCTAGAATAAATGAAGTGTTCACTATACTGTGTAATCAGACCCTTAAAAGCTGTTCATGTTAGCATTCTTTTGGGAAGCTGCTCATACATGGCATTACAATTATTGACTTAGCTAAAGAACAATTTCTTTGTTCACATAACATAATGGAGGAAGTAATAAAAGGAAGTACTATTCTGGGTCTGATTCTGATAAATAATGGAAGATGATGATGATGATGATGATGATGATGATGATGATAAGTAACATTTATATAGCACTTTAGGATTTTCAAAGAACTTTACAGATATCATCTCATTTTATCCTTGTCAAAGTAGAAATGATGGGAACCCTAGCAGGAAGTGACTACTTTTAGATTTTGTGATAGAGATGAAATGGGAATTTTCTGATGCACTTCTTAAATTTGGGGTAAGAAGATTTCAAAGATTTTACAGAGAGACTAGGTAGGCTGTTATGGTCTAAATTAAAATTTATATGAAAAGTTAGTACAAAATTTAAGGAAAAAATCAAGAATGAAATTTCCCAACATAAACATAAACAATTCTGATAAGAAGAAAAATGAAAGTTATTTAAAAAGATCAGAATACATGCACAGGAAAATCATCAACCTATTTAGTTCTTTAAAAGACATGAATAGAAGTCTGAAACAAAGGCAGGTAACTAGGAGAGTTTTCTGATGAAGTGGCATGATCATATAAGCATTGTATCAGGATTATTAAAAATTAGCTCTATGTACTCAGAACTGATTGAATGGCTGGATCCAGAGAGCAGTCAGTAATGAATTAATACCACTTTGAGAGCAAATATCTAATGAAATGCCCCAGAGAACTGTCCTTGGCCCTGTGCTATTGAAATTTTTTTGTCAGTGACTGGGATAAAAGCATAGATGAACTGATCATCAAATTTGCAGATGATATAAAGCTGAGAAGCATAATTAACATTCATAAAGAATCCACAAAGATCTCAGCAGGCTGTGAAAATGGGCCAATTCAAATAAGTAGAAATTTAAGAGGGCAGTAGCTTTATAGAGTGCTTCACTTAGGTTAAGAAAAATAAACCACCCAAGAACAGGACAGTGGTGGTGTGGATAGATAAAAGTGAATATGAAAAAAAGATCTAGGAATTTTAGCGGACTACAGGACGAACATAAGTCAATATTGTGAAAGGTCAGCTAAAAAAAGTTTAAAAGTAATCTTAGGTTATATTATGAAAAAGCCAGATTTTTGCCCTGATCTGAACTCATGTGGAGTCTTGTGCTCAGCTCTGGGCACTGGATTTAATGAAGAAGATTGACAGACTGGAAGATAACTAGGAGAGTGAAAAGACCAATTGTCTTGACAGAAGTCCATAGTTGAAGGAATTGGGAATCCTTTTTCTGTTGTTGTTCAATCATATCAGTTGTGTCTCTGTAACCTCATTCGGGATTTTCTTGGCAAAAACATTATGGTGATTAGTCATTTCCTTCTTCATATCATTTAACAAATGAGGAAACTGAGGCCAACAGGGTTAAGTGACTTGCTCAGGGTCACACAGCTAGTAAGTGTCTGATGCCAGATTTGAACTCAAGTCCTTCTGACTCCAAGCCTGGCATTGTATCTACTCTACCACGTAGAGGACTGGGAATCTTTAGTCTGGAGAAAAAAAGAATTCAAGAGGAAATAACTGTTTTCAATTATTTGAAGTGCCGTGACATAAAAGAAAAGGTTTAATATCAAAGTATTCTATATTTAAACCTAGAGGAACATCATCTAGTGCAAGGGTGGGGAACCATAATAGCAAGCAAAGTAGTGCTTTGCTCCTAGTTTCAGCTATTCAAGTGTCTTTGAGCCTAACCTTTGATTGTGTCAAGTCTTTGTTGGCAACAGTATACATTGTGTTGCCCTAAATAGGCCTAAGGGAGTTTGGAGACCTTCCCCGCCTAACCTCTTCACATGGAGCCCGTAGTGGGGGGAACTTGCAGAGAGAGTAAAGGAGGAAGAGTGGAAAAGGAAGGAGCACAGCAGATAAAAGCTTAAGCATGAGCTAGGACCAGCAGAACTGAAAAGGAGAAAGCTTGCGATTTCAGCACTCTATAGCACTCTGTCTGTTGATCGGTCAGACAAAAGCCTTGACTGTTGTTTTAGACAGAAGTCCTAAAAGAGGACTTTACTGCTGTTTACAAAAGTCCTGGGACTTTACTGTTCATTTGTGTTTGATTTCTCAGAAAGAGGCTTTGTGTGTTGGTTTGTGTTACTTTGTCAGACAGAAAATAAATTGAGATGATAGTGCCAGCAATGTGTGCAAATATTATTGTGGTTCTGTAAGCTTTGTCTTCCTAGAAACAGATACTTCAAAGAGCTGTCCCCATAAGATGAGGTGTGAAACAGGAGCAGAGAGCTGCCTATGTGTGAGTCCAGGCAAGAGCTGGGAACAGTCAGTTGATGGAAGAGGAGCAATGGGGTTTGGAAGTCAGACTGCAGTCAAGATGAAAGAAGACTTTCTATGGGTTCTTAATATTGATTGAGGAGATTGGGACTTACTGAATGATATGTTCTGTTTAAGACTATGCGGCCACATTAGTAATAAATTGTTATGTTATATTCTTGTGAATCTTTTGCTTTAGTTTATTGGGGAATAAATAGAGTTTACTATGCTATTCTATTAGATTCTTAAAGTTATTCACAGCAGCAGTCCTCAGGAGAACTGCTCATGATTGGCTTTATAGGAACCTACAGCCTCAAAGCCACATGTGGCCCTCTAGGTTCTCAAGTGAGGTCTTTTGACTGAATCTAAACTTCACCAAAAAAATTCCATAAATAAAAGGATTTCATCTATAAAACTAGGACTCCTTTGAAAAGTCACACTTAAGGACCTACAGGACCACATATGACTTCAAAGCCACAGGTTCTCCACCCCAGATCTAATGTAATCTCTTCATTTAAAGATGAAGAAGCTGAAATTCAGAAAATTTAAGTGACTTGTCCTAAGTCACACTAGTCACAAGTGGCAAGGCTAGAACTTGAACCCAAGTCTTCTGATTTTAAAGCAGCATTCTTTCTACCATATCACTATGTGGTCCTAAGAGTTAGGGGGTAAAAGTAATGAGTAGAATCTACAGAAAAGTAAATTTCATCTCAAGATAAGGAAGAACTTCTTCAGTTAGAAGCTTTCCCTTGACTCACTTCTTAAAGAGGCCTATTGACTGAATGGGAGTTGCCTCACTCAAAGTGAGGACCTGAAAAGACCTTCACTTAAAAGGGCCAAGGTCTCCCACTAATCTGGCCACTGGACCCAGATGACTCTGGAGGAGAAAGTGAGACTAGTGATCTTGCACAGCTCTCCCTACCTCAAATCAAAGTCATTTGCAAGTTATGTCATCATCTTCCTGATGCCATGGTCCTCTTCAAGAATGAGGGACAAATCACATATAACAATCTAAAAGTGCAATGGTCTTACCTCAAGAGCTAGTGAATTCCTCCTCACAGGAGAATATAGATTATAGTCTGATTCTTCTCTTCACGTATGGGGTTAGACAAGGTGGTACCTCCCAACTCTGAGTTTCTCTTCAAAGTCCTTTCCAATTCTAAGATTTTGGGATTCTTCATGTCTATTCTAGATCATAAGCTTCCTGAAGTCACAGACCATGACAATCATTTTCTTTTCATCATCATGTAGGAATTTTATCATTTATTGATAATTTTATCTTCCTTGACATCTAGGCTAGTTTTTTACCATATACATTATTCCTTCATTACCTAAAGAATTTGTGATTTTATCAATGTGGACACTCCGCACACCAAAGCAGATCAAAACTGAGAATATTTGGTGTTTAACAATTGCACTGGAAGAAAAAGTCATCAGCTAACAGTCAATCTCTCCAAACATAGCTAAGCATATAAATCCTCATCAGCCTTATACTCATAAATGTTTCCATTTGTTCAGACCCAACAGCATTTTCTAATCACTGGCAAAGCCTTGGAGAAGCTAAGGTCATGTTCAGATTACAATGAGGCCTAAGAGACCTTACACATTTTGGCAGAGACTGGACTCATTATATCATTGATTTAAAGAACTAGTGAGGAACTTCCTTTGTCAATGCACACAGTCTTATTCCCCCAAAACACTAAATAAGTGTTTGTACAATGAATGCTGAATATTGAATGTGCACTTCTGTGTCCCTCCAAGTGCCTTATACATTGTGGGCATGCAACAATCATTGGTTAATTGAAATTCCTCTTGGGCCCTATTAGTCCCAGTTTACTTTATTGCCTAATACCTTCTTATTGTTCTCCAAGTTTCTCTGCCCCATTAGAAGTCTGTGATTTATTAAAAATCCCTGGCTTTCTTTAAGTCCCAACTAAAATTCCATCTTTTACAGGAAGCATTTCCTAACCCCTCTTATTTCTAGTGCCTCCTCTTCTGTTAATTACTTCCTAATTATCTGGTACATAGTTTGTTTTGTTTCCCTATTAGTATGTAAGCTCCTTGAGGGCAGGTACTGTCTTTTGTCTCTTTGTGTATTCCCAGTACCTAGCACAGAGCCTGGCACATAATAGGAGCTTAATAAATGCTTATCGATTGATTGAGTTATAATAAATCAACTAGGACATGAGGAGATTAATCACTTCCCTAGGGTTACACAGCTAAACAGCATCAAAGGCAGATTTTCAACCTGTGTCTTCCTAACATCAAGTTCTATGTACATGCTGAAGATATAATACAATTAACATTTTAATAACAACTCACACTTATCTAGAGGAAGGGAAGGAAGCAAGCATTTATTAAATGCCTGCTAGGTGCCAGGCACTGTACAAAACGCTTTACAAATATTATCTTATTTGATCCTCACAATGATCCTATGAGTTTGGTGGCTATTATTATATCCATTTTACAGCTGAGGAAAATGAATCAATTCTATATTACTTTGAAATTTCCACAAGCACTTCCCTTAAAATATTTGTAAAGTAGGCATTCTAAGTACTATTCTCTACATTATATAGATTAGGAAAATGGAGCTCAGAAAGGTCAAGAACCTTGAGTAAGGTCACATACTCAGAGGTGGGATATGAACCCAGTTCTTTCTGACCCTATCCACTATACCACCCTACCTTATGAAATGTCACAATAAAGCCTGTTGAAGAGAACAAGTCCCTGATTTAAATTATATGACTATAGCAATTGATGAGCAGGAGTTGGGAAATCAATTAATACATCTCATAACCTCTTTATTTTTCTTCAGGGAAAGCAGAAAACCAAAAGAATAAAGAAAGACAAAATTGGTCTCTCTAGCAGTGGTATTTAAATCCCAATTAATGTGATTTCATATGATTCAAACAAGAATGTATCTGTGATTTCATGCTTTGCACATTATACCACAAAATCTATACAATGGAAGAATTTTCAAAATGCATTGTATCCACTGTATCACATAATATAACATGCTTTGATACATTTAATCTACTATATAACATTACAGTGTTCAGTATGCATTATTAGTGAGTAGTACCTAGTGACACAGCTAGAACTTGGGAACCCCCAACAAAAACTTTTAACCAACCCTTTGTAAATGTGCATTCATATAGTCCCATACCTCCTCAACAAGCTGCCTGGAAGATATTGGGATCTCATATTTCCCAATATCCACCCTAACTTACTTTTCAATTCCTTTTTGTGAATCTTCTATCATTAGAATGTAAGCTCTTTGGGGACAGGGAATATCCTTTTTTTTTTCATATTTGCATCCCCAGAGCTTAGTACAGTGCCCATCACATAGTAAGGACTTAATAAATGCTAGTCTCCTGCCTACTAAGAAAGTAAAGGGAAGCAGTTGCTAGAAGCTATCTTCTTTGGTCTGATTCTAGCATTTCCTCATTGCCTTCATATAATCCCAAGGCTCTATTCTTAACTGGTCTTCAACAAGTTGAGTAATTAACATTCGGTTATTTGATATCTTTAATAAATTTAGCTAGTGGAGATATATATGTATATATATATGTATGTACACACACGTGTGATTTAATGTCACTTGTAGTATTCAATCTCTAATGTTTTAATATTCAATTAACTATTAAAAAACAACAAATATCTATTATCTGCCAAGCACTCTTAGGGATTCAGGATCCTTTTTTGGCCCGGGGTAGGTGAGATTCAGACCTTTAATTCATCAGCATGAGGACTGATGGTATAGAAACTCCTTCCATCAATTCAGGTAGGCATTTTACGTATTGTTTATAGACACAGAGATTTTCCCTGAGGCACTAAGATGCTAAGCAACCTCTCTATGAATGTGTGGTTAGTATGAATAGGACCTAAGCTCTTTATCTACTTCCTGGTTTTCTGGTACTAGTAATATAATGATGAAAGCCAGCACGTTGATATAACTTAAAAGTTTATAATCTAAAAGGAGAGGAATGAACTTTTGTTGTTGTTCCATCATGTCCTACTCTTGGTAACCCTATTTGGTGTTTTCTTGGCAAAGATACTGGAGTGATTTGCCATTTTCTTTTCCAGATCATTTTACGAATGAGGAAACTGAGATAAAAAGGGTTAAGTGACTCAACCCAGGGTCACACAGCCAGTAAGTATCTGAAGTCAAATTTGAACTCAGAAAGATGAGTCTTCTTGACTCCAATTCCAGCACTCTATCTGATGCACCACCTAGCTGCTCTAGGGCATATCTAAGGACCCTTCCACACTAATATGCTAGTATCCTATGAGCCAGAAATATTAATATTGGTACTGAACAGACAAAGAACAGACAAAGATAACAGGAAAAGAACCTGGAAATTTAAAACTCCATGTCCACCTATGTGGGTGTGTGGTGAACAGACAGGCAAGATGGAACTCTTAACTATAGTCCATGTTTATATCCTAAAAGAGTACGGCCTATGATTGCAGTGTGAACTAAGGTTTATTTTTCAAGAGATTTTATTTTGGAGATGCAGCCTACATCTGACAACTTGTCTATATTTGGACCAATACAATATGCACATGAACCTTCATACACCACAGGGCAAGTGTTTAATAATTGAAACAATAAGAACTATAGGAATTCAGCTCATCAAATTTGCAGATGACACGTTAGATGACAGAGTCAGGATCCAAAAGAATATTGACAGCATAGAGCATTGGGCTGAATATGTTAAGATGAAATTCAATATGGATAAAAGTAAAGTCTTGCTTTGCAAATCACACACACACAAATATCAATTTCACAAGTACAAAATGAGGGAGGCATGGTTAAAAAGCAGTTGTTCTGAGAAAAATCTGGTAGGTTTAGAGGGCTACAAGCTCAATATGAGGTAGAAATATAAGAGAGAAATCAAAAAAGCCACTACAATCTTGGGTTGCTTTGGAATGGGCTTAGCTTCCAGGGGTAGGGAAGTAATAATCCCAACTGTATTGTGTCCTTTTCAGACCTCATCTAGAGTACTGAATTCAATTCTGGGAAACACTGTTTAAGAAGGACATTGATAAAACAGAGAGTGGTCAGAAGAGGACAATCAGAATGGTGAAGAGCCTTGCGCTCATGATATATGTGAATTGATTGAAGGAACTGGGCATGTTTAGCCTAGAAAAGAGGGTAGGAGGGATGAGCAGCCTACACATATATTTCCATAATATATTTAAGGAACTACCCCCGTCAAGCTGAAAATCTTCTATGCTAGAGAGAAACTATTCAAATCCTGGACAGGACCTGCCATTGCAATACTACATTAGTTGCCGAAAACTGAGATAGAGAAGCAATGGGGAAAGGGGGAGGTATTCACAGAAATCCTTAAGGGACCTGTATTTTATTCCATACACATATTGAAGTCAAGGGATCTTGAGGTCACAGTGTGAGAATGCTTGCAAAGATTAAAAGGGCAATTTGGCAAGTCAGAGAAGGAAAAAAGAGCCTATGTCCAGTTCTTCCACATGTACCAGCAAGAAGGAAAAAAAACTTTGGAAATTTTGATGCATGTGGAAAGGCCACATCAAAAGCTAATAGTCAAAGGAGCAGTAAAGATGGAAGAGATGGATAGCCTCAGAGTGTCTCAAGAGTGCCGCAGGTTGCTGGAAGAATAGAACTGTGTGGGTCACATAGTTAGAGTTGAGGAAGACAAAGAATGGACTGGACACAAGTTGTTGCAGAAAGTGAAGTTTTTCAAAAAGGGTTTGAAGGATCAAGAAGGGTTTGCAGTAGTAAAGCAAACAGTCTAGCTCCAAAATTTCTTTTCAGATATATGTCATGGAAGCAAGTCAAAGGACCACCACTCACCACCTAGATTGGAGGGCAGGAGGAGATAGGAGAAAATTTTATGGGCTAAACCACTTCATCCAGAGAGGCAAAGAATCCAAGGACCAGTAATCATAGTAATCAGAGGCAACACACCTTCACCAGAGATGGTATAATCAGAGAAGTGACCTTGTTTTTTGTTATCCCTGTGACCTATATGGACATGTGCATATCGAATGCACTTAAGCGACAAGAAGAGACTTTGTCTGGCAGATGCTTATGTCTATTGCATGAGAGTTAGGAAAATTAATAGGAGCACTTAAAGTAGTTATCTCAGACCTCAAAAAGTTTAAACAGTACCTTACCAATAACCTTTCATGGGTAAATAGGGATTATTTCATTTTTTAATTCATAACCCTAGTACTCAGCACAAAACTGTAGGCATTTATTAAATGCTGTTTGACTGACTGATTGAATTCATAGGATCTCATATAGGAAGAGGTGAAGCTTGGGGATGTAGAGTGCCTTGGAATGCAGGACAGTAGATTTCCAATGACAGCTCCATTCCAGTGATTTTAGGGAAGATATTTTCAAAAAGATGCTGCTATAAACTATGTATGTGATAGACCTCTGTGGTATGGGAGAAAAGGACTAACTATGTTTGGTCTATATCAATATAAGCTTAAAGTTCTCTAAAGAAGTTATTTATGAGTATCATTGAGAAGACAGATACTATGGCTCTGGTAGGTGCAAACCTGGTGAATATCTCTGGCATATCAGCATTAATTGGAACTAAATCTAATTGGTTCCAAGTATTAGCAGAATGCTAATGGTTACAATCTAGACCTCAATATCTAAACACTTTGACAACACATGTGTCCTATTTGGAAGGTCATAGCAAAGTACAAACCAGTAGTGGCAAAGAAAATCAAAGAAGCACTGACTTCTCCACCTTGGAAGAGAATCCAAAGAAGTTTTACTTTAGTGATTCTCCAGTGCTTAAGAAATGGAATGATCCTTTGATGAAGAAACTTAGCATGAGTATGGCCTTTCCCTACTTCATGAGTGTTGAGGTGAGGGAATATACCCATGTGATAACACATCAAATAAACTTCAATAACTAACAACCATTATGCAATGTGCTCATATTGATACAGCCCAAATATAGATAGCCTAACATTATTCTCTTGCACTCCATAGAGACCTAGCCATCCCAAAGCTTTCTGCTCTCTCAGACAGAAAACCTTTAAAAAATCTGAAGAAATGATTAGTAAATAACATAATCAATGAACTCCAATAGTTTTTATGATTCACCCACAGTAATTGTATGGGATGAGACTAGGAAGGTTTGGATGTGTGTAGACTGTTGGACTTTGAAGAGAAGGATTAAAATAGATCTATACATGCACTTTGGACAAGGGCATTAAAGTAGATCGGTTCTGCTAAAGATATCCTGACCTATTTGGTAAGCAATCATTTTTTTCTGGATTGGACCTGTATAATGGGTAGAGTGAGTATGAACATATAACCATAGCAGAGGAGGGCAAAATAACCTCCATCTACTCACCAGAATTTTGACAGTGTAAGTATGTACCACAAGGTATGTTGAGGGTTCTTTCCACTTTTCAATGGTTTATGAAGAAAGTATTTATAGATGTGAACTATCTGGAATTGTTAGGGTGCCTAGATGACTTTGTCATCTTGGGAAAATGTTGGGAAAACATGAGAAAAGACTTATGAACATGTTGGATCAGCTATAAAATGCTCAAATGAAGCTGCCAATCAAATGCCATTTCTACAGAACCTCTGTCAAGTATGTGGGTCTCATTATGTCTCAACTTGATGTATTGATGTAAAGAACAGAGAAGCACTTGTCCATTGGCCATATCCAAAGAATCTTCAAAAACTAAGGACTGCTAGTATTTGTTTGATACTATCAGAAATTTTTTGACTCTGTTGTCATTGTTAAATCACTCAATAATCATGCTATTAGAAGGAAATGAGTCAATCTCACTTGACCCCTTTGATACACCAGGAACTCATTGATACAAGAAGTATGACAGGCTTTTGAGAACTCAGCTCAACTGCTTCATGCATACCTATGGTAGTGTATGCACATCTGAGTATGCCCTTTGGGTCACAAACTGAAACTGGCCTAAAAGATTTGGGTGAAGTTTTAACGAAAGAATGACAGTTACCAGAAACCTGCTTTGTTTCCCAGGAGACACTTTATGTACAGATGCATTCATAATTCTATATTCAAATTGAAATTCTTGTCTCTTATTCTTTGACTTTCTTTATATCCCCAGCACTTTGTGCCTGCCACACAGTAATGCTTATAATAAATGCCCACTGACTGACTGACTGACTGACTGAAGTAGGTTGTCACTAAAGAAGTCAGGATTTTGACATTCAAACATAATGGAAAAGTATACTTGATGAAAAGAAAGTTACATAGACACAAGGTAGAAAATCATAGGCCATGTTTAAGAGATGGCAAGTCATCTAGGTTCATCTGTTTCTAAATAGTATTGAATTTTTTAGTTCAAAGTCCTTTTCTTTGCTTCCATGCTATTTAAAAAGGATATTTCCTATAACAAGTCAGTTCTGGGGAACATCCCAAGAACTAACAACCCTATAAAGAGACACAGGCCATTAAGGAGTGGGGTGCAAGCGGGCTTTAGGAGTCTGGGATGAGAAGATAACACTTTGGCATTGTAGTAGCACCTATTTGAAATTTCAAATATCCCATTTTTACTATACCAAGCTTGACCTTCAGTTTCTTCTTTTAATCCTGGAAATGGCTTCATTGAACAGTAAAGATAGCCTACAGGGTGACAACCACAGTTTAGCCAAATTCCCAAGAGGCTTTGCTTGGATCATTCATTGTCCCACTTTGATTCAATGTCCTCATATCCAATCCTTTTGAAGGGAAACAGGGCTGAAGGTAAGAATGGTGAGTGACTTTCTATGGGAGCTGAACCTTTTCTAGTAGTTGCCCCTTCTGCATGTGCCCCTGCTGCTATCCAGAGGTAACCGTGATTCCTTACCTGTCTATCTGACTTTCCTTTTGCTTTACTTGGACAGAAAGAAATAAGACTTTAGTCAACTGTCAGCCTTCCATGGGCATGCAACAGAGGTTCTCTGTTTTTAATAGGAACTGTTGTTCTTTGTGGTGTTTTTCTTTTGGAAATTGGATCTTGGGTCTTCTCTCCATCCATTCATGTTCCATCTGTTTTACAGACTTTTTTGAGAGGTGACACTGTGACCATCAGAGTACTGTGCATTCATAGTCATGCCTCAAGACTGCCCATGAGGTTGGCAAAGAAGGTGGCCAAATTATGAAAGAGAACAGATGAAATGACACAGAGCTTTTTATAAGCTAGATGAAGAGCTGAGTGATGGGCAACATTTCTGCCTAAGAAACTCAAGGGGAAAAACATTTGCACAAGGATGGAAAAACAGCCTGACAGTAGCAAAGAAAATTCTGAAGTTGATTCAGGTTCCTTTGACCATGTGTCCACATGGTGGAAAACAACTGGCTTGAGAAGAGTGAATGTGTAACCCTTTGTTCTTAGGGTTCATGGGGACTAAAGTACATATACAACAGCCAAACAAATAGAACGAGGGTGGGAAATTGTTCATTTGAAAAGCAGATGCTGTATATTTGTTTGGTTGTGTGGAATATAGTTTGGCATGTGTACATTTATACATATATACATACATATGGAATAACTGGTATTTATATAGTGCCTTAAGGTTAGCCAAGTGCTTTATATGCATTATTTCATTCAAGCTTTCAACCTCACAACAACCCAATAATGTAGGTATCCTAGACCTTATCCCCATTTTAAAGATGAGGAGAGTTAGGTTTGAAGAAGTTATGTGAATTATTTCCCAGAGTTCTAATTGTCAGTGATAAAGATTGGAATTGAACTCTTCCTTACTTCCAGCTCAGCACTTTACCCACTATACATCTTTAATACTTTGGTAGATTTGTGATCTTATCATTGTGGGTATTCTTGCTAAAAGTATAAAACAGAAACCATTCTCTTTATCCTAGGAAATCTTGGCCATAACTTTCCAGAAATCATACACAGAGAGCCCACCCAACCCAAAATACTAGGAACCCTCCAGATCTCTTGATGTAATTTGGATACTAATGAGTAACCTGACTTTCTGTCTGTCATCTGTCATCTGTTCTCTCTCTCTCTCTCTTTCTCTCTCTCTCTATTTTTCTCTCTTTCTCCATCATCATCATTTACTTTGTTTAGTTTACTATTTTTATTATTGAAGTAACAATATTTTTATTAATTTACCATTCCAAGTACCACTCTCTCTCACTGAGTAAATTTAAAAATAAATAGATAAACCTGAAAACAAAATCTTGAATACCTGCCTAGCAAGTGCTTAGTCTGTCTAGCAAAACCAGTTCCCATATTAACCATGTCCAAAAATGTATCTTTCTGTCATCTCTCTGACAGAGAATGAGTGGCATGCTTCATCTTCATTCTTTTGGATTCATGATTTATAACTATATTGATCAAGATGGGCTGAAGTTTTTCAATGTTGTTTTTCTTTTGTAAAGTTGTTATAATTGCATAAATGGTTCTCCTAGTTCTGCTCACTTTGATTTCCATCAGTTCATAAAGATCTTCCCAGTTTTCTCTGAAATTGTTCATTTCATCACTTCTTTTGGAATAGTAATATTCTGTTCTATTCACATGCAACAATCTATTTAGCTTTTACCTAAGAGTAGAACATTACCTTAGTTGTCAATCTGTGGCTAATATGAAAAGAACTGTAATAATTATTTTTATATATATATGATTATTTTTTATTCCATAGGGCATTATAGGCCTCATAGTAGTATATGTAGGCCAAATGCTATGCAGTTTGGTAGATTTCTGGACATAGTTTCAAATTGCTTTACTGAATGGCTGGATGAATTCACAGCTCCACCAATAGTGTGCTTGTTTTCTCACAGCCCCTCCCGTATTTATTTTCTACTATTGTCCTCTTTGCCAGTGTGATGCACGTGAAGTGGAACCTTCAAGTTGCTTTAATTTATGTTTCTTTAACTATTAGTGATTTAGAGAACTTTTTCATATGATTATTAATACCTTATATTTATTATTTTTCAAAACTCCCTGTTTCATATCCTTTGACCATTATCTACTGGGAATGACTCTTAATCTTATAAATTTGTATCAGCTCCACTCCTTATATATTTTAGAATTGAGACTTTTATCAGAAAAATTTCCCCAAATTCTTTGTTCATATTCTAATTTTTTCTGCATCAGATCTGTTTGTGCAAAATGTTAATTTTATATAACCCAAATAGTCTATTTGATCTTGTGTGATCCTGTCACTTGATTAGTAATAAACTCTTTCCCTATTCATAGATCTAAAAAGTAATTTCTTCCTTTGTCCTCTAATTTTTTATGATGTGATCTTTGATATCCAAGTCACTTATCCATTTGGAGCTTATCTCGGTGTAAGGTATGAAGTGTTGAACGAAATCTAACTTCTGCCAGATTGATGTTCGGTTTTCCCAACAGGTTTTGTTAAATAGTGAATCCTCCCCCAATAACTAGGGTCTTTGAGTCCATGGTCATCTATCTCTTACTCCCAGTTGACCAGGCCAACTCCTATCCGCTATGCTATACCATACAAACTATAGATTTATCAACAAAATGTTAGAATAATTTTTAATAATATTCTATATGCAATGAAATAAATTTTAAAGTGATGAAAAGAAAACATTATAAATATACTCACTCATGAGTCTCTTTGTGACTTGACTGAATAACCATTTACTAAATATCTACTAGGTCCCAGGCACTATGCCAGGCATGAGGAATAGGAACACAAAAATGACACAGTCATTACCCTCAAGAAACTAATAAAGTAAAAGGAGGATATAGTGACCAGAGAAGGGAGTCTTGGTTGAGGTAGTCACAGGGCTTATGAGTAGATCCTAAGTTCAGAAAATGATCTCATCCTCTTTCCTAGTAACTAAAGTGATACTGATTTGATTACTCTTCCTGAAACAAAAGCAAAAAGTAGAATGTTAATGGAGGGAAAAGATGGAAAAGTGATATGGGCAGACAGCAGATGACATATTATAATGCCAGATAGGTCCTAGTGTCCTGATAGATAGCTAGATGGGATTTTAAGCTTGGTGGGAAGCCACCCAGAAATAGAACAGAGATTCCAAACTTATTTGGCCTACTATTCTCTTTTCTTTTTTTTTTATTAATTTATTTATTTACTTTTAGTTGACAACATTCAGTTCCACAATCCCTTGAGTTTCAAATTTTCCCCCCTCTCCTCCTCCTTCCCCCTCCATGACAGCATGCAATCAAATATAGGATCTACAAATACCTTCACTTTAAACAATAGTCAGATTGTAAAGAAGGATTATACCAAATGGCATAAACAATGGAAAAGAGGAAACAAAACAAAACAAGAAAAAGAAAGAGAGCAAGTAGTTTGCTTCAATTTGCATTCAGACTCCATAGTTCTTTCTCTGGATGTGGATATCTCTTTCTTTCCATCATGAGTCTTTTGGAGTTGTCTTATAACCTTACATTGCTGAGAGGAGCCC
>CM053586.1:81076338-81091345 GCA_028646515.1 Pseudochirops corinnae | reverse complement strand
TTCAAGTTCTATTTTGCCTTCTGGTTCTAAAATATCAGGACAATTTTCCTTGAGAATTTCTTGAAGGATGTTTTCTAGGTTCTTTTTTTGATCATGGCTTTCAGGTAGTCCAATAATTTTTAAATTGTCTCTCCTGGATCTGTTTTCCAGGTCAGCGGAATATCTCCTTTTTTCAAGGAGATATTTCACATTGTCTTCTATTTTTTCATTTGTTTGGATCTGTTTAATAGTATCTTGATTGCTCACAAAGTCATTTGCTTCCATTTGCTCCACTCTAATTCTGAGGGAATTATTCTGTTCAGTGAGCTTTTGAGGTTCTTTTTCCATCTGGCAAATTCAGCTTTTTAAGGCATTCTTTTCCTCATTGGCTTTTTGGGCCTCTTTTGCCATTTGAGTTCATCTGTTTTTTAAGGTGTTATTTTCTTCAGTCAGGTTGTTGACTCTTTTCGTGATTTTCTTGCATTATTCTCATTTCTCTTCCCAATTTTTCCTCTACTTATCTTATTTGGTTTTCAAAATCCTCCTTAAGCTCCTCTATGGCCTGTATCCAATTTACATTTTTCTTGGAAGCTTTTGGTGCAGGAGTTCTGATTGTGTTGTCTTCCTCCCATTCCATGCTTTGATCCTTTTTGCCTCCAAAAAAGGAATCTAAAGTTGGATTGCTGTTTTTACTTTGCTTCCTTAGCCTGCTCATATTGCCAGTCAATTACTTGACTTTTGGGTTCTATAGAACTCTGCTTTCAGAGGGGAGAGCTTTGTCCCAAATCACTGGGGTTTTCATAGCTGCCAGAGCTATTAGGAGGTCGCTGTCTCTGCAAACTCCACTAGTTTTGGCTCACTGGTCACACACATCAGGACCACCACCCAACACCAGGATCCTGATCCAGGCAGGTCAAGGCAAGAGCACTTAGCCTCTGAGTGATCACTTGGCTCCCCTGCAATCTGCAGTCCAGGAGCTCTGAAGCAGCCACGTGGAGGCAGCTGCAGGGGCTGCTTCTGCTGCTTTCTTGCCCTTGAGGTGGACAGCCAGACCCACTCCTTTTCCCAAAATTTAGCCAAGTTCCACTGACCTTTCACTTTGTCCTTGTTGCTTATAGGTTGATAATTCTGGAAACCATCACAGCTGCCAGTGATCTGCTCTCCTGATAGCTCTAGCTGGGGCTTGTTCTGGCCACCCTGGGGCTACAGCTGCGGGTTCATGAAGTGCTGTTCTGGGTTCCCAGTGCCCTGCAATGAACCCTTCCCATCAGCCTACTGGGCTGACTTCAGTGGCAACTTTGTTTCTCTTTCATTTTGTGAGTTCTGGTGTTCTAAAATTTGTTTAGAGTAGTATTTTATAGGTATTTGAGGTGGTTATGGGGGGAACTCAAGGAGTTCTCCTGCTTCTAGCCACCATATTGACTCCACCCCCCAGAGCTTGTTCTTTTCCAGAATTTTTTTGTTTTGTTCCTGATTTAGATAAAACATCATTGTAAGTATCTAGAGCAGGGGTTCTCAACCTTCCTAATGTTGTGACCCTTTAGTACAGTTCCTCATGCTGTGCTGGCCCCCAACCATAAAATTATTCTCATTACTACTTCATAACTGTAATTTTGCTACTGTTATAAATTGTAACGTAAATATCTGATGCTCAGGATGTATTTTCATTGTTACAAATTGAACATAACCTGCCGCAGGTTGAGAAGTGCTGAACTAGGGTTTTGTTAGAACTCTTCAATTTCTCCAGATTCCTGAAGATTCCAAACCTAAACTGGGAAACAGAAGGTGAAATAAATTCAATTCAACAGCATTTGTTAAACATTTTCATGTGCCAGGCTTTGTGCTGGGCATTGGGCATATGAAGAAAAAAATGAACCGCAGTTCTACCCATGTTTTGTTCAGCCATTCCCCAATGGATCAGCATCCTATTAGTTTCCGGGTTTTATTTATTGGTTTTAGTTGAATTTTGAAGGGGTATAAGTCTAGGAGTGGGATAACTGAGTCAAACAGCATATATTGTATAGTAACTTTCTGTGTATGATTCCAAATTGCTTTCCAGAATGATTGTATCCATTTGCAGATTCACTGACAGCATATCAGTGTTCAGTTTTTCTATGGCTACTCAAACATTTATCGCTTTTCTTTTTTTGTCATCTTTCTCGATATGATTTTGGGGAGGTAGAATTTCAGAATTGCTTTAATTTGTATATTTCTCTTTAGCAGTGTTTTGGAACCTTTTTCCATGTAGTTATAGATAGCCTGGGTTTCTTTCCCTGAGGACTGCCAGTTTATTTATCAATCAGAAAATGGTCCTTATTTTTATAAATTTGAATCTTACCTTCCCCCCAACTCAGCTGCAAAGGGAGATGGTAATACCCTTGATTGCAATTGCCAACACCCACATATGTACCACTTCCACATTCATGAATTATGAAATTCCCTTATCTGATCACTATCTATTGTCATCCTCCCTTTCTTTTTGGCTTTCAACTCCAAACACTGTTCTTCATCCTCACACTGTCCTCATATATCAATTTCTCACTTCTTTCCCAGACCATCACCTCTACTCTAGCTACCTTCTACTCCTTTTCCCATTCTGGCTCCTTGGTAAAATCATTCAATCCATGTTGTCCTTTTCTTTCCAGTACTTTACCTCTTTGTCTTATCATCACTCATGCCCTGACAAATTTCATCCTTGGATTACCCCCATATCTACTGCCTTCACCCCTGCTCGCATACTGACAAATTAAGACCGAGGAAAATCACAAAATAATACAAATTTCTGTTAAATGCCCTCACTGAAGGTAGGAAATATTTCTTATATTTCCTTAATTTACTCACTGTTCCAGTTAGCATAGTAGCTTTTCCAAACCTCTTCATTCCCTGTTGAAACTCCCATACCTCCCCAAATCCATTCTCTCAGCTGAGAACCTTGCATTATATTTCACTGAAAAATTGAGGCCATTCACTAAGATCTCCTTCTCTCTTCCTCCTCAATTCACATTATTTAGATGCATTATATCTTCACTTCCATACCACATGAAGGGGTGGCTCTTCTCCATATGTACAAGTTATGCCATCTCATCCCATCTTCTTTAGCAAATTAACCCATCCATCATCCTTATTTTCTCACTTATCTTCAATCTATTCCTGGATACTACCTGATTCCCAACTGCCTACAGATATGGCTGTGTGTTTACTAGGCTTTTAAAAAAAAAAACCAAGTTACTTGATCCATTCATGCCCACTAACTATTATTCTTTCTCTACTCTTTGTGACTAAACTCCTTGAGGAGGCTAACTACAATCTATGCTTCTACTTACTTTTCTCTTACTTTCTGCTTAATTTTACAGTCTGGCTTCCTACCTTGATCACTCCACTGAAACTACTCTCTCTAAAGTTACCAATGGTCTCTTAAGTATCAAATCTAATGACTTTTTTCAATGCCCATCCTTATTGACTTCTCTGCAGGCTTAATACAGTCAATCACCTTGTTCTCTAGATTTTTTGTGACACAACTCTATTCTGGTTCTACTCATACCTGTCTGACTTCCTTCTCAGTCTCCTTTATTGCATCTTCATCTAGGACATTCCTGCTAATTGTGGATATCCACCAGGGCTCTGTCCTGGGCCTTCTTATCCCTTTATACTATCTCATCAGACATCTTAAACTCAACATATCCAAAACTGAACTTATCATTCACTGCCCCCAAGCCCTCCCTTCCTGTTACCTTTATTTGAAAGTCTCATCACCCTCAAGGTCATCTAGGTCAAAGACCTAAGTGTCCTTTTTCACTCTATACCTTTTTTATCTCCTCTCTATCCCTTTGTACAATCTATTGTCAAGGCCTGTTGATTTTACCTTTGTGAAATCTCTTGCATGTGCCCTCTTCTCTTTTCTGACATTGTCACCACCCTGGTTCTGGTATTTATTACCTTAAGTCTAGAGGACAACAATAACCTAATGGTTGGTTCTGCCCTGTTTCTTCCCACTCCAGTTCACCCTTTGACACAAACAATTCTGTGCTCTTGGAGCTACTTCCAATGTAGTTTAGAGACTTATATACTCCCTTACAGCAATTCCTTCATTGTAATACAAAGGAAGTATCCTTAACCAAGGAGTCAAAAGACTCAGGTTCAAATCCCATCTCTGATGTTTGCTACTAATGTAATTCAGGGCATAAAATTTAATTTCCTTGAGTCTCAATATCCTCCTCTGTAAAATAAGAGCACAGAGGGGGAATTAAATGGGTACTAGAGAACTCCTTGGCCTCTGAAGCCCTTTTCACATCTAGATCTATGGTACCATGAAAAGAAAACTAAAATATTTAAGAACCCATCTTGGATTACAAGTGCTCTGTTATTTTACCTTTTAAAAAAATCTCCCCATGCAAATGTTCAGCCATAGCTCCATTCATCAAATCACATGCACTATGAAAATTAGAGGTTTGAAATATGGTCTCTTCTTTGATAGGAATAAGTCTTGTAACCCTCATCTCTGTTCAAAATGGATTATTCATCAAGAACAAGCCATGCCAGTCTATCTTCATTTCCTTCAGCTTTTGCATCTACATCTTTGCAAATGGTGTCATTGTTCTGCACTGACCTCCTCTTCCCCCCCTCAATATCTTATTGCTGTCCAGAACCATGGGGTGGGTACTGTATAGCAATCCCTTACTGTGCCATCTTTACTCTGTATCCACTAAGCTGCAGCTGAAGCTGCGTCCTAGTCTTCTACACAATTAGCAGGCTCATCATGCCTCTGATGCTGAATTCCAGAAAGCTGACATCAACAAGCACTCTCAATTCTGGCACTTCATTTGCACACTCACAAGGTCATTATGATAACAAAATATACTACTGATTAGCAAGATATATATAGACATAGATATTTATGTCTATCTATATCTATCTACACATGCATACATATATGTGTATGTATATATACACAAAATACACTATGACAAGCCCTGCATAGAATTGTAAAATTTTAAATCTGGAATAGAACCTAGTCCTTTGCTTTACCTACTAAAGCAAATATAATAGTACCTGCCTCCCAGGATTATTAAGGGAATCAAATGAGATAATGTTTATAAAGTTCTCAGTATGGTGCCTAGCATGTAAGAGGCAATTAACAAATGCTTGTTTTATTCCTCACTTCCTTCTTCTCGGTTTGTTTCCCAAACTGCGAAAAGGGTTCTGTTGTCCATACAGTGATCAATACAGAGGAGACTTAATCTAACAAAGCATTTCATTTCAGATGGTGTTAGACCATGAGTTTTTAACCTTTTTGTGTCATGAACCCTAGCCCCTTTCTTGGAATAATATTTTTAAGTGCATAAATTAATGGAATCAAATAAAATATGTAGGATTAAAAAGGAAATAAATTAAATCAAACTACAGTTGCTGAAATATTTATTTTTAAAAACATGCCATGGACCCCAAGTTAAAAGTCAAGAGAGTTAATCATTTAAAATTTTATTTTTCCTATTGTCAAGACAATATCATATTTTAAATTCTTTCTGTTCTGGGTCAAGAGGGCAACTTGATAGCTCAGGGGACAGAGTGCAGAGACTGAAGTCAGGAAGACTCATCTTCATGAGTCCAAATCAGGCCTCAGATACTTAGCTGTGTGACCCTTGGCAGTCACTTAAACCTCTTTTTGCTTCAGTTTCCCCATCTATAAAACTAGCTAGAGAAGAAAAAGGCAAATCCCTTCAGTATTTTTGCCAAGAAAACCCAAAATGGAGTCAAAAGAGTAGGATGTGACTGAAACAACTGAACAATAACATTCAGGGCCAAGACATGGTATGATAGAAAGAAGCCTGGCTCTGGACTTGGATTCAAATCTTACCTTTGATGGTATTACTACATTACTTTGGACAAGTCACTTATCTTTCCTAATACTCAGTATTCTCATCTGTAAAATAAACAGTTAGACTACATGGCCCCAATGTACCTTCCACCCTTGGACTTGTCATCCTGTGATCTTCCAACTTGTCTCACTTCCTTCCCTGGATTCATGTTCTTTCTATCCTACTGAAGACTGATTGTCACTGTGCTGTCAATGAACAGATTTTCATTGTGTTGCCTGCAGACTAGAACTGTGTTGTTCATCAATTCCATGAGCTGTTTTGCTTCCTCGTTGCAGATCTCTTTCATTAGCTGGGGGAGAGGGAGGGAGAGTAGAAGGGAAGGGTGTTAAATCAAACATGTTGGGAATGATTCTTTCATTCCTATATGGACATCCCCCCCTTCCCCATCCTCTTTGTGATAACTTGCTGACCTTGTCATGATACCGCATCTGGTTGCAATTACTACATTTTGTTAGGCTGACAAATTTTAGTAACATGGACAATGAACTTGGTTGCAATCAGAACTGCATTAAAATCTAGAAATGAAGTGTAAATCATTAGACAGAAGTATTTCTCTCCCTCCTTGCCCCCGCACTACCCTTGCTCATCTTTCCCAACCAAAGAAGTCCACTCAATGTGGTATATCAGATTTGTGGTTATTTTTTTTAAACAATTAAAAAAGAAACCATTTCCCTCAATTCCTAACTTGTCTTCTTGCAAAAAATAAGTCTGGTAGCCCATAAAACTTAATTACATGCTGCTCAGTAGTTTCTTCAAAACCCTTCTCCCATGTACCTGGTAAACTATATATTTTAATGGCATTGAATCTCAAAGTTTTTAAAAATAGACACAAATATAGTCAATATTTCTAAATCTGCCTCTGTCCTAGAATCTAGGTAACAACCATGAGTCCATGAGTACATAGAAATGTGTCTTCTTATCAGAGCCTGTCAGACCCATGGGCCAACTGAGCAGCCTTTAACACAATATGACCTGAGTAAACCTCTCTGACCAAAAATTTCTTTTCACAGAGTCAAGAGTTGGAGTGGGCAAGGATGGCAGCCTAGGGTTCAACATGAAGGAGGACAAATATTATTTACTCTTACTATATTCTTACTTTTTATAAATGCACATATATTTAATGCCAGAAAATTATGCTCTCCATACAAAAAAAGTGATTTATTTTGTATTTAGTTACTTACAAGGAAAGACTCCAAAATTCAGGTGGATAGCACAAAGAATATGATTTTCATTTAATATTGAAACACAACATTGTGCGGGCTATGTCTCCTCATTAACTTGACATGGGATCAGAAATTCTTTCTTACTCCTTTTGGGTTAAGGAATTATATTATTAATAATAACAACGTTGAAATAATATTTGGGATTTTCTTGGCAAAGATACAGATGTGGTTTTCAATTTCTTTCTCCAATTCACTTTACTAGTGAAGAAACTGAGGCAAACAGGGTTAAGTAGCTTCTTACTTCCCAAATTTGCAAAAGTCTGCAAATTTTGCAAAAGTCACTTCTCATTATTTATCTGTGCAGGTAAAACAGAATGCAAGTCTAAATAATTCTTTTGGGAAAATATAGGTAAAGCATTCCCTCCTCCCCAACTCCCACAATGGGTATCAAAACTGCTCTTCTTTTTTGGACTCTAGCTGCATAAAACTTGACATAACTGAAATAATCATTTGTCCAGATACTTATTTATCAACATTAGCATACCTGTCATACCAACAGTCAGATTGCTGTGAGAGACTCTGGAAAAAGTGAGGGTCCCAGGACCCAGGTAGAGATGTAGGTTGTCAAATTCTGTTATCGCTTCAACAGAGTAAAGGTTCTGGCAGCCAAATTTTGTGTCTGTAGAGTACAACTGGCCATCTCTCACCAAATTGGAGGTCACTGTGCTAGGAGTACAAAATACAGAACAATCCCTAACAGGATAGGATTTTCATTGGCATTTAGGTATACATGTGTTCTTTATTAGAATGTAAGCTCCGCCTTAGTCCTTGGGTATGCAGCAGCTAGCAAAGCATTTGGCACATAGTCAGTGCTTAATAAATTCTTATGGAATGATTTGCAAAGTGCTTTACATACATTAGCTCCTTAGATACTTAAAACAACCCTGTGAGGTAGGTACTATAGGAATTTAGCCCAGGGTTCCTATTCCAACTAGATCTTCATGATCTTGACTTCAAGTCATAGGAAATTTCAATGATAATTTACCTCTTTCACTGTTTGCCTCTATCCAGTTAGGAAACTGGGAATTTCTGAAGTTAAAACAGGTATAAGCATTGGGTTTCTCCCCAAACTTAACCAGACAGACCTAAGAAAGGGGAAGAACATTGAAAGAGTTAAATTGGCCAGAACTGAATAGTAAAGGCAAAAAAACAACAGTAACAACAACTTCAGTCATATTCCCAAACAAATAATTTTATTCCTTTTCTCCAAAGAGAAAACAACACTTCCAAAACGGTCATGTTTCCTGTTGGTCAAGGTCTACTCTGAAACCAGAATCAATCAACCAATAAATCAACAAGCATTTATTAAAGCATCTATTGTGAAGCAAGAATTGTGTAAGGTACTGAGGGTACAAAGACAAAACTGAGAGTCTCTACTTTCAAGTAGAGACTATCAGTGGAGAAAACACGCATGTATGTATGTATTCACATCTGTATACACATACATGCTTACGTAAATATGCACTGTATCTACATACACATGAATATATCTTTGTGTGTATATAGATATACATGCAGAATAAATACTAGTTAGTTTGGGGAAAGAGGGTACTGGCATCTGGGAAGATCAGGAAAGGTTTCATGTAAACATGGAGTTTGAGTTGAGTCTTAGAGGAAGTAAGATATTCTACCAGGAGGAGGGAATGTATTTCAGGTATGGGGAATAATGGCCAGTGTAAACAAGAGAGTTGGAGCCTTTAATGACACCCTTAATGCCCATATCACTTTGTGTTTTTCCCAGTTATATTTTTAAATTTTTAACATTCAATTTAAAAATTTTAATTCCAAATTCCTCTTTCCTTTTGTATTTCTTTTGTATATTGCCTATATTTATTTAGGAGACACAATGAACCTCTCCAGTAGAATATAAGTTCCTTGAGGACAGGGAGTGCCTTTCTTCTGTATTTGTAGCCCTATTACATAGTACATAGTATATACTTAATAAATGATTGTTGACTTTGACTGGTTCAATGTACAAAGGTTTGACCTCTCAGGCTTGAAACAGTTGGTGTCAGTAGATACTCTCTACTCCTTGTTGCTCCTGACTGTTTCTGGTTTCCATGAAGCTCCTGGTTTGGATAAGCTTGCCTCAGGCAATACTCATTGCTCCCTACTGTTCTCATCCTGATTCTGTCCCCAGCATGGGCAGTCTGTCACATTTCATGGTCATGATTCTCAGAAGAGACTTCTGTTATTTCTTTATATAAAGATGTTCCTCAATCGTGAAAACAGAATGAATCTGTGTTGTGGGCACACATTGTCTCCTGAAACTAGAGTCCTTTATCTTCCAATTAGCATTTGCATTCATATCCCAGGAATCCTGGAAAATATAGTCCTTTTCCAGCACAGTAGGAAAAATATGGGACCTGAACTCAGAGTACCTAGTTTCAAATCTTGTCTTTGCTTTTTACAGCCTACATGGTTGAGGACTGGTTGCTTAAGCTTTCTGAGCCTTAGTTTTCTTATTTATAAAAATAAGGGATTTGAATTAGATTTTTGGGAAATCTATGAATTTGGATAAGAAAGCATTACATCACTATTTTCATTACCTCAAACTGAAATTTAGCATTTCCCTTGATTATGAATATAGCCAGCAAACATTTATTCTAAGAAAGGATCCAGGGACTTTCTTATTCTGCCAAAGGAGTCTATGACACAAAAAATGTTAGGCATTCCTGAACTAGATGGTCTCTAAAGTCCCTTCCAACTCTCTTGATTGGCCATGCCTTTTTCAGTTATCATCATCCCTGCTTTAAAGGTGAGGGAACTGAGGCTCAAAAAGATTAGGCTAGCTATGCTTAAACAGCTAGTCGGTGCTGGAAATAGGGATCATACCCAGGAATATTCCCACTGCTTTTTTCATTCAAAAAGATAATCCTTAAAGCATGGTGAACAGTGCCTGGTACATGATAGGTGCTTAATTAATACTTGCTCCCTTTCCCCATTCCACTCTTCCATGCTAAGTTAAAGAGGCAGACAGCCCCTACAGGAGTGAATGGGAAGGAAGCAACGGCTGGAGAAGAGGCAGGTGGTTTAGAGGAATGACTTGGACCAGCGTGTTCTCAGAGGGCTCAGGAACAGAACTGTGCCATGAGAATTAACTTACTGTTGTCAGATATGCATAAACAAGTAAAGATAAGCAGACCTCTAGTATGATCATCCATTATTGCTTGGACAACCACTTTGGGCTAATGGTACTCTAGAGTCTACAACTCACAAGAAGAAACTCAAATGAATAAAACACAGACAGAAACTAAAAAAGAATATCCATACGAATGCTACATTTCTGCATCCAAGTAAAATCCAGGCTTGGGACAGAGGGAGGGTCTTTTTTTTTTTTCATTCTCAAAATATCGCATTTGCACTTTCAAGCCTTGAAGGAGTCAATCATGTTTACTATTTCGTGTTATAATTCCTCTTAGTTAATCCATCCATTTATAAGGGGAAATGAACAAATCTATTTCCTTATTATAATGCTCATCACATTTATTGAGGCAGCTAGGTGGTGCAGTGGACAGCATCCTTGGCAAGAAGTCAGGAAGACCTGAGTCCCAGACCGGTCTCATTCATTGACTATTTGTCCCTGGGCAAATCATTTAACTTCTTTCTACCTCTGTTTTCTCATCTTTAAAATGGGGGAAAATATTAACATCTAATTCTCAGTATTGTTGTTAGGATAAAATGAGATAATATTTGTAAAACATTTTGTAAACCTTAAAGTGCCATATAAATGCTCGCTATTACTATTACTAGATCCCAGAAAAATCTAAGGCAAGACAACTCGTGATTTTCAAGTACTTATTGTATTGAAAGAAAACTGACATAACTCCCTTTGTTCTCTTGTCCAGAGATGAAGGAATAAACAGATGTGGAATATTGCACATAACGTTATATTTTTTTTTGGTATATTGATGGGTTTTGTTAAATTTTTTTCTCTTTTTCCTCTTTTTCTTCTGTTTTAAAATTTCTTTATTATAAGAGGTGATATTCTTGAAGGATAAAGATGGAAATGTGTAAGATGTAAAATCAAAGTCTACTTAGAAAAATCTATAAGAAGAAAGGCAGGAAGGAGAAAGGGATAGAGGTAGGGGAGAGAAAGACAAGGTGGAAGAAAGGAAATGCAAGAAGGGATGGAAAGGAAAAAGGAAGGAAGTATGGAAGGATGAAGAAAGGAAGGAAGGAAGGAAGAAAGGAAGGAAGGAAGGAAGAAAGGAAGGAAGGAAGGAAATGATGATAGAAAGAGGGGGGAAAAGGAGGAGGAGAAAGAATGAAGAGATACACCAACCTGGGGCTTGGATATAAAAGGAGATGGAGTCAAATTCTCCTTTATCTATTCTATGGGAGGATGATTTCTGAATTTCTTTTCTTTCATTTCTTCCTAATCCTCAGCCCTTACCCTGAAACAAACCAAAAAATAAGACACCAGATTTATATCCTGTCTATTTAAACGTCATTAAATTCTTTCCTTGCCTCAAGGGGATCAGAAAGAACTTCCTTCAGGACTTCTCTTTTGTGCTGATCAGGTTGGTTTTTGTGTTGTTGTTAATTTTGAGATGCCGTGGCTGAGTCACAAATTTTGATTAAAATTTATGTTTTATCACAATTTTCCATGACTCATCCATGATCTTTCCAAAGATTTACACAATGAACTCCTGTCCTACTTATTCAATAAATTATCTTCCCTCTTTCCTGAATTGTTTCAGCACACATCTGTGTTTATTTGTGTCCAGTTCTATCTCTAAAGAGCTCCAAATCTTCACATAATGAAGTCTGCATCATCTTTTGAACAGCATTAATTTAAAAATTATTATTTACTGTTACTTTATTGTTTCTTCTTTCATCCTCTTTTTTTTTTCCAACTATGCTCCAAGAGCTAACAGAGTCATTTCACTGGAAAATTTTCTATAAGGTAAGAATTTGAGTAATTAAATGAATGAATGAAAGGATGGATGGACATCTATTAAACACTTACTACGTACCAAGTACAGTGCCAAGGACTGAAGATACAAATACAGAAGCACAGAAAGTTCTTGCCCTCAAGGAGCTTACATTCAAATTTGGCATCCATGTTTCCTTCTCATACTTGGAGAACAGAAGAGAAATTCAGCCTCTCCAGAAAGATCAAAGACATGAACAATAATGTTACTTTTTTCAGCAAATGATCGGAAATGAGCAACAAAAAAAAGATAAGTTTAGTTAATTTCCATCAGGCTTAAATGAAGCAATCTCCTTCCATAAGAATATAGAATTCACATAACAAGTTAGTAACTGTTTATGTTACTTCTTATGTAACTTCTCAGAATGAGATGGAAATTTAAAGGCATTTCTAGCCCAGCCTCTATCTGTGAGAGAATCCTTTACAACATAACAAACAATAAGTCATCCAACATTTTTCTTGAAGACCTCTAGGGAGGAAAAACCAGCTGTCCCCTAAAACAACGGATTCTACTTTTGGATGGCTGTAATTGTTAACAAGGTTTGCTTTACATCAAGCCTTAATCTGCCTCTCTGCAATTTCCACTCATTACCCCTAAATCTACCAAGAAGAACAAGCCTAATCCTTCTTCCAGATGATAATTTTTCTAAAATGTGAAGACTGCTACCATTGGTCCTTTCTTCTCCACACTAAACATCCACACTTAGCTCTTGTGGCATGATCTCAGGGCTATTCATCATCCTGGTTACCCTCTACTGGATGCTCTTCTCCCTGTCATCAACCTTCCTAGATTTGTTCTTCCCAGAGAAGAGAGCAGGCACAATATCACCTGAATCTATCTTCTTAAGTTCTGTTATCAGAAGCACATTTGTACTTTAAAAAAAAAAAAAAGATGGGCTTTAGGTCTAGAAAGCAAATAAGAATCATTGAAAATACCACACAGCTTCCTAAGTGCAATCCAGTCTGAACTCACTATGGTCAGTACTGAGCTTAGCCCATCTTCCATGCCTGTCTTGTATATATGTCCAATCAGCTTTTTCTCTTCCTGTGTTATCTTGTATTTACTTACCTGTTTATATGTTCTATTTCTCCCCTAACCCACCTCTAGTGGAATGTTAGCTCCTTAAGGTCAAGGTCATGTTAAAAAAATGTTGTCTTTGTAACCTCATAACTAGAATAATGCCTTGTGTGTACTTATTGAATTGAACTGAATTCAATAGCTCTAGACATTATGCTTCTTGCAATGTAACATAAGTTGGCATTTTTGCTACTATATTCAATTCTATTGGTTCATCTTGAGCTTGCAATCCACTAAAACCCTACCTTAAAAAAAAACTGGTATCTCATCTAAAATTTATTTTTCTTCTTGTATTAAAAAAACCCAACAGATGGATGATCACTATTATCCTCATTGTTCTACTTCCCTGATCAAAATCTCTGACAGTCTTATATCTGACCATAATCTCATGTCATTATTCCCTTTCTCCCGTAAGCCTCTTTCTTCCTTAAACTCAATCTTCATCCTCATTGAGTCTACATCACTCCCCTACTCAACAATCTTTACTGACTATTCCTTTTAGGGACTTTTAAAGCCATTCACAGCCTGGTTCCAACCTATCTTTCTAGCCTCATTATATATTATTCCCCTTCTTGTACTTTGTCATGCAGTCAAACTAGCTTTCCCTCTATTTATCACACACATAATACTCCATCTCCCATTTTCATTTCTTTGGGCTGACTCTTCCTCTTTCTTGGAATGCCTTACCTCTTCAGCTCCACTTCATAGAATCCCTCTCTTCCTTCCACAGCTAAAACAATGAATTCTATTCTATAGGAAGGTTTCTCTGGTCCCCTAAACTATTATTGTTCCCACTCTCAAACTAGTTTGTATTTAATTGCTTTGTATTTCTATCTTTACAGTTTTTGATATGTGATATATATTCTATATAATGATTTGGTATACACACACACACACACACATCATTTTGTGCATAAGCTTCTTGTGGGGAGGCATCATTTCATTTACTGTATTTGTTACCACAGCACCTACCACAATGCCTGACATATAATAGAAGATTAATAATATCCTATTTATTGATTCTACCAAATATAACATGTGCAAAGAATACACAAAATTCTAAGGGAAATTTGAAAATGTAAATATCATCTTCACCTGAGGGGAATCAGTGAGTATTTCATGAAGGAAGCAGCTCCAGAATTGGACCTTGAGGGAAATTCTTTCTTTCTTTCTTTCTTTCTTTCTTTCTTTCTTTCTTTCTTTTTTTTTTGCAGATCAAACAATAGGTTTTTTAAAAATCTTTATTTTTCTTGTGCTTTTTTGTCTGTATTTTCTTTCACAACATGAGTAATATGAATTTTTTCACATGACTGTACATGTATAACCTATATCAAATTACTTGCCATCTTGGGAAGGAGGAAATAGATGGAAAGAGAGAATTTAGAACTCAAATTTAAAAAAAAAATGAATGTTAATTTTTTTATTGATTTGTTTATTTACTTTTAGTTTACAAGATTCAGTTCCAGAGTTCCTTGAGTTTCAAGTTTTTCTCCCCTCCTTCTCCCCCCCACCACCTCCGCCATGGCAACATGAAGTCAAGTATAGGATCTGCAAATACTTTCACATTGGACATTAGTCTGGTTGTATAGAAGGATTGTAACCAATGGAGTGAATAATAGGAAAAAGGGAAACTAAGCCAAATATGCAAAAGGGCAATAGCATGTAGGTTGCTTCAGTCTCCATTTAAACTCTGTTCTTTCTAGATCTTTCTCTGAATGTAGGTATCTCCTTCCATCCTGAGACTAGTAGAGTTGTCTTATAGCTGTGCATTGCTGAGAAGAGTCCAGTTTATCAAGATTGGTCATCACACATACGATGTATCTGTGATTGTGTACACATTTCTCCTGGTTCTGCTCTTCTCACTTAGCATCAGTTTGTATAAGCCTCTCCAGGTAGATATGAAGTCCATCTCTCA
>CM053586.1:80994303-81075838 GCA_028646515.1 Pseudochirops corinnae | reverse complement strand
CTTGTAGCACAATAGTATTCCATTACATTCATATACCACAACTTGTTTAGCCATTCCCCAATTGATGGGCATCCCCTTAATTTCCAGTTTTTTGCCACAACAAAGAGAGCTGCAATAAATATTTTTGTACATATGGGTCTTCATCCTGCTTCTATGATCTCTTTGGGATACAACCCCAGAAATGGTGTTACTGGATCAAAGGGTATGCAATTATTTGTAGGAGGGAAATTATTTCAACCAGCATAGTTGGGTCAGGAACAGATTAATGTCAGTCACAGGAGCAAAGGCAAAGAGTAGGAAAGACAATAATGTGGAATAAGGATGGTAAGGTAGGTTGGAGCCAATTTGCAGAGGGCTTTAAATGCCAGAATCATGAGTTCATGTTTCATTTGATAATAAATTTGATAAGCAAATGAAGTTGTGATTTGGTTTTTTTTTTACATAGAGGAGTGATGTGATCACAGTAGGACATTAGACAGATTGCACAAATGGCAGCAGAGATGGACTGGAGAGGCTTAAGTGTGGAGTAGGGAAGGCCATTATGAAGTCTGTGGCATCTTACATCTTACATGAGTGTAGCTTTAATAGTCCCTAGCCCTCTTCTTATTGATTTTGGCTTTCTGCCTAATAAAGGCCTTAATACCCTGCTGGACCTAGGAAAGCCACACAAAAAGAAGATTGCATGTTGCTTGTATCACCACTTTGAATTCAGTATGCCCCTGAGACAGAGGCAAAAAAATAGAGGCTTTCCAGGAAAATACCTAAAGTTTCCACCTGGCCATTTGACATAAAGAATGAAGACCACCACCAGGGATGGCTCCAGGAGGCAGATGATTAATTAGGCTATTATGTCCTTTGAGGTCCCATTACACAGATGGGGAATGACAGCTAAACATCTTACCTCTCCCCCAGTTACTTCCATGCCAATGACATGCTAAGAGAGTGCTTTGGGATGCTCCTACATGTCACTTGAAAGGCACTGTGGCTCCCTAAGGTGAGTGGTTAGACTATATAAACCAGCATTTTCAAAAAGAAGAATTATAAACTATTAATAATCATAAGAAAAAATGCTCCAAATCACTGGCAATAAAAGATTGTATGAAATATATTTGAGAACAACTATCACTGTTACACCCAACAAGTGGGCAAAGATGATAAAAGATAGAAATAGGGTTCAAGGGGATATGGGAAAACAGACACAGTAATGCACTGTCGGTAGAGCTACGAATTGTCTGACCGTCTTAGAAAATAATTCCTAATTATGCCAGAAAAGTAAAATGACTACATTGTGCATATGTGTTGATCCAGTCATCCCACTACAAGGACTGTAATGCAAGAAAAGCCAAAGAGAGAAGTGAAATTACAGCTATACCCAAGCAATCATATCAGTACATTTTATGGCAGCAACAACAATAACAACAAAAACTGGAAACTAAGTAGATGTTTCTGCAAAATAGCTGATATGTGAAGAATTCAGAGAAATGTGGGAAGACTTTCAAAACTGATGCAGAAATGGGAAAGCAAACCAAGTCAAATCCATAAGCTTTTACTAAGTGCTTACTAGATGTCACATAAGAACTAAAATTATGTAGAAGAAAGGTAAAGGTAGCTAAGCACAGATTAAAATCAATGGCCAATATTGAATCCAGAGGACTGATGATAAAAATATACCTCCCAAGAGAAAGTCAGGAGACAACAGGAGACAAATGTCACATACACTATGAGATGTGATTGCTGCACTGGTTGGCTTTGCATAACCAAAGGAGAGTTCCGTTGAGAGGATCACCATCAGGAAATGTCCCTAGTGTAAAAAGTAAATCACTATTTTTTTACAAAACAAAATATAGTAGTAGATATATCTTAATACTGCAATCTATGATTTCATAAATGTGAGTACTACCTCTACACATATAGATCTCAATGTTTCTACACCTGTGTTAATAAAATTCATGATTTGCTACAGCCAAAAAGATCATCACCTGATGACCAACCTTATGGTCATGAACCTGTGCAAACTTGTCCAGGCCTGTCCTCAGATGACAAATGCAATTCAAAGTACAGTTATTCTTTCTGCACCATGACTTTATGCATCATCGTTCTGATATAATGTGGGTCAGCAAAAAAAAATTAAATGGGAATTTGGGGGGAGTTTTGCAGAAGTCACAGCCAACAGACAAAGGCCCACAGATGACACAGAAAAAGTTTAGAAATTCAGAAATGCATAAAATATATATGTAGCATTGTATAATATCAATATATTGTATCTTTTAATACCGTAATAACTCAGACTTCTTCTCTGGTACAAAAGGAGGTCCATAGAATTTTACACAGATTTTCCAGATAGCAGAGGTGCCATTTCACTAACCCCTGTGGTGTGGAAGGGATAACTATAGTAGAGAAAGTACTAAGTTTGGAGGCAGAGAATATATTTTTATCTGAATTCTACTATTTTTAACCTGTAGGACTTTGAACAAGTAATCCTATCTAGGTTTCAGTTTCCTTATCTCCAAAGTGAAAAGACCCAATCAGATGACCTCTAAGCATTCTTCCAGTTACATATTCTATAATCTTAGGAATACAAGCCATCACCAGACCTATATCTGAGGTCTTTTCAGTTTTGTAGGACTTGTTATCTCTTCCTGGTCCCATATCACCAACTGTTTGACAGATTGTCCACTGCGATATCTCATAGGTATCTTAAACTCAGTATGTCTCAAACAGAACTCATTATCTTCTCCTTCCAAACCATCCTTCTTACCAACTTCCTTATTTCTAATCTCCCTATTTCCTATTTCCTAGCATAACAACACCCTTCCAGCCACCCAACTTGCACTCTTTAGAGTCAACTCTTCACCCCACTATATCACCAATATACAATTAGCTTCCAAATCTTATTGATTTTACTGTGGAAGTTACCAATATTTTCCTATTTATCTTTGGCTCACAACATAGATGTCCTCCATTATGACTCATCCTCTCACCTCACATATCCAATCCATTATCAGATCTTGTCAATTTTGCCTTCATAAATACCTCTTAAATACCCACACTTTTCTCCTTTGTCACCACCACTACCCTGGTGCAAGCCATCATCACTTCATGCCTGGACAATTGCAATAGTCTGCTAATTGGTCTCCCTTCCTCATGTATCTCCCCACTACAGTCCACCCTCCTCTCAGCTACCAAATCTATCTTCCTAAAATGTAAGTCTGACCATGCTACACACATCCTTCCATTCATTTAACTCAGTGGCTTCCTATTGCCCCCAGGATTAAATATAAAATCTTGTGTTTGGCTTATATAGCCCTCCATAACCTGATCTTCTCCTGTTCTTCCAGTCTTCTTTCACTTTACACCTATCCACATATTTTGTGATCTAAGAACACTGGCCTTCTCACTATTCCTAGGACATCTCCCAACTCTGAGTATTTTTACTAATTGAATTCTTTCCTTCCTCATCTCTACCTGCTAACTTCCGTGGTTTACGTTTAGTTCCCCTTAATGCTAGTCTTTCATCTATTAATTATCTCCAATTTATCATATTATATACATGTGGGGTGTGTGTGTGTGTGTGTGTACATATATGTATATGTGTGTGTATTTGTTGGTCAGTATTTTAAGTCATGTCTGACTCTTCCTGACCCCATTTGAGGTTTTCTCCACAAAGATTCTGGAGTTGTCATTTCCTTCTCCAGCACATTTTACAGATGAGGAAACTGAGACAAACCAAATTAAGTGGCTTATCCCAGGTCACATAGCTAGTAAAAGTTTCTGAAGTCAGATTTAAACTCAGGAACACAAGTCTTTCTGACTTCAATCCAGAAATGCTAATCACTGTGCCACTTGGTGTGTATGTGTTATGTATGTATGTGTATATATACTTCTGTGTATATGTATTGTTTATACACAGTTATTTACATGTTGAATCCCCCATTAGACTGTGATCTCCTTGAGAATGAGGAATATCTTTTGCCTTTATTTGTATCTCTCATACTTAACACAGTGCCTGACACATAGGAGGCATTTTATACATGCTCAGTTAATGGCTCATTAATATACCTCACATCCATCAGTTCATGTTCATTCTCATGGTCATTTCCTGATATTTCATCCCACCCCACCCACTCCTCATCTTAAGTCTCTCACCTTTCTAGTCTGTCCTACAAAAAGCTGCCAAATAGATGTCCCTAAAGAACTTTCAGCAGCTCCCTATTAAACACAAACCCCTCTGTTAGACATTTAAAATCCTTTCACCATCTGGATCTAGTTCATCTTTTTTGACTGATTCTATTCCCTTTCTCTATTACTATTACTCCCTCTCATACACTGTATTTCAGCTGAAATAGCCTACATGATGTTCCCCAACCATGGTACTCCATCTCCTACCTCCATGCCTTTATTAGAGTATAAGATTATTGCAGGTAGAGATATATATCAGGGGTGTAGGGTGTGTTAAGGGAAGATATATGGTATGGGGGCTAACAAGCTCTTTTCAGGGCTGCTTTCCACAATCCTACTCTAGACAAATTGTCAACTGAAGAAGAGGTTTTGAATTCCATTAGGCTCCTCTCCTATGGCAAAGCACCTGATCTACCTAACTCTCATCTGTGGCTCCAAGAAGCATGTGCAGTGGCCACATCCCAGTAAACCATTTCAGCAGATGAACTAAACTAAGTTGAGGGTAACCAAAAGGTCTCAAATTCATTGGTGAGTTGCAGAGGGGGGATATCTACCCCAAGCATGTGAAGACATGCTCTGGTAGAATGGGTGTATGAGAACAATTTGTTCCAATGGCCATGAAGGCAACTAAAGCAGACACTGTTGAGTGCTGATAGCAACAATCCAAAGCACTTTTACGATGCCCCAAAGGCCATTTATGGGCTAAAGACCTATGGTGCATCTCAACTACTCAGTGCTGATAGAACCACATTGATTAGTGATAAGGACATGATCCTGGAAAGATAGGCTGAACATTTCCATAGTGTTCTCAAAAGACTGTTATCAATCAATGTTGAAGCCATCAACCATTTACCTTAGGTTGAAGTCAATCCTGCTCTAGACAAATTCCAACTGAAGAAGAGGTGTTAAATCCCGTTAGGCTCCCCTCCTATGGCAAAGCACCTGGTACTGATTTTATTCCAGCTGATATTTACAATGAGTTCATTGCTCATACAAAAGCTAACTGAAATTTTCCATGTTATATGGTGAGAGGAGGTTATCCCCCAGGAGTTCAAGGATATCTCCATTGTACATCTTTATAAAGATAAAGGAAATAAATTGTCATGTGATGATTATGGAGTGGTATGGGGGTAGGGGGAATCTCCCTCTTAGTCATTGCTGGCAAGATTCTTGGTAGAGTCCTTCTTAATAGGTTGATCCTTCACGTTGAAGATGATCATCTACCTGTGTGGCTACAGAAAGGATGGAGGAACAGTGAATAGGGTGTTTGCAGCCAACAAATCCAGGAAGAATGCCAGGAGCAGAAAAGAGGTCTGTACCCAACGTTTGTCAATTTGACCAAGGCCTTTGACACTATCAGTTGTGGGAGGCTTATGGAAAATTATGTCAACATTTGGTTGTCTGGAGAAGTTCATCAATATTGTATGTCAATTTCATGACAGGATGCATACCCGGGTTCTGGACAATGGACAATGCTCTTGCACTTTCCCAGTCACCAGTGGAGTGAAACAAGGTTGTGTGCTTGCTCCCATGCTTTTTAGCATGACGTTTTCAGCCATGTTGTCAAACACATTCAGTGAAGAACACTGAGCTTCAAGGTCAGTTGCTGCACTGGGCGTAAATTATTCAACTTGAAAAGGCTATGAGCCAAGACTAAATTAGAGAGGGTGTTGGTGCATGATCTTTTGTCTGTAGATGATTGTGCATTCAATGCAGCCTCTGAAACTAATCATATGGATATTATGGATCTCTGCTGCTTATGCTAATTTTTCCCTAAAAATTAACACCAAGAAAACAAAGATGCTCCACCAGCCAGCACCACACCAGTCATACATGGTACAGCAAATGGAGAAGTTTTGAATACTATAAATAAGTTCACCTATCTTGGCAATGTATTTTCTAGGGATGTACTACATTGATAATGAGATTGAAACATGCATTCCAGAGCTAGCTCGGTGTTTAGGAGGCTCTGAAGGAAAGTGTAGGAGAGAAGGGGTATTAGAATGACCACCAAACTGAAGGTCTATAGAGTCATTGTGCTGGTCTCATTGTTGTATGCCTGTGAAAGCTGGACAGTCTACTAACGCCATGCCAAGAAACTGAATTGCTTCCATTTAAATTGTTTTAGGAAGATTATGGAGATCACCTGGCAGGATAAGGTACCAAACGCTGAGGTCCTTTCTCAAACTACACTGAAAAGCATTCAAACTCTATTGCAGAGAGCACAATTCTGTTGAGTTGGCCACATTGTTGGAATGCCTAATGTATGCTTGAGTAAAAGACTATTTTGTGGAGAACTCACATAAAGCAAGCACTCATGCAATGGTCAGAAAAAGTAGTAGAAGGACACTCTCAAGGTCTCTCTTAAGAACTTTAGAATTGATTTGTGACATGGTAAACACTTACACAGGACCAACCAACATGGTGTGACCTCAACAGAGAAGGTGCTGTGCTCTATGAGCAAAGAAGAATTGAAATAACTCAAAAGAAACATGAGATTTGCAAATTTAAAGAATCAACCCCAAATGTTCACATGCACTATTTGTGTTCTACCTGTGGTAGAGCATTCCAAGATCATATTAGTCTGATCAGCCACAAGTGTCAGACACACTGTGCCTTGACTGTCATTTTCTTCCTCTTCAAGAATGGAGGACAACAACCACCACTATATATGTGCACTTTGGTTTCCCAGTTAAAATGTAAGTTTGTTGAGGGCAGGAACTGTTTTATCTTTGTATACCCAGCACTTACCACAGTGCCTGGCACATGTTAGATGATTAATAAGTGCCTTGTTGATTGATTATTCAAGAGCCTTTAGGACTTTACCATGATGCCTCAGTGTAGATATAAATAGTGAAGGTCTGCAGATACAGAGTAATTTAAATTGTTTTCAAATGTCTCTAAATTACCATCAGGGAGAGGCTTGATCATTGTGATATTATAGTTATACATACATACATATACGTATACACATACACATATTTCTTTTGCTACCCAATGACTCTAGGTGACACAGTAGATAGAGTACTGGACTTGGAGTCAGGAAGACCTGAGATCAAATCCAGCCTCAGATATTTTCTAGCTGTATGATCCTGGGAAAGTCATTTAATGCTATTTGCCTCAGTTTCCTCATCTGTAAAATGAGCTGGAGAAGGAAATGGCAAACTCTTCCAATATCTTTGTCAAGAAAATCCTAAAGAGGGTCATTAAGAGTTAGACACAACTGAAAAATAATTTAAGACTCTTAGAGTTCTCTTGAATCCCAGAGGATGCTAGCTAAGGAAAGGACTTCCCCCCACTCAACACACTCCATTATCTTACTTAAATTCCTGCGTTAGCATGAATTTAGGCTTATGTCAATGCTGGTTTTAAGTTTCACTGATGTAGCCAAGAAGAAGAAGAAAAATATCACATCGTTGTCTCGGTCTTAAGGACTCTTCTCATAAAATAGTCACTTCCTCAGAGATGAGCGAATTCGAGGGAATAATCCTCTCGAAAATTGGAAGGAGAAGGCAGAGAGAACTCTTCAGTTGCTTTTTCACATATTTGTGATTGTCACTAAGGAGAGATTTTTTTTAAATAGACCAAATGAAATGTCTAAGAAAGAAAGAAAGCTGAAATATGCTCTCCATGAAATGAGGGAGCACTGTGCAGTGTAAAGAACTCTGGTCTTGGACTCAGGGAATCTAGATGAAAATAACTTTGTGACATAATCTGTGTGACCCTGGGCTAATCACCTTACTTCACTCTCAGATTCCTCATTTGTAAAATGCCATTAATGGCACTGCCTCCTTCACTAGATTGCAGCAAAAAAATGTTTTGAAACCTTTAATTAGTCAATTGATCGATAATTATTTATTAAACACCTATTGTATGCAAGGTATTATGCCAAGCAGTAGCAATTCAAAAAGAGAAGTAAAACAACCCTTGCCCCACCAGCGGGAAAACAAATTGTGAGTTATTATTATGAAGTTATATACTGTCCTTTTACCCAACAGTTTTCTATTTTATGAATTTGTTATTGAGTCATTTTTCAGCAGTGTCTAACTCTTCATAACCCCTTCTGGGTTTTTTTTTGACAAAGATACTGGGGTGGTTTGCCATTTCCTTCTCTGGTTCATTTTACAGATGAAGAAACTGAGGCAAACAGAGTTCAGTGACTTGCCCAGGGTCATACAGCTACTAAGTGTTTGAGGCCAGATTTTAACTCAGGAAGATAAGTCTTCCTAACTTCTGGTCTGGTGCCCTATTCACTGTGCCACTTAGTTGACCTCTATTTGATGAACAGTTCTTTAATATATGAAAGGCAGTGTGATATAATGGAAAGAGTACTAGATTCAGAGTAGTAGAAGGACATGGCTACTTGCTGGCTCTGTGATCTTGGACAAGTCATTTCACCTCTATCTGCCTTCATTTCTTCTGTAAAATGGTCAATGGGAAACAGATAACCTTTAAGGTTCCTTTTAGCTTTAATCTAGGATCCTGATGCCACATGCTACATTAAAGCCTTCTTTCTCTTTCCATTCTTTTCACTCCCAAACTTACTCCACTTAATGCTTCAGTATATGTCTCTGAGAGGAAAAAAGAAAAAACTCTGATAAAGTGCCCATTTTTTAACATTTACTAGTGTTAACACATAATCTACTGAAAAAATTCTGTTCATGAAAAAAAAAACCAACACAAGAGAAATCTATTTTTCCCCGTATGGTCTCTCAGCTGTTCTCAGACTCAAATTTCTGCAAGGGCAGGGAGTAGATCACCCCATGTTGATGTATGGGAAGACAATGAAAAATATAAGTAGGAGGGTAGGTGACTTAAGGATTCATAACGGAGGAAGTGATGGGATTTGGGGTTCTTTTTTCCTTCAAATTGGAATCACTAAATTGGAAAACGAATTCAGTCAAGAAAGAGAAACAGTGCTGTTGAGCTGTTAAATGGGCTCTTTATAATAAACTACTGGGGTTGTGTGCCATGTTTAGGGGATGTATAACTACATTACCACTCCAAACAGAGGGATTTCACCAGCAATTTCATATGTCTGGGGGATCCTAGACAGGGATAGAAATAGACATCAAATTTGACCTCTCCTTGCACTGTATAGAGGTGTTGTCATAGAACACAGTGAAAAGGCTTGCTCTGGCTGGCTACTGTACCCTTATATTGAATATGCCTATTCATTCATCATAGATGCCCACCAAAGGAAAATGAACAAAACAAAACAAACAAATAACCCTAGCCAAAAAAAATTATAAAAAAATAAATCAGATAACTTGATGCTAGTGGTCTAATGTGGGATGTAGTCAATCAATAGGCATTGGTTAAGTATCTGTTATGGTCCAAGTATTATGTATAGGCATGGGGACTACAAATACAGAGAATGAAATCATTCCTTGCTCTCAAGTAACTTTCTCCTTATCAGAAGATGAAATTTCATGTTTTTAGAAGAGCAAGCACAACAGTTGGACTGGAATATCAGTCAGTCAGTATACATTTAAGTGCTTTCCATGTGCCAGGCACTGTGTGAAGCATTAGAGAGAGAAAGCAAGGTGACAGATTGCTTTCGAAGAATTCACAGTCTAATGGGGGAGATCACAAAAAACAACTTTGAATAAACAAGGTATACAAAGGACAAATTGGAGATAATCGATGGAAGAAAGTGATGAACATTAAGGGAAATGAGGAAAGATGGAATTTTAGCTGGGAAGGAAATTTGGGGATCCAGGAGGTAGAGATCAGGAAGCAGAGAATTCCAGACATAGGGGCCATCAGTGAAGATTCTTGCAGTTGTGAGGTGGAGTAGCTTGCATAAAGAACAGGAAGGAAGCCAGTGTCACTGTATCACCAAATATATGATGGGATATAAGGAATAATAAGACTGGAAAGGTAGGAGGGGAATAGATTTTAAGGGGCTTTGAATGCCAAAGGATTTTATATTTGATACTGGGGTTGATAGGATATCAGTAGAATTTGATTGAGGGGACAGGTATCAGATTTGTGCTTTAGGCAGATTAATTCCACAACTAAATGGAAAGTGGACTGGAGTGGAGAGAGACTTGAGACTTGAGTGGAGAGAGACCAACAAAAAGGATATTACAATTGCCTAATTGTGATGTGATGAGGACCTGCACCCAAATGGTGATAGTATAAATGGAGAGAATAATACAGACAGACAAGATTTTGTTAATGTAGAAGGGACAGAACTGGACAAGAGATTGGCTATGAGGGGCGAAAGAGTCAAGGATGACACCTAAATCTTAACCCTGGTTAAGTAGGAGGATGGTGGTACCCTCAACAGTAATAGGGAAGTTCAAAAGGGAAAGAGACAGGCAGAGGGGGGAGATAATGAACTAAGTTTTAGATTTGTTAAATTTAAGTTATCTATGGAACATCCAGTCCATGGAGATGTTCAATGGATAGTTTCTACCCTTTCTTTCTTCTCCCCAAGGCCTTACTCCAAATGCAGGATATTGATGTACCATAGTTTCTCTTCTTCACACAGAAGTTTGACATAGAAGTCAGAGGATTTGATTTGATGGCATGGCACTTCTCCCTTTACCTCAAAGAGAGGAGACTGGTGCTCAATGGAATGGCATTTATCCATGTCCAGAAGAAGATAGATTGTGTTAGTGGTAATAATTTGAAACCAGTCTATAGGTGGTCTTCATCTTTCTTATATCATGGAACCCTTTGGCAGTCTGGTGAAATGTAAAGACTCTTCAGAATCACACCTTTATCTGCATAAAATAAAATACATAGAGTTATAAAGGGAAGCAATTATATTGAAATAGTCATCAAAATATCTTTTAAAAACATGTTCGCGGATCCCAGGTTATGAAACCCTGCTCTAGAGAGATGGATTGGAAACAGAATGTGAAGAGTTTCAAATGCCAAACTAAGGAGCCTATATTTAATCAGAGGCTATGAGAATTTCTTCAGCACTGAGTGGGGTAACATGATCAGATGTGTATTTTAAGAATACCAGTCTGGTGAGCTGATCCAACCATTCTGGAGGGAAATTCGGAACTATGCCCAAAGGGCTATAAAAATGTGCTTACTCTTTGACCCAGAAATACCACTTCTAGCACTGTATCCCAAAGAGATAATAAAAATGGGAAAAGGATGCACATGTACAAAAATTTTTATGGCAGCTCTTTTTTGTGGTGGCCAAGAGTTGGAAATTGAGGGGATGCCCATCAATTGTGGAATGGCTAAACAAGTTGTGGTATATGAATGTAATGGAATACTAATGTGCTATAAGAAATGATGAACAGGTGGACTTCAGAAAAACCTGCAAAGTTTATATGAACTGATGCTGACTGAAGTGAGCAGAACCAGGAAAACATTATAAACAGTAATAGCCATAGATGACCAACTTTGATAGACTTAGCTCTTCTCAGCAATTCAAGGACCTAAAATAATTCCAAAAGATTCATGATGGAAAATGCCATCTACATCCAGAAAAAAGAAATATGGAGTCTGAATGCAGATCAAAGCAAACTATTTTCCTTTTTTGTTGTTTTGTTTTATGTTTTTCTTTCTCATGGTTGCTCCCATTCATTCAAATTCTTCTAGACAATATGACTAATGTGAAAATAGGTTTAAAAGGAATATATATATGTAGATCCTATATCGGCTTGCATGCCCTCTTTGAGATGGAGAGGGGAAGAAAATTTAAAACTTATGGAAGCAAATGTTGAAAATTAAAAATAAATAAATTAACTAGTTTAAAAAAAGAATACCAGTCTGGAAGCTGTATGTAAGATAGTTTGCAGAGGGGAGAACCTTGAGGCAGGGAGATCAACTGGGAAGTTATTGAAATAGTGCAGATGACAAGTGACAAGAGCTGAATTAACATAGCAGATTAAGGATGGAAGGGATGAATGTGAGGGATGCTATAAGATAGAATTAATAAGATTTAGCAAAATGATTAGATATTAGGAGTGTGGCAGAGTGAAGGGATGAGTTAATTATAAAGTTGCCAGCCTGGACACCTGGAAAGGTGGGGTGGCCTGGGAAGAGAAGTAGCTGAAGTGGGAAGAAGATGGTGGGTTCTGTTTGAGATATATTGAGTTCAAAATGCCTATAGAACATCCTTATAGAGATATCCAGCCAGCAATTGGTAATGCAGGCTGGAGGTGAAAACAGGTCCCTCTTTTAAATAGGACTTCAGAGTCACTTAGCTCTCAGTCTCTAGATTTCTCTCTCAACATTCCAAGCTGAGGTCAATTTGGATTTTTGGTCACATACCTTTGGGGAGCCATACAGGAGAACAATCTTTAAATGGTGACTTGATAAGTGGGGAAAAAAGGAAAATTAATTCTTAAAGGCAGAAAAAAATGTTGCTTCTCACAAAATCAGCAAAGTCAGGTCACTGGATAGAATGGTTTCTATTATTCCCTATTCTACCTCCTGACGTCTGTATTCCCACAGAAACAGGGTGGGGAGGGGTTGTGGTATACTGCACTAAATCTGCTTGTGTCTTTAGGAAGCATGTTTAAACCAGCCGTTTAATCCAAATGAGCAACAATTCAACAGTGTAGTGCAGTAGAAAGCTCTAAGGACTTGAAGCAAGAAAAACTAAGATCAGGTTCTGGCTTCCTCATATACCACCTATAGGACCTTGGTCAAACCACTTAGAAATGTAGACCCTCAGTTTCCTCATCTGCAAAGTGGGAATAATTACACTTGAACTAAACACCTCATGACTTCATTGAGAGGAACTTTGCAGACTACAAGGCAACATTTAAATATGAGTTATTATTATTCTTTATTCTCAAGTCATTGCCCTCATATAACTGGACTTCATAAGGAAGAGCTCAAGGCCTAAAGGAAGTAGACCTATTCCTGGGCAAAGACCCTATCTTCTCTGCTTCAGAATTATATGGTCCCAATAGTCCATGTTTGGGATTTTCAAATGAAACTCCAAATTGGATCAAGATTTTACCTACTTTGTGATTTCATTTCTGCATTTTAACTATTCCACTAATTGAAATTATTTCCAAGATAGAGTGAATACACAATAAATTATTCTGACTTATGAAATATAAACTTTAATTCTTGCCAAATATTACATTAAGCTAAACTCCTCCTACCACCCTCTCCAAACTTTGCAACCCTTGAAAGCCTTTGGCTGCATTTAGTTATTTTACTCCAATGATCTAATCAACAGAGTGACCATGGCAGAGATTCTCTCTATATATCTATATATTTACACATATGGGTGCATGTGTGCACATTTATTTATATGACTATATATATTTATATACATATATATATATATATACCAATAGAATATTGATTTTCAGTGACAGCAATAGGGTGAACATCATAGTTTTATTCATTACATATTTTAGCAGTTGAATTTCAATGCCAAATTTAAAAGCAGCCCATTCCAAACTTTTTTTTTTCCTTTTCAGAGCTACCCAATTGACATTGAGGTAGGTTGTTCAATTGTAACATCTATTTCCTGGCTGTGAACTGACCTGTATTAACACATCCAAGCAAGCTGGCTATCATTAAGAGTATTGAAATCTCTAACTCTGTGCCTTGGACGTAGGAGGTACTCCAGAAACATCTGTTGAATGAATGCACACATGAACTAATGAATGAATAGATGAATGAAATAGGAATATGGTTCTGGTGTAGCTCCCTTGAGTGTCAATAGCAGACCTCTCTTTCTTAAGAAGCAGCAGGCTAAAATAGGAAAATACTGGAGCCATGAGAAATGATAGATATGAAGAGCTTGGGAAGACATGTATGAACAAATGCAGAGTGAGGTAAGGAAAAATGTTTGATAATGGCAATCAAATAAAGGAAAACAACATTGAGAGACATCAAAATTCTCTTCAATGCAGTGACTGATTTTGATTTCTTAGGCTTGGCTGTGAAGCATGTCTCCATCCTCTTGGCATATAATTCATTATAGGTACAGAATTAAGTATATACTGTCACACATGGCCAATATCTCAGTTTGTTTTGCTTAACTATATTTAAAAGGAGAGTACATTTGTTTTGTTTCATAATAATTCTTTTCTTTTTTTTTTCCCCTGGGATGAGAGGTGGAAAGGTGAGAAAATAGATTTTTTTAATAAAAAAATTAAAATTTTAAATTAAAAAGTAAAAAGATGATATCATTGGGAAGTAATAGCAATTTTTTAAAATGCAGCAATAAAATATTCATTTTCCAACAAAAAAATGTACATCAAGTAAAATTACTTTGAGTCAAACCCCAGTCCAGTCACTTAATAGTTGTATAACCTCAGGCAAGCTACTTAACCTAGCTGAACCTCAGTTTCCTGATCTGTAAAATGGATTTAGCAATAATTCTATCCATTTCACAACAATATTGTGAGGATCAAATAAGGAAATGCAATGTGTTTTGTAGTTTAAAACACTGCACGTTTATACACACAAGTTATGGCTATGACTCACAGAATAGTTATTACTCTGATGGTGATATCACCATGACTCACAGAATCCTAGAGCTGATAGGGAGCTCAGAGGCCATCGGAGTCCAAACTGTACATGAGTAAGAGTTCCCTGTTGTATGTTGTTCTAAGAAGTGATCATCTGAGAAACCCACTACACCTACTAAATATGGTCTTGATTTTCAGTGGATTATAATGAAAAGGCATGTTAATAATCTCAGTGCCCTGCCCTAGCCAGATTGGGAGATTTACTCCAATCAGGAAAGCCGCTATAATTTTGATATATTGTACTACTGACAGGAAAAATTTTAAGTATATATATATGTATGTATGTATGTATGTATATACATATGAGGTATATCTTGCTCAATTAAAAATGTTACAATCCTGGGAGAGAAGTTAGTTATAAGCCCCCATAGTATTTAAGTCTCAAACCAAGACTCAAATATGCTTCTCTAATGCCCAGTTGATGGTGAGTGATACTGTTCCTCATTGAAAAAAAAATAATCCAGGAGCAGTAATATTAGATTTCATTGACATGTGAAGCAATTGTAGCAAACCCACCAAGCCATTTGGTTGTGATTTATATTGAGTCAGGGAGGAATGACATCTGGGATGTCTGATTTATTCACTAGCAAAATGCTGGCTGAACCTAAAATAAGAAAATAGAGATTTATGTAACAGATTGCAGAGCGTTAATTTAAGAATGGTTAGGAAACAAGCAGACACTATATGGCTTTGCTATGCTTGGAATCACATACTGCAAGTTAACATTACCTTTCTCAAATGACTAAGCCACATGTCGGACATTATTCTTTCCAGTTCAACTAGAGCATTATTCTCTCAACATTCAGTGCTTGACCCTCCTCAGAGTGATTGTTTCATGCCCAAATAAGTCCTGGAATCCTATTACATGTTAACCGCCATCAGGAAACGTGAAGCCATTCTAGGAAATCCAGGATGATGCAGTTAGCAGAAGGCAGACTAGTAGGACTCTGAAACATATCATTTAAGACATCTCATAAGCATTCTCATGTCTGAAGAAACAAAATGATGGGTTATAAAGGGTTAATTAAGGAATTTTATATCTAGGTCTGTCCTTTCTGTAGAGATACAACATGAAATCATTATCAACCAGGGTTCCTGTTCTTAGGCCAGCCTTTACCACTTTCCATGACATTATCCCCATCAGTGTTCTTGACAGGTAGAAAAACTCCGCATCATTTAAAAGGACAATTTAAGCAGGTGTACGCAATTTTCACTTTCAGAGGCAAAGAAAATAAGATTCTGGACCACTCGTTTGTCCTTTTTTATTTTCCCCACACATTAAATGTATTGTATTGCAAGATCCTTCCTGCTGTATAAGCTTTGGCAAATAATGCTTATCCTTTATATAGGTATGTTTGTGAAGAAGAGTCACCTGAACTAGTAAGCATCGATGGGAGCTCATCTCTAGAAATACCAGTAAGACAACTATAGTGTTTCCATTTTACTCTTTTGATTTGCTGATGGTTAGCACAGTGAAAGTAGTCTCAGCTCTTTTCTGCCTTCTTTAAAATTGTGAAGGAGCTGTAGATTTTTTCTTAGGTAGTTTTCTACCTTTTGTTTCAACACCCTTCATTGTCCACATCCCAAGTATTTTATGTTGTCATGCTGCCTGTCCCCTGGCTACCTATTACCTAGTGTTAATGCCAATAGGCCTCAATATGGGTACCATTACACCATCTCATCCACTCATGCTCTTCCATGCTATAGACTTCTTTCTTCCCTCTATCAAAATCTCTCTCTTGGTGTAACTTTCTGCTAGATATCTCCCTCAGAAAGAATCTTATAAAATAGTGGAAAGCTCCAGGAGATCAAGAAATATATTATTCTTTGTTCTTTAATTCTTATTCTTTGTTCAAGAAGCATATATAAAGTGGAAAAGATATATAGCATTGAATGTCGTGAAGATATTCATCTGTGTGGAAATATACAAACCTGAAGAGGGAAGCATGGTAGATAATAAACAGCTGAAGATCAAAAAAAAAAACAGAGGTTTTGTCGTGCTAAGACTATATTATAAAACACCTGACCAGAAGAAAGAAATGGACAATGAAATCCTATTACAGGTCACAAAGGTGTGGGACTTCAACTACATACAGTTGCCCACTAGAATCCTCTTTCTACTAAAAAGCAGAGCACCTGATAAAGTTGTGTGTTTCCTTGTTGGTAATTTCAACTTTCAGAAAGTAGAGAAATCAAAAAAGAAAGGCTACTATTTTGAACCAGATTCTGTTTAATAATGTCACTTGACTGATGAAGAGGAAATGATGAAGATCTTGGAAGGAAGTTGTCAGTCAACAAACCTTTTTTTTTCCTTACTGGTATTTTATTTTTTCCCAGTTGCATGTAAAGATAGTTTTCAACATTCATTTTTGTAAAATTTTGAGTTCCAAATTTTCCTCCCTCCCTTCCTCTCCTCTCCCCTCCCCAAGATAGCAAGCAATCTGATATGGGTTATACATGTACAATCATGTTAAACCTATTTCCACATTAGTCATGTTGTGAAAGAAGAATCAGAAAAAAAACAGGAAAACCACAAGAAAGAAAAATCAAAAAAGTAAAAATAGTATGCTTCAATCTATATTCAGGCTCTATAGTTCTTTCTCTGGTTGTGGATAGCATTTTCCATCATGAGTCTTTTGGAATTGCTTTGCATAATTGTATTACTGAGAAGAGCTAAGTCTATCATTGTTAATCAGCACGCAACATTGCTGTTGTTGTGTACAGGTTTCACGTGGTCCCGCTCACTTCACTCAGCATCGATATATTGAAGTCTTTCAAGCTTTTTCTGAAATTTGCCTGCTAATCATTTCTTATAGCACAATAGTATTCTATTATGTTCATATATCACGGCTTGTTCAGCCATTCCCCAGTTGACAGACATGCCCTCACTTTCCAGTTCTTTGCCACCATCGATAAACCTCCTTAAGTGCTTAAGTCTGTGCTTGGTCCTGTGCTAGGCTCTAGAGATAGAAAGAAAGGCAAAAGTATGGTCTCTCCCTTCAAGGAGTTCCCACTCTAAGTGGAAGACAACATTAAAAAGGTGTACATACAAGATAAAAACAAGGCAAAGGCAAACTGATCTCAGAGGGAAGTAACTAGCAGTTGCAGAGATTGGAAAAGTTCTCTTATAGAAAGTAGGATTTGAGCTGCCTTGAAGAAAGTCAGGAGTCAAATGAGGATGGAGAATATTTCAGGTTAGGGAATACCCAATAAAAAGGCAAGGGATGAGACGGAAGATGGAGTGTCCTCTGCAAGGAATAGTAACAAGTCTAATCTGGTGGAGCAGTAGAGTGTGTATAGAGGAGTAAAATGTAAAAAGACTGGAAATGGAGGAAGGTGCCAGGGTGTGAATGGTTTTGACAACTAAACAGATGAATTTTTTAGATTTAATTCTGAAGATAACAGAGAACCACTCGAATTTACTGAGGAAGATGTTGACATGATCAGAATCCTTTTTGAGTTATGATAGATAAGGACACAAGACCTGTGCCATTGATTTCAAGAGAGTGGATTTCAAAAAATCTATGAACATGATAGGTAAAACATTCCACAAAGTAGGACCCTAAAAAGAAAGTCAATATAAGAGGAAAGAGAAACTCTCGAGTGTCGAACTCCGGCTAAACAGTCACAACTTATTCTGATAAGGACAGAAAAAGGAGAAGTCTAAAGGGACTGATGTCCAAAGGGCTCTGATTAACTCAGATTGGAAAAGGGCATGGATAAGAGATCAGTTGTCATTTGAGGGATGAGGAATTTAAATTTCCATAGAAATTAAAGTCCATTGACTTACCCCACGTTACATAGCCAGTATATATCAGAGATGAGACTTGAACCCAGATCTCTTCTGACTGAATCTAGAGCTTTTTCTACCCCATTCTCCCTTGAGAACATATTAAGAGAAGTAAGTCATGATCACTACAAGAAGGCTTAGAATCTTGAAACATACCGTATTAAATTAATTTCCTTTTTGGTGGGCTTCCTATTCTAGTAAATCAGGGAAATGACAAACACCATCTATTTAGATATCAGGAAAGCAGTTGACAAATCTCTCACACTATCATCAGGACAGTATTAGTAACATTCTCCAAGTCATCCAGTAAGCTGTGAGTTTGAGTCTTGCCTCTGATATTTATTTAACTTCTCTGCCTCAGCTTTCATCTTTAAAATGAATGGGTTAGACACTATTACTCCTAAGGTCCCTTCCAACTCTCTGTCTCTCATCCTCTAAATTGCAAAATATCAGATTTAGACTCAACATAAGAAAAACTATCTAAATAATTAGTGCTGTTCAAAAGGAGCAACAAGGTAGTAAAGTCTCTTTGACTACAGACTTTTAAGCAGAAACTAGATGGCTCCTTACAAAGGGTGTTGTCTAGAGGATTATTTTTCAAGTGGAATGGGACCAGATATCTCCTGAGATCTTTTCCAATTCTGTTTCTGTAAGTATAGGGAAGCCAAGTACTTTAGAATTGACAGGGATTAGACTCCCAACCTGGGACCCATCTTTAACCATGTGACCTTGCTAATCTGCAAAGTAAGGCATTGCCTAGACATCCTGCTATGGAATGGTATGGGTTGGGAGGAGGCAGGTCATGGCATCTTTGCCCGTTTACATTAGCTCTCTCTTCATACCCATTCCTTTGCCTCATCACCCTGGAATAAAACATAAAGCTGATTCTGAAAAGAAGCTAATTTTTTTTCCTAGTTTTCTGAGGCCTGGAAAGGGTCTTAGAATCTTTTTTCAATCCACTCAGGGCAAACATCTCTTCACTCTTCTATGTCAGTCCCTGGGGATTTCCCCTCTGCCAGTACTTCAGTTGGCTTTCTTTCCAAAAGACTATTCCAGCCTCTTCCTGCCTAAGTCATCTAGTAAGGCATTCAAGAGCACATCCAGGGGATGAAAAACATTTCTCACTAGCCTAGAACAGCGTCTACAAAATGGAATGGATACCTGGGCCATTTGGCCAAGTAATAGTCTCACGTGTTTTATGCTTATAAACATCCCTATCTTCACCCAGGATACCATCTTTTAAAAATTATTATGATTCCCTCTTTTCTCCTCTGAAAGCTGACAAGTTGTACCAGGTATTTCCTTCTCTCTTGGATACCAAAATAAAGTCTCTCCAAAACTTCTGGCTTTTGACTTATATGCCAAGATATAAGTGCCAACCTATGAGTCACTATGCTAAAAGCTATGCCTCAGGGAGGTGGTTTTCATTTCAGGAACTTGGGATAGCTTCCTGGAGACTAAACACTGTGGCATCAATAAACAGGGCAGAAAAGGCAGTAATAAAAAAGGAATTTCAACATGTAAATCTCAGTTTCAGTGAATATATTAACTAAACATGTGTGAATGCAAGGTTCCAGGCAAAAGATTTACCATCATGTTAGTATGCATTTCCAAAAGTATTTTGTTTGTGGGCAACTAAATTTATAAGCAAAAAAAGACCTGTGTGCTGTGGTCAAAACAGGTAGAACGAAAAATACCTAGAACATAAAGCTTTTGTTGTAGCCAAAACAATTCTCAGGGAGCATCTGTTTATATCTCCTTGCTCTGTTGCTGTGCTGGAAAATGTTTAACAACCAGCTTTCCAGGTGAAAAAACACAATACACGTTTAAGTTTAATCTGCTTTATTAATATTCTCTGCCTTACTTTTTTTTAAGTCTAGAAATCAACAGTACAATAAATCAAGCCCTTATTTGTAGCAGTTGTCAATTTCTGAGTTGTCAATTTTTAATGCTCACATTGAAAATTTAACCAAGAGGCTCTTGAAAATTGGTATGAGCTAACTCCAGCACAATCCTGCTGGGGCTAGTTCTCACCCTAGGATCATGATGCCATGACATTTATCTGTCTAACAAGAGCTCAGGAGTTTGTTCTTAACATCTCCTTACCCAAAAAGTCTCTGTGTTCACCTACCCTACCCACCCTATCTCCAATTTTGTCGTCTCAACTGAACAATATTAGGGACTTTCATCTTTCCCATGTGGCGTGACCTAAGTCAGTTGCCTAAACAAACAAACAAAAAACAAAAAAACAAGGCTTCTGAAAGGTGGTTGGAAAGACAGGAAAATGACATCTATTTCTTATATCATTTTAAACCTGGAAAGAATCAAGGAACCCAAGAGAAATCTGGGTTTGTGGAAGTAGTATTTCTTTTGGTAAGTCAGACTTCTTTCTCTTTGCATTTTGCTTTCCACTTCTTTCAAAGTTCTTCTTGTCCTTGCCATTTGAGCTGAAGCACCCCCACCCCCACACACACATACACACACACTGGTTGGTCTTTCTCATTCCAAGTGGGGGCCATTTCCCATTGTCCTGATTTATTTCTTGCCATTGGACCCAGATGGTTCCAGAGGAGAAAGTGAGGCTGGTGTCTTTGTACAGCCCTCCCTCACTGAAATCCAATTCACCAGCAAGCCATGGCAGCACCTTCCTGATGCCATGGTCCTCTTTGAGAAAGGAAAAGCAACAACAACTCATTCCAAGTAATAATTTCTATAGCTGCCTTGCAGTTTTCCAAAGGGTTTACTTCACAACAATTCTATGAAGTAGACTGTATGAGTCCCCATTTTACAGAAAGGGAAACTTTAGAATCAGAGAGATGAGATTACTTTGAAAGTCACAGAACAAGTTAAATCTCAGATCTGGAATTAGGCACTGAAGAAGGCTCTGTGGAGCACTTACAACTTGGTCAGGCATTGAAGATGCCATGGTCAGCCACTATATCCCAGGCCATCAGCAGTTGACTTTTGTCCTGCCACTGGATTTCAGCTGGACTCAGGAAGAGAGTGAGGCTGACTACTTTACCCAGTTCTGCCTCACTTGAATCTGAGTCACATGCAAGTTGAGACATCACCTGTGATGTCATTGGTCCTCCTTGAAAACAAAGTACAAATTGAACAGCACGTAGTAAGTGTTTAATAAATGCTTCTTGGCTTAACTACTCAGGTTAATCTGTTTCATAAAATCAGAAGGACCTATGAGATTATCTAAGTCTAATCACATTATTTGCAGATGAGTGAAATACAATAATACCTTGGGGAGAAGGAGAAATAGAGATGGATTCATGGGGAGAAGAGCAATGTAGATGTTAATTTTTATCATCCTGGGTGGCAGCAAGTTTAAAGGGAAGGGGTAAGAAAACATAACTTATTAAAGGCATAGATTTTGTTGTTGTTTAAGTGAAGTCATTTTGATTTTTACTGTTATTTTTTTGTTTCGAATGAATGTATTAACAACTCAGAAATTTTAGCTAAGTTGACAGAGATAATTCTTTTGGGGGTGCACAATATTCAAATCACCTTTTACCCAACAAGGAGGACAGAGAGGGAAATAACATTTGTTTCTTTTATCATTTAAAGCCTGGAAAGACTGAACACATCCAAAGGAAATATATTCACAAGGTCTCAATCACATTTGAAAGAATATGAAAAGTTGGAGAGGCTAGGTGGCGCAGTGAATAGAGCACTGGCCCTGGAGTCAGGAGGACCTGAATTCAAATCTGGCCTCAGACATTTAATACTTACTAGCCTTGTGACCTTGGACAAGTCACTTAGCCCCAACTGCCCTGCCTTCCCCCCTCCAAAAAAAGCAAAAAAATAAAATAAACTCAACAACAAAAATAAGAATATCAAAAGTCACTCCTGACCACCTATAATCTTCCTCTCTTATCTTTTGGGAGGCGCCATGGTTTATACTGAAAATGTATTGAGCTGGGCATCAGAAAACCTTAGTTCTAGTCTTAAATCTTACTGGTTTTGGAGTCAGAGAACCAGGATTCAAATTCCTGTCCTACTATTTCCTATCCATGTGTAAAGTCTCTTCACCTGCAAAGATTTTAGTTTCCTTATCTCTAAAGTGAAGAGCTCAGTCTAGATGATCTGTAAAGTCCCTTCCCAAAATTTATTCCATGATCTAAAGATCCTGAATTACTAAACAAAAACAAAAAACAAAAAACAAAAAACCCCACAATTACTAGCTTTATGAACCTGGCCCATTCCCAAAGAGGGGAATTCTCCTCTCTGGGTCTTCATTTCCCACAGCTCTAATATGAAGGGATTGAGCAAGAGGATCCACAAAGTTCATTCTCTCTCCAAGAGATCAGGGACCTATTTAAAAAGCCCTAGTTACTAAGTGCTTGCACACTGAAATCTGACCTGGTAGTTAGAAAGTCGTTGGTAAATATGACCACAGGGTCTGCATCAAATTTTGAAGGTCATCATGTGTTGGTAGTCTGCAGCCTATTTGGTTATCTGCAGACCAGTAAGAACAGTTCTTTTTATATAATACCCTGCTTCACCTAATACTGTAAACACACACATGCATGCACAAAGAAGAAGAAGAGAGAGAAAAGGAAGGAAGGAAGGAAGGAAAGAAGGAAGGAAGGAAGGAAGGAAGGAAGGAAGGAAGGAAGGAAGGAAGAAGGAAGGAAGGAAGGAAGGAGTAAGGAAGGAAGGAAGGAAGGAAGGAAGGAAGAAGGAAGGAAGGAAGGAAGGAAAGAAGGAAGGAAGGGAGGGAGGGAGGAAGGAAAAGAAAGAAAGAAGGAAAGAGAGAAAGAAGGAGAGAGAGAGAGAGAGAGAGAGAGAGAGAGAGAGAGAGAGAGAGGAAGTCCAGCAAGCCTTCTTTTAAAAATTTGGCCCAGAGTCATTTAAGTGGGTTGAAATGAATAGCAGAAAACATATGATTGTAATTCATCTCATCTGGTCGTTACCTACAGTGCAGATGCATGCATTTTGTGAACATTGCTACATCTCTTCCATTCCTCTTTCACCACATCCCCTGACCTCTCCATTGCACTGGAGGTCCTGAAATTCTCCTTCTCTGCAAGTCATAAAGAATGTCTGCTCTCCTGATGTTATAGTCTTGTGCCTTTTGTAAGACCAAACAGCAACAGATAAAACATTTTAAAGTTACAAAAGACATCAAATAATTGTTAGAAAGATAATCTGGGATTGAATCTTAACATTTCCATCAATTTACCTCAGAGAGTTATTCTCCAAACCCACTTCCCCCAACCTCCAGGCACATCTCTTCCCTCTGACATTCATTGTTCTCCTGGATGCACTCCTGTCTCTCCAGGCTTTCTCTACCATGCCACAGAAATCGCTTCTCCCTGGAAGCTGACTCCTATACTAGACTTCATACACTGAAAGTAGCCTTCACTTCTTCAGCCTCTCCTTCTGATTGACTAATTCCTCCCTCAACCTCCATTTAAGGAAGACCAGGCCAACCATGTCTTATTCCTCTCCAGGTCACAATCCTCACTCTTTAAACTTTATTTATCAAGAGACTTTTTCTCTATACCAAGCTGTCATCTCATCCTCCACATACCCCTCCCACACACACACCTTTCAGCTTTATGTTTTGTCTTTTTTCCATTAGAATATAAACTTCTTGAGGACAGAGATTGTCTTTCTGTTCGTGTTCATATCACCAGTAATTAACACGATACCTGGCACATAGTGAGAACTTAATAAATGCTTGGTGACTGACATCCGTGACTGTGCTTCATCCCTCTTGCCATGAATTTATTCATCACCATAGATATTTATTTGTATCAATACTTGCCCATTTTTTACATGTGCAGTATTATAGGACTGTGGGATTTAACTCAAGAAAGGACCTTAGAGATCGTCCATGGCAAATTTCTCTTTTGATCAGGCCCAGAGAGAGGAAATGATTTGCTGAAGTCATTTAAATTTTAAGTAAATGGGTCAGGATTTCAATCCACTTCTTTTTACTCTAAATCAGTACTCTTTCCCATACAACATGCTTCCTCTCCCAGAGAGGTGACAGCTTAAATGGATAATTTTTCCATTATCACTAAATTGGAAGATTATCATCTAGTCCTAGACTCTGTGTGATGGAATAGAGCAGTTTATCTCCTAGTTTCTCCAATTTGAGATATGTAAAAGGAAAGTGATAATGATACCAGTAGATTTAAATTATCAACTGGTGAAAGCAGGGACTCTCTTTTCTAATCATTGTATCTCCCCCAGAAACTAGAATAGGGTTCTACATACAGTAGGTGATTAATAAATGCTGAACCAGTGGGAAACAATCATAAGATCATAGAATTAAAGGAAGGTCAAGGGGTCTTTAGAGATTACCAAGTCCAGTTCTGTCATTTCACAGATGAGGTTCAGAGAATTCAAGTACTTTTTTCATGGTCATAATTATTCCAATCCAAATCCTGACCAAAGATTTCCTCCATGAAGTCCTGAATTTTAGTCTGGCCTCTGTTACATAATGTCTTCATGACCCTGGTCAAGTCCTTTAGCTTCTCACTGCCCACAAGCAACTCTCAGATTCCACATTGTAGAGAAGGTATTGATCTTCTTTGGTAGAGGAACCCTTCACTAGGAACTATACTGATGAAATTACAGGTTCACTAAAAACACAAAGGAAAACCTAACCTGTGTTAGTACTCTTCCCAGTTAGATTATAAGCTTCTCAAAGTCAAAGAATCATGTCTTATACTTTTTCAGGAGCAGCTAGGTAGTGTAGTGAGCACACATAGGACTGCCAGGCAATACTTGTGATTCAATACTACTCCTCTTCACAAATTCTTCATTTCAAGAAACCTGACTTCCTGGTTGTTGCCTGGATAGGACATAGATGATATTCCTCCTCTCCTTTGCATAAGCTATCCCCACTCTTGAAATTCTCCCCTGATTTTCCTCTCCCTGCTCTCCTTGCTCTCCAGACTCATCATCTATGGATGCCATGCTTCAGGTGCCCTCTGTCCTAGTGTTTGCCTCAATCTTGTAGCCTTCTCACCATAGAATATCCCTGAGGCTCCCTTTTCCCATAGGTGAATTTCCCATGGGGTTCATTTTGGGGAGGGATCCAGGTTGGCTGTGCTTCAGATTTTCCTGCCTTTGATACCCTACTCCTACATGTGTATTTACCTCTCTCTGTAACCTCTAACCCCTAACCCCTCTTTTCAGCTTTCTTTTTATCTTCCCCTTGCACAAGTGTATTATATAAACTCCTTTTGAGGTCAAGGACTGTCTCTCCTTTTGCACTGCTGAACAATATGCACTTAATGTACATTCAGTTCTGGTACAATAGCAATGAGTGCTTAATAAGTGCTTGGTAATGAGTGCTGACCTCACCTCTGTCTCTTGGAAGATGTAATTCCCTTCAAAGCTCAGCTTAAGTATCATCTTCTACACTTTGCCTTTCCAGAAGAGCAAAGAGTGTCTACAGACATTTATTTGCTTGGAACTTACTCTCTTTGCCTGCACTCCGCTGACAGATCAATACCACAGAGCAAGGTTAACTACTTTTCCCTTGGGGTTCTAAGGAAGTTTCTTTAACATTCTTCATGAGATCCCATCTAGCGTATTCCCCCAATATCAATTGCCCATTAATATTTTCCCAGTGACAATTGCCTCAATATCAAGTGACCAGTTATCATCCCTTAATATCATCTAATTTAGTGATTACTGTCCTAATATCATATCAATTAGTTGATCTCTCCCCAATATCACTTAACAAATTAGTATCAATTATCTTTTACAAAGGGCTATTTACTGAGAAGCTAGAGTAATAGCCAAAGTACAGAAAACCTCTAAATCTAAGAGCTCACTCTCCTCTATTACCTCCAGTGATATGAAAAGCAGACTCGTACTTAAATTGATGATGACCATTATTCTATCTATGAAGTTCACTTCTGATTGGGGTATAGACAATGGACAAGTTCCTTGCTTTCAAGACATGGTGTCTAGGGAGGGTTGGGATGATTCATTGCTGAACTAGATAAAGTAGGCCATTCCTCAAGTTTGGCTTCTTGCCAAGGTTGTCTACTACACATACTTTGTTATGAACTATACTTGGTGGTCCTTCTCACCTTTCAAAACACACCTTTCAAAATTTACATGTTATGATCTGGTCTGTTCCATCTCTAATATTTCTTCAATTGTGATTGGGAAAGAATAAACATAGCCAGGATAGAAGACAGTTAGGTGCCATGCATTCATGGCCACGTGATGGCCCAGGTAGGGAGATAAGGCAACCACTGAGGATGCTTGCTGCTAATGATTTTGCTATGACTCTCCCCAAATGGAGGTCCACAATATTTCTTTCATTTCACTCAAACCCTACCTGGGAGAAAGATTGATTTATGTGTTCAGGCCCTTAATGCACACTCAGTTCTGGTACAATAGCAATTAAAAGTCTTTTTGTACCATAAAATGAAACAGTCAGGTCCTCTCCAATGCACACATCTAGAAGCAAGCTCACCAAGTCTCCATATGGGTCAGTAACAGGAAAAGGATATTGTGCATGCTCTGAAGACTAGGTCCAGTTCTCTTCATCCCAATTACACATGCATTTTGTATTTATTTATCTGTGCATGTGTTTTTCTCTCAGTAATTTTCTTTCCTTTTCTAGTGTGAAGGCTGAACGATGGAGAACTCAATTCCTCCCAAAGCCTTCTTTTATAGAGGACAGAAATTGAATTTTTAACTCACTCTACTTTTTATCTGCAATTCTGCCCTGGTTTCAACTCCATAAAACAGGACACCTTGTGCTGAGTACCCCCTGATCCCCTCCTCCTCACTCTTTCCAGCTTCCTTTTGTATAATTGTCTTCTCCCATTAGATTGTAAGCTCCTTGAGAACAGGATATTGTCTTTCTTTTTTTTAATTGTATCCCCAGAAACTTAGCATAGTGCCTGGTAAGATGCTTACTAAATTTTTATTGAATTGAGTTAAACATAGAACTTCTCAGAATGACATCAGTTTAACAAGTGAGGACAAGAGATACCATTAACATAGTGAGGAAGAACAAGATGATCTCTTCTTTAGAAGAGGTAATGTTTGGGCGTAGCACAGTGTCTGGTACAAAACAGACAATCTATAAATGCTTATTGGTTTAAATAAATCTAAATTATTGATAAATAATTTTTATAATTTTTGTTGTCTAGATTGTGTTTAACTTTAATGTACTTATATAGATAAGTATTACATTGCCATTAGAATGTAAACTCCTTGAGGGCAAGGGTTGTTTTTGCTTTTTTCTTTTTCTTCCCACTATTTAGCATGGTAATTGCTTAGTTTGTTAATAGATTGACTGGTAGACTAAAAAAAAATAAACAGAAGTTGGTTTTCATTGCTTAAGCTTTTCCAGTCCTGGAAGATGCTTTCAATAGAGTGAAAGAAGATGTGACTCTTCTTCAGACACTATGGAGATGCAAATGTATGGTTGCACTCTATACCAAACATGAGACCTGGAAACACTTGCTAGTTTACTGATGACATAGTCAGAGAAGTGCAGAAATGTTCAAACAACAGTTCTTTGGCATTTGATAGCTCCAAGAACAACACTGAAGCATCAAAAAACAGTCAATGCTGCTAAACGTGAGAATGTGACAGTCTGCCCCAGTTCCTGCTAAGGCCCTATCTGCAGGCTTGGTATTTGGAGGAAATATTTTCTGCATGTCAGAAAAGTTGACAGGTAGTGTCACCATGTGCTTTCCCCCCTTTCCAAGATCTTCAACAAAATGCCTCCTGGCTATCTGGTACGTGGTCTACATTGAAAAGTTGGCTTAAAATCTCATTCACCCAAGAGTCAGATTGGTGTTTAGAAATTCAAGCCAAGCATCACTGAGGACCCCATGGAAACCAGTTCAAGGGATTCAAATTGACAACTTGTTGCCAGATATGAAAATGATGGAAGGAAGGAAGGAAAGAAGGAAAGAAGGAAGGAAGGAAGGAAGGAAGGAAGGAAGGAAGGAAGGAAGGAAAGAAGGAAAGAAAGAAAGAAGGAAGGAAAGAAGGAAAATAGGAATGGGAAAAGAATGGAAGAAAGAGCAAAAGAGAGATAAAGAAAGAGGAAGGAAGGAACAAAGGAATGAAGGAAGAATAAAAGAAGGAATGAAAAGAGAAATAAAAGAAAGAAGGAAAGAAAAAAGTTAGAAAAGGAGAAAAAGAAAGAGACTGGGGTACAGAGAAAGGAGGGATGGGAGAAAGAAGGAAGTGAGGGAGGGAGGAAGAAAAATAAAGAACTTATTTGCTCAGGATTTCAATAACCTGTTATCCCTTTAAAAATAAATAACAATAACAACCAAAAACACTTCACCAAAACAAGCCTATTAAAAAGCTTTCTAATGATAGTGCTCCTGTATAAAACTCCAAATGTTTGTCTAGCTTTCCAGTAAGCCCGTGGAGTAGCATTAGATAATCCCAAACAGCAGCAGTAACAAAAGAGGAGGTATATATTCTGAAACAAGTTTCCTTTAAATGGATGAAGTCATTGACTCTTGGGGGTGAAAGGATAGTGTTTGCTTCCTGGCAAGCCTGTGTTTAAACCAAACTTGCAAGTCACTTCAGAAAGAATTATTGTCCTACAAAAATTTCATTAGCCTATAAAATTTTCACCAGCCTTGCCCCCAACAGAGCCAGTTTCAAAGAAAACCCTTATAATATCTATGTGTTATTATCATCAACACACATATCAAACTAATAGAGACCACATGTGCTGTGCTAAGAAGAAAGCACCAAGGTAAGCTAAAAGAGAAAATCTCTACTGAAGAGATTGCATTCCAAAGCAAATCACAAACAAGTTCCCAAACAGCCAAATGCAAACTGCGCCACAGTGTTTCTTATATTTTATTTCAGCACTAGGAGAAGGAAAGGGCACTTAATCGGGAGACCTAGATGCTACCAAAGATTAGCTGTGGAACATTGGGGAAGTTGTTTCATCTCTGAGTCTCAGTTTCCCTGATTGTAAAATAAAGCCATTAGATTAGATCAAGGATTCTCAGCTCCTTTTGTTCCATGATTCCCTTTGGCATTCTAGGGAAGCCTATGAATCTCAACTGATAGTAATGTTGTTAAATGCATAAAATAAAATACATAGGATGACAAAGGAAACCAATTACATAATAAAGTAAAAGTTATTTTTAAAAAATAATTTAAGGGCCCGCAGTCAAGAATCCTCTGTAGTAGGATATCTCTATGGCCTCTTCCAACTCTAGATCAAGGATTTTAACAAAATATAGTTGTTCTGGCCCCACTCTTTTGGCTCCAGGTCTGTTGTGACCTCCTCTGTAATATATGAAACATTTGTGAACTGATTTACTGTTTCTTAGTCTCACTATACCCCCCACAGAGTTATTTGGTACCCTGAGAGGGTTGGGGAGTCTCTTGGCATCAGTTCAAGTCCCTACTAGCCTTATTTCCCTCTGCCCTTCATTTTAGGGGTCCAGTGATCAGCATCCTAGTTCCATTTAGCAACTTAATGTTTGACTAACTCTTTAAAAAGCATATACATTTATAGATACAGTTATATAATTATATATTCACACAATTATATATGTGTACATATATATTTATACACACACACTCACATATATCCAAGATACAGCAAAAACAAAAGTATGAACAATGAACAAACATAAAATAACACATGAAAGGCCCAAAGATCCAAGTCCATTTCTCAGGACCATATGATCTAAGGTAGGAGACGGGGGTAAGGAGGCAGCCTTCAGGCCTTCCCCCCTTACTTCATAAGAAATCCTCCACCCTCAGACTTTAATGCAGCAAAAGCCCTAGCAGTTGTTGAACCAGGTCATTTGAAGATGCCAACATTTCCAGTTCCTAAACCAAAGGAAAAGGTCTCTCAACCATGTGGTGGCCAACGAAGCCTGCATGCTCCAGGCCTTCAGTCCCCTAGAAGCATAGCCTCAGTGTCTTCCATGAAGTATATGAGGCATGCATCAAACCACCATTGCACTATCATCCTGTGATTCTCATCTAGGATATCAGTGAAGCCTAGGGAGATGAAGTCCACATGTCCACAACACTCCATCTGCAGCAGATCTGAGTCAAAGTCTGGAGATAAGGCAGTGAACTTAAAGAGCAATATAAGAGCCTAGTTTGGACTAGAGGGTGAGGGAGAATGATAATGGAATTCTCAGAATGCCCAGTAACATCAAGGGGGGAGCATAGCTAATCACTCTTATCCTCCTACCTTGAAGAATCTCCAAGAAACACAGCCCCGGGATTCAGGAAGTGCTGATGCAAAAATATCTGTCATACAGCAGACACCAGCGTTATTCAACATACTTTTTCAGATAGCAAGTTAGTGTGCTTGAGCACTCCAGGTCAAACATTTCATTCATTCCCATGCTCTAGAGAGTATAAATAGGAATAATCACAATTTAAATCAATTAAAACTTAAGTCACATCCTTGACTCAATTACAAACTAGATGTGTATCAATATAGTCAAATACTTTTGGGGTAACCACAGCAAAAAATGAGTTTCCATGACCATGACATCAGTGTTATTGATTCAGGGAAAATTCCATGTAGTCAGGGAAGACAAGAACTACACTCATGAACTGGAACAATCAAAGGCATTACATGCCAAATGCCAAATGACTTGGTACAGGCAGGTTTGTAAGTTAAGAAGAGGGAGATATCCCTTGGACTGAGAGCAATAACAGTTTAATCCTTAGCCAGTAGGATTTGCATGGTAATCTTTCTCAAAGGCTTAAGTTTAAAAAAAAAATGGTGGTATTTTAAGAATTAGCAAACAGGGCAAGGAGGTGTTAAGAAATGGGGTGGAACTTTCCCTGCTTACCAAAAATCTTACCCTGTAGACAATTGTCTATTACACTTATGTATAAGGCCAACCCTGAACAATTCTAAGAGCTGTCTAAACTAACCCAGGCAAATTTCTCCCAATCTCTGCACATTTTTATCCTGTGTCTATGGCAAGATTACTTTTTGTTTGTTAGTTCTTTAGAAGTAAAATTGCTTATCTAAGCTGGGCTATTGTTAGAGAAGCAAATGAAACTCAATATCACACTTTCAAGTTCTGATTTATTTTCTCCTTGTGAGTTCTCCTTTATGGGGAGAAAAATAACTAAAAAGAAGCAGGCCCATCATCTGCCTCAGTTGAGAAGCCAAAGAATTACATGTTCCTCATACTAGGGGATGCCTAAGGACTAAGATTCTTCTTCTGTACCATAGCCTCCCAACAATATTTGTAACATTTCCTGTCCCCTTCTTCTCCCCACCCCCATCCTCACCTTGCCTAGGATATGTTTATCTTCAAGGCTGAAGGCAAAAGCCAAAATGCTACAGACCCTCTTCCCCCTCCATATTACTCACTACTCACTTCCTTAGGACTTCATCCTTCTCCCCATACTCCATTTAAACTGCAGCATAACTAGCTTTCATTAAAACTAATCTGCCAGAAAAACCTAAAAAGACTTATGTGAACTGATACAAAGTAAAGTTAGCAGAACCAGGAGAGCCTTGTACAGAGCAACAGCAGTGCTGTAATGATTATCAATGGCCAAAGACTTAGCCACTTCTTTTTTTTTCTTTTTGGAGGGGGGAGGGAAGGGCAATTGGGGTTAAGTGATTTGCCCAAGGTCACACAGCTAGTAAGTGATAAGTGTCTGAGGCCAAATTTGAACTCAGGTCCTCCTTACTCCAGGGCAAGTGCTCTATTTACTGTGCCACCTAGTAGCCCCATGACTTAGCTCTTAGCTGCTTCAGATCAAGAAAATGATCAAAGACAATTTCAAAGGATTCGCAATAAAAAAAGCTATCCACCTCTAGAGAAAGAACTGACGAACTTTGAATACAAATTGAAGCATACTTTTTTTTTGCTTTTCTTTATTTGTAGTGTTTTATTTCATTTGTGTTTTCCTTTGTAACATGGCTAATATGGAAATATGTTTTGCAAGACATTACACGTAGAATCAAAATCAAATTGCTTGCCTTCTCAAGGACTGGGGAGAAGCAGACAGGAGAGAATTTGGAACTCAAATTTTTTTTAAATGATTGTTTAAAAAATTTTACATGTAATTGGGAAATATTTAAAGAAATAAAAATATTCTTCAAAAATTAATCTGTTAGTGGCACTCAGGCAGTTTGAAGACCTGTCAGGATATACATTTAAATTCCTATCAGAAGTTAGGCGCATAATCCAGGAATGAGGCAGGAACATGACAAGATAAGGAGATTTGGTATATGGGTCCCTTTAGGATAATGCTCTCACTTCCTTTTTTCATGTTCCATCAGGCTCTATATGTCCTTGACCCAAGTAGTTTCCTTTTAAATGTATGTTATTTATGCATTTTAAAGCATTTAGAGGTTTTGATATCCATTTCATTTAATAAGCATTAAGCTCTTTCTATACACAAGGCATTGCGATAGGCCTTGGGTGTACAAAGAAAAAAACAAAAAACAGGCCTTATTCTAAAGAGATTACATTCTATCAAGAGGTACAAGGGGTAAACAAATATGTAAACAAAAAATAATTAGATGTGGGAGAGCTCACTAACAACTTAGGGGCAAAGGAAAGGCTTCCAGTGCACATGACACCTGAGATGAGCCACAAAGAAAGATAAGAATTTGAAGAAGTGGAACGGAGAAGTGAAGGCATTCCAATACCTAGGGCCATTTTGTTCAATAGCACAAAAGAAGGAGATGGGATATGGCAACTGGGACCACTTGGGTTGGAACACAGAAAGAGTGAAAGGAAATGACATGAAGTAAGTCTTGAAAGCAGGCTGCACCCAAAACATGAAGGGCTTTAAAAACCAGACCAAGAAGACTTCGTGTTTTATCCTGGAGGCAAACATTTATCAGGTGACTACTACAAGGAGATATAACACCAAATACTGGGAGAGATCCAAAGGGGATTGACTCAGGCCTTTTAATTCAGTTCAATAAACCAGTTTTTAAAACCAACCCTTTATAATCTCGTTAATTAGATTAAAATGCACAAAGAAAAGGTAATGTGGTCATCAGAGAACCTGGGTTCAAATTTCTGCTTTGTTATTAACAACATGTATCTCCTCTCTGCACCTCATTTTCCTATTTGTTAAATGAAAGATTTTAAATAAATTAGGAGTTCTCAACCTTTTTTGTATCTATGACACTTTGACCTTTTGGTGCAGCCTATGGAATTATTCTCAGAATAACATTAACAAATGCACAAAATAAAAAACATAGGATCATAAAAAAAACAATTTTATTGAATACAGTTGTCAAAATGCCTTTTTTTAAAAAAATTGACAGACCCCAGGTTAAAAACCCCTGCACTAGATAATCTCTAAGGTCCCTTTCAGCTTTGAATTCTGTAATTTTATGAAATACAAAGTAAAACAGAATTTTGTGACTCTTTATCACAAGATAAAGTTCTTTGTTACCACTCAGTTCCTTGCTGCCTGTGATTGTAGCCTCCATAATTAGTAAAATGAACATTCTTTCTTTTCTGAAATTCCCACTGTCTCCCCCAGTGGAGCCCTGTATTCTCCCATTTGTTTTGCTTTAGACAGTGGCTGGTTAAAATTTCCATTGAATTTGCAATGAGTACCAATGCTTCTCCATAGTGCCCCCAGTAATTTGGCAACAAGCAGCTCACAAATAAATTTTAGTAATTACTATAAAATAGTATTTCTTGGATTTTCGGCTTCCTCAAAATTCTTATCCTGGTGAGTGATTCTTAAGAAAAAATATTACTTTAATTGTATTAATTGAAAATAGCTCACTCTATTTTAAACATACAATGTTATAATTATCTGCACCAATATTCAATCCCACATTTAAACAAATTGGAGGACCTCAAGCCCACACCCAAATAAAATAGAAATTGTTGAAAAGAATGAAAGAAAAACATTTCTTTGGCAGGGGGCAACAGGAAGCCCCAAAGCATAGAAGAGAAATTCAGCAGAGATCATAAGGCATATTAAAGGATTTTCCACATGTGTGGTCACAGAAAACTATTGCCCAAACTCTTTATGTTTCATATACATGGCTCAAATATAATCCTATAATGAGAATTTTATTCACACCACTCCTGTGGGCATTACCAAACTCTGGGCATCTTCTTAATTTGAAAAGGCATGACACAGGAGATGTTAAACAAACCATACCTAATTCATTGCCATGCACTTGACAGAAGCTAGGTAAATGTTAGTTATTAATAATGTGGCTCAGAAAAATTATGTGACTTACTCAAAGTCATACTGCTAGCAAGTGTCTTAGGCAGCATTTGAACGCTAGTCTTTCTAACTGAACGTCCAGTGTACAGCAGTAGAAGACACAACAGAAAGTAGCCATGGGAAGAAAGCAGCAGCTGCTCTTTCTTTTTTCCCTCCAGCCCAGGCTCAGAGAAAGAGATATCTTTTCTCTTTGCCAAATCTAATAACTTTACCCAGTCTTAATCCTTCCCACATCTCCTAATACTTTGCTCTAGAAATAATCTTTTCTTTTGCTCTTTAATTTCTCTGGCTTTACTGGTTTCTTCCCATCTGCTTACAAACATATGCAGGTCTTCCCAATTTAAAAAAAAAGCCTTTCTGTAGACCCTTCGACTCTATCCACTCCCAGAAGTTATCAGTACCTATTGCTATCAATTCTTCAAAATCTGCATTCTCTTGTGGTACTTGCTTATACTTCTTTTTGTGTTCCAACCCAAATGGCCCCAGTTGCCATATCCAATCTCTTCCTTTTGTGCTTTTGAACAAAATGGCCCCAGGCCTTGGTATGCCCTCCTTTCTCACTTTCATCTCTTGGCATTCTTAGCTTTCTTTGAGGCTTATCTCAGATGCCACTTGCCACTCGAAGCCTTTCCTGTGCCCCTTGGTTGTTAGTGAGCTCTCCTATAGCTAATTATCTTTTATTTACATTTTTTTACTTCTTGCACCTATCAGCAGAATGTAATCTCTTTTAGAGTAAGGCCCATTTTTTGTTTTTGTCTTTATATGCCCAGGGTCTATTGCAATGCCTTGTGTATAGAAAGGGCTTAATGCTTGTTAAATGGAATGGAAGTTAAAAAGTCTAAATATAAAAAGCTGGCCTCCAGATCAAGAAGATGTAGGTTCAAGTACAATCTGGGGCATATACCATCTGTATTACCAAGAGAAAGTCACATAACATTTCAAGTGCCCTAGCTTGCTCTCCAAGACCACAGTCTATGTCAGATGAGCTGCCAATCTCCATCAACGGGCACAATTTCCAAACTATGGAAGTCACAGTTCTTTCCTTCCCTTCCCCTATGCAAAAATGAGCATCATCCTCATTAGGCTTCAGTTTCTTCATCTATAAAATGAGACATTTGGATTAAATGATACACACAATCATTGTCCTCTCTGAAGCCTACAATCCAAAAGAGATAGAATCCCTGCTCCCCAGGAGTTGAGGATTTAGGTAAAAAGTTAAGATCAACACACCTAAAAAAATTGCTGAACAATTTTATACACACATGCATATACACATATGCATATACACATGTACAGGTATAAAACAATGATTTATATATGACAATCCCATATGCATATATATAAATAGTGTTGTTGTTAATATTGTTGCATACATAATGATATATAGTTGTGATAGATAGATACTTAGGTAGATAGATAGATAGATAGATAGATAGATAGATAGATAGATAGATGATGGATGAATGGATAGATAGATTGATTGATTGATTGATTGATTGATTGATAGATAGATATGGCAGCTAGGTGACTCAGTATATAGAGCACCAGCCATGGAGTCAGGAAGACCTGAGTTCAAATCTGGCCTCAGACACTTAATAGCTGTGTGACCCTGGGCAAGTCACTTAAACCCATTTGCCTCAGTTTCCTCATCTGTAAAGTACAGATGAATAAAACACTCATGTCTCAGGGTTGTTGTGAGGATCACATGAGATAATATTTCTAAAGTGCTTTGCAAACCTTAAAGTGTTATATTAGTCATTGTTGGTTTTATTAGTAGTAATAGTAGTATTTTTATTACTGGTTGGATTGGAGGGTACATTTAAGGGAATAGAACAGTGGTTCTCAACCTTCCTGATGCTGTGACCCTTTAATACTTGTATGTGGGCATATCCGCATGTGGGTGGACTCGCCTGGAGATGGATAGAGGACCAGTGTCTCAGTTCCTAAGATCATCAGAAATATGTGTTTTCCAATGGTCTTAGGTGATCCCTGTGACCCCTGTGAAAGGGTCATTCGACCCCCAAAGGGGTTGCAACCCACAGGTTGAGAACTGCTGGAATACAAGGAAACCTAGATAGCTAAGGCAGCATCTGATTATGTAAAGCACTAAAAACAAGGCTCAAGTATTTTTACTTGAAGTAATAGGGTTTCTATTTAATGTTTTATGGAGAGGAATGACGGCATAATTTTGTAGTTTTTAAGGATGCTAGTCTGGATGCAGCATAGAGAGGAGGTATCTTAGTGGGAAGAGACATCAAGGAAGCCTGCAAGAATGCCTTGAAAGTAATATAGTCATGAAGTGATATTGGTTTAAAGCAAGGTGGTTGCAGCAGAGATGAAGAATGATCTTTGATATAAGAAGTGCTTTTATAAAACATCCTGTCTTTACACTCTCTCAATATGATTAATCGAATCAACCAACAAATATTTATTGAACAAATATTTACTTTGCTTGACAATAGCGGGTCAGTTGGTGCTATTGGGTGATGTTCGGTTATGGAACCCATATCTGTCTTGTACCTGTATCTTTTGTAGATGAAAAGAGAACTAAGTTTTTCTCTTTCTACCACTCATGGCTTATGAAGGAATGATGAACTTGGGAAACTCCCTGTCATCACATAGAGAAATCCTGACCCTTTCTTCCTATCCCTCCTGTATTTAAAAAAAAATACATATTTTATTTTTAATTTATGGAATAAAGCAAGCATTTCCATAATATAGTATAATAAAGGAAAGATGATTTCACATGAAACTGCAAATCTATCATTAACCTCCTTTCTACAGCAAGTTTATGGATCTGTCCTGTATTTTAGGAGTATAACAAGACATACTTGAATATTTTTCTAGTAAGATGCATAAATAAGCTTATTTTATCATACATAAATGAGGGCCTTTTTAAGTTAACATACCAATTTGTGGCAACTATATGTCAATTTGGGCATCCTTGGATTAACTGAAAATAAACCTGTTCCCTTTAGCCAAACCCTTAGGAAGAGGCACCTCCCTGTAACTATCCTGGGACTGATACTCACCTCAGTCCCTGTTCCTGGCTGTTTGGACTGGACCCTGGCCATTTCCTGAAATTTTGGGCATCCTATTCCTTTCTGTGGGCTTAATTCCAATCCACCTGTCATTGGCTCATAGGACTCCTGGTCAACTTTCATTTACAAGGAACCAATTATCAAATGCAGCAGCTGTAGGTGAACCTTTTTATGGGCCCCTGATCACAAATACCAGAAGGTCTTTTCTACAGAGCCAACTGAGCTGCTCATTTGACTAGGAAACATCGCTGTTTGTCAGCAATCTTTGACTGGATCTCTCTCTTGAATCCAACTCATATATTATCATTCAATCAATCAATATCCCAATCAACAAAATATCTAGTATTCACCAGGCACTATGCTAGTCACTAGTGCTATAAATTTAAAAAAAGCGAGACAATCCCTGTCCTCAAGAAGCTTATACCTTCCTAGGGGATTTTTTTTTTTTCAGAAAGAACTCCTAACTAGCTGCAATTTATTTTTACTTGGCAACTAAAAGGTAGCAATGATAGAATTAAAAGGGAGGTGGAAAAGTAGCTACTTGGGTCATAGATTTGTAAGGATTGTTTTTTTAAGTTTTAGTCTAGACTCAAAGCTATCATTTCCTTGTCGTGGGGAATTCCTAGTGTGGAAACTCCTTGTATTGATATAAATCAGAAACTCATCTGTAACTTCTAGCCTTAGAGAGTTGCTTAAGGCACTGAGATATTGAGTGACTTCCCTAGGATGTATCCAAGTAGGATTTGAAGTCAAGTCCTTATTTCAGCCTCAGTGCTCCATTCACTATACTATTGTTCCTCTTATCATAAGGTTTAATGTCAATTTTGAGATATATTTTTTCTTAATCATCCCTCCAGCTTTGCTGCCAATCCCTATAGTCCTTCTACTTCCCTCAATGTTGCATTTTTCTCCTCTCAAATAAAATAATCCCTTTGACTTCTAACTCTTGTGATCCAGTTACATCAACTGCTAGAAATGCTACCAATCTGCTAAGGAAAATGAAAAGAAGGTAGTAGATTTTCTAGTCATCTGGGGGTAAGGAACCTGTAACCTTGAGGCCACATGCAGGCCTCTAGATCTTCAAGTGTGGCCCTTTGACTGAATCCAAACTTCACAGAACAAATCTCTCAATAAAAGGATTTATTCTATAAAACTTGAACTCTGTCAAAAGGCTGTACCCAAGAACCACATGTAGCCTCAAGGCTGCAGTTTCCCCACCCCTGCATCTACACATAATAAACATTAGACCAGTCAGACTCAAGGTTCTTGCCTGAAGTACAGGAACCTTCAGTACCTTTGAGATGCCCTGTCTTTTGGCTATATCTTATTCACTTATCCAATAAATATTCACTGAATGCCACTTTGCACAAGAAACTGTACTATTCGGTAAGGGACACAAGAATACAAAAGTTACTTTCAAGGGATCTACAACCCATTGGGAGAGATAAGACAAACACACCAAATAACTATGATATACAAGGCAAAATGTGATAAGGCTACAAGAGAAGTCCATCAAAATCCTACAGAAGTCCAAAGGGTAGAAAGAACATTCCTAGCTAGAGGGATCAGGGAAGTGAAACTGGAGCTGGACCTTGAAGGGTTAGGCAGGAATTCTATAGGAGAAAAGATGTGGAGAGATGTTGGGACACTGCAAATGACAGGAGCAAAAACAGAGATGCAGGAGAGTACAAGGCTTATTTAGAGAATGGAGAGCAGGTTCCCAGTATTTAAAGCCACAATCAATCCAGAAGCATTTATGAAGTACTATGTACCAGGCACTGAACTAACTCAGCATACAAACACAAAGAATGAAACAACAGTCTCAGAGAGCTGATAGTCATCTAATACAAACTCCTCATTTTACAGTGAAACAAAGTTAAGTGATGTTCAAAGACATACAGATGTTAGTACAGTATCTGGGATTTGAGCCCAAATCTTCTGACTCTGAGCTTTCTTCTCCATTCCGCAACACTGTCTCATGCACAGGTCCAATCAAGTCTGGACAGAGAACAAGGAATGTGTAGGGAAGATTAGAAAGCTAAAGCCAGTTTGTGAAGGGCCCTAGAATCCTAGGAGTTTGGATTAGATCTACAAATATAGTGTGACTCCCTAAGAGGTTCATCAAATCAGAGTTTAATCCTTGAAAGAATTCTTAGAGAGGTGAGGGTTATTTGGGAAAGACCCTAAGCCCCTATGGCATTGTTTCCCAAGAACCCTTCCCCCACCACCCACTACTACCAACTGGGGGCCACAGATCCCATCATGACTCCTGTGCATACTTAGTAAAAATAGAAAAAGCAAATAAAGTCTATCTGTTCAACATTTCAGAGGATGAGATACAAGAATAAGGTAAGAGTCATGTCCTCCAGACTCCAGATTCTTCATCTTTGTCTATACCTGTAATACATATGAATGTTCATACTTAATGGTTACATTTATTCTCTAAGCCACATTCTTTCCTGCTAGGGTTCAGCCTTTACCCCATCCTTCCTACCTCGATTCCAAGCTTTTCTTTTTCTCTCCTTATTCTGCTTGGTTAGCTTCTTAACATCTCTTCATTTCTCTCTTTTCACCTCACTCTCTCTCCTGCTCTATAGAGAATTCTGTGTGTTTCTTACCTTCCCCCAGTGGCATTTAAAGTATTTCTTAGTGTAAAACATCCCATTCATTGCCATAGAAACAGGAAGCTATGTGTGGAAGAAAAGGGCGGGGGGGCGGGAATGAGTCTCTGAACTTTGCAGTTCTGTTTTTGCCCAGATCCACAAATGGCAGTATCCAGGTAGGTTTGCAAAATAAAAACAAAACAAAACAAAAGAAAAAAACCTACCTCTTAAATTAAAGAATTAGGCTATACCAGCATGATGATAAACTGTATGACAGTTTCTAAATCAGTGTCAGATGGGAAGACAAGAAAGCGTTTACCTTATGATAAATGTCATTGCTTTCTTCAGTAATTTCAGACCTCTTTAGCCTGATCCAGAGGGGAAAAATTATTAGAACAATAATCTTCGAGGATTCTATGATTTCTAGAATGTTAGAGTTGGAAGATACTTAGGAGTGTGTCTAGTCTAGCCTCCTTATTTATAGACCAAATGAATTAAGTAACTTGTTCGAGATTGCACAACTAATTAGTAGCATGGCCAGCCAAGACCAGAACCCGACTCTCCATTCCCTCTATCCTTTTCAGAAGACCAGGGTTCTAATCCTGAATCTACCACCAAATGATGCAATGGGAAAGGTGCTGGATTTGAGATCAGAGGACCTGACGTCAGATCTCTGCTCTGAGGTTCATTGCCTGTATGATCCTGGACAAACCACTTAATCTCTGTCTGCCTCATTTTCCTCAACTGCAAAATGGAGATAATCATAATACTTACCTCACAGGGCTGTTGTAAAGATCAAATGAGATATTAATAAAGTATGTAGCACAATGCTTGGCACATAGTACATGCTATATAGATGCCAACTAATACTACTGATACTAATATACCTCCAGTGGAGTTGGGTCAAAAGAGTATAGAGTATACAAACCAAGGTAAGGTACTATTGTTATTCATCACACTTTTGTGGAGCCTGCATGCATGCCTTGATGGATGTGCCAACCTCCGACCAAACTCATTTCACGTTCACTTCTGAGTGTCAAAGTAATACATAATTTTGAGGACCTTTCGGTGGGAGGGCAGGTGTGGAGGGTGGGGGGAGGTGAAGCATCTGCTCTCAATTTCAACCAGTTTTACAGCATAAATTCAATATAATAACATTCTATTATCAGAACCCGTAAAATAAATAATGCCTAAGACCAATACTGTTTGTTTAAGTTCCAGATACAAAGGAATATTTTTGAAAAAGCCTGTCTTGTAGCCTACTGATCCTAGATTGTGCTCTTTTATCCAGGCACCAAAGCACTAAAAGATATATAGGGTAAATAAAAAATAAATAAACAAAAATGAAAAATAAAAAAATAAAAAAGATATATAGGGTTTTCCAAAAGGCTTAGTGCAGTTTTAAGCTATTGAACAATGAAAGTGTCAACAGATAGTGGAGATACCTCTTTTAATAGTTAAGTTTAGGTTCATTGCTTAGAAAGAAGCCAATAATTCCAGCCTAACGTGCTCAATCCTCATACAGCCCAGTTAGCTTCACTCAGAGATATCATTTATTCTGTAACCCGAGATTATACCTTGTCCCCAAAGAGCCATCTCACAGCATCTATGATCTATTTCAAAGGAATCCAGATGAGACTTTATGATTATGATTATTACGACAATAATAATGACTGACATTTTCATGGCACATTAAAGGTTGCAAAGTGTTTTACATACGTTCTCTTGTTCGTTGCTCACAACAATCAAGTGAGGTAAGTACTAGTTATAATTATTCCCATTTTACAGAGAAGAAAAATGAGGATTAGAAAGGCTAAGTGACTTGCCAACTTCCACACACCTAGAAAGTATCCAAAGCAAGTTTTGCATCCAGGTCTTATTATTTCAGTTTCTGTATTCTATTCACTAGGTCACATCAACAATCCATCATGCCTCCTAGAGATATATTCCAGTGTACCAGGTGCACCCACTGGATATGAAGCAACATCTTGGTTTACAAAGCAAATTACAACAATAATAAAAATGATGGAAATTGGTATTTATTTAGTACTTTAAACTTTGAAAAGCACTTCATATAAATTATCTCATTTGATAGCAAAGGACAGCCCATCAGGCAAAGAAGAAATAAATGGGCATCTCCAAAAATGTCTTTGCAATCAAGAACTAACTACAATTGGATCATCTTGATCCCAGTAAATTGTTCTTGTAAACTATATTCCCTCTTAGAGAAAAGGCTAAGTGGATATCACAGACTTTCTAAAAACACAGTTGTTTTCCATCATCAAAAATATAGCCCCAAATGAACCAAGGAACATTCAGGAAGTACTGTGAAGGGAAGAGATGTTGGATTTGATGTGTTGAATGAAGGATCGTAATAAGTTAAAGATTACTCTGTGATTTCTTACCTAAGAGAGCAATGAGCAATTGAGAGCAATGGTGGAATTGTCCAGGGTGATTGAAAAGCTGAGCATGTAAAAAAGAGATGAGCAACTCCATCATCCTTGGACCTCTTGAAACTTTTCATCCTCGAAAAGAATGGAGTCTTGGGTTTAAGAGGAGTTACAGATAAAGTTCTTGGTAGACTTGCAAAGGGGACAGAGAAACTCATATATGTTAATGATAATGGAACCCCTGGGAAAGGATGATTAATAATTGCCAGGATTCTAATGTTAAAAAAGAAAAAAAAACAAAGAACAATGAAATTCTTAAAGCCAAGATGGAGGGGGGTTAATATGGAGACTCCATTTTAGCAATAATTATAGTTGGCAGCGGGGGAAGGAAAGCATGAGAGCTTGAGTGCTAAGATCAAGGCATTTCCTGAAATGCAGCAGCAGGAAGTGTGAAGAATAGCCAGCAAGGAAAATTGACAAGGACATAAATTAAGTTTATCGATGATCAATTTTCCTGAGTCCTAATCCACTGCCCAAATCTAAAAGACAATCCCAGTGCTTGCTCTTTAAATATCATTAACTTCTGTCCCACTGAAGACAATGGCCAATACTGCCACATAGACAGCTTCATTACAGCCTTCCCAGAGAAGTCCTTCTGAAGTTGTTTTTAATCAAGTTGCAAAGATCTATGGTGTACAGCTGCACCGTCTACGATGGCATGTACGTCAATGAGTAAAGTTCATGATTTAGGAATGCATCTGAAATGCGTCTTATTTCTCCACACCCCAGTCAGATGCAGGACTGTTCTGGTCCTGTACAAGGACTCAAACAAAGAAGTACCAGAGATTTTTCAAAAAAAGAATTAAGATTGAAGGAGGAATCCCTCTCCTTTGACCTCATCCCTGGACAACACAAAAGGCTTTTGGCACACAGCGGGACTCCTTCCTCAGGGCCAGAGTGTTGCATCAAGCAGTAGAATAGCCCAAAGGCCTCTGCTGTCCCTCCCAAGCAGGAAATTCTTCTCTCTTATTTCAGAAGCAAAAATTCTGAAGTAGCAGACAGGGCAGTATTTACTACTCTTAATAACAGGAAGAGAAATTGAGTTCAAACCAGCAACAGCTCCTGCCTGGTTACTATATCCTAGAGCAAGCAAAATTATGCTAATCTGAATCTTTGGTAGCCAGTATTTCATGATCCTACTGGCTGCTCAGGGTCCTACCATTGTACCACTGGTCTTCAAAAAAACAATTCACTTTCTGCCCCTGCTTCTCTCCCACTTTAAAGCTGTTTCCTTCACCACCTCCATCCAACTTCCACATATTCCTTATGACCCATTCCCTAAGAACCCCTCTAAGTAACCTAACCTAGATTTTGTTTCTAGGTAAGGTGCTGGTATAGATGATGGCTTAAGATGTTAGCCAGAGAGATTATATTTGCATATTTAAGGCAATATTTAATTCATCGGCCCACTAAAGGGGTCATGACATCAGGCAGAATGGGGAAAAGAAATTGATTTAGACAATCAGACTTTTCTGTGTCCCTCAGATCATACCACATTAGCAACCACCCTATTCTGCCAAGCAGTAAGGTTGAGCCTGACTATGAATACACTTAACAGCCACCCACAGAAACAAAAAGGTTTTCCTTGGCAAGAAAGAAACTGGACTGCCTCCTAGATCAAGGCCATCTTCTATCCCATTGAGGGCAGAGTTTTGCCTTTCTTTGTATCCCTAGTACTTAGCACAGTGCCTCACACAAAGGAAGCACTTAATAAATGCTTGTTGACTGACTGACTCTGCCCTGTCATCGGATCTATTCTCGAATGTCCTAGTCTTACTCATTCAAAGCTCTTGTTCTTGGAAATGTTCTCTGAAGGAGGAAATGGTTATAGAGGGAAAGGGCCTGAACAACCTCAAACCTGCTAGCAAATCCCTAACATTTTCTGCATTCCCTGCCCCCAGGTCTGGCTTTCATTTACAGCCCCTGCCTCTATGTTTTAAACGCCCCCTCCCCACCCCGTGTTGAGAGACAGTCATTTGTCCCCTAAGAATGTATACTAGTGAAACAAGGATGAAATAAATCTTGGAAGCAGATAAAAAAAATCGCTTTTCTTAAAGTTAATATTCACCTTTTGGCCTACCAGTTTGATGTCAGCCTTTTAGGCTCGGATGCGAAGGAGCCATTACATCAGCCCCTATGAAATATACTTAGACACTGGCACCACCACATACAATCACACTGTCTGTCAGTTGGTGTGTTTTTTTTCCTCTCTCAAAGTCTCTGATGCTGCTGCAGCTGCCTCCAAGTTCTTTAATCCAATCAGAGCAGCATTGTTCTGTCTCTGTTGTCATTGTGCTCAGATTGCCAGACATATGATCCTATTTTAACAAGATATTTATCAATCTCGTCTAAGCCATCTCTTTCAGGGGAGTCAGATGCTATGAACTCAGCTTGTCTTTGTCTCTCTGGCTGCAGTCCAGCCTATCCTTCCCCACCTAGGCTAGGATTGCCTGGGGTCTACGCTGGGGAAGTCCCCGGTCCCCCATTCACTCATCAGCCAGAACAAGATGCTTCAGTAGGACACAGGGACCTTGATGACGGCTTAAGAGGTGGGGAGAGGCCTGTTCACAGAAAGGCAATGGAAGGGCACTCTACACAAAGACAATTCTCTGTGGACAAGATTAAATCAAGGACCCACTATCACTGTCCTCTTCTTCACATCCAAATTCTCACTTCCTCAGGGAGAAACTGATCTGTGGAAAGGCAAATGTGGGTAACATTTAGCAGCTGAAGGTTACAAGCTCCACCCCTACTCACCCCCTACCCCCATGCTTGTCTTTATTTCCAAAGCAATTTGGATGAAAAACAAGCCTGATCTCTGAGGTTCAGGGGGCTTGGGCTTAGTAGAGCCCAATTAAACTTGAGATATAGAAAATGGCTTCCTTCCTAATAAGGGCAGCTGCCAGAAAAGCAGTGGGAAACTATTATGCTCACTTTGTTACCATATTTGAACTTAATGCTGGTGAAATAAATGAGACTTGTTTAAAATGAAGTGAAGAGATCTTGAAAGTGGGATTGTGTGCCCTTGTTATGTTTTAGGGCTACTTTGCCCAGAGGTAGCTAAGTGGTCAGGATACAAATTAGACCTCGTTCACAATGCCAGCTGTTAACCTTTAACCTGACCTTCCTTTCCCAAGTTCTTTTACATAAACCTGTTGTTTTACAAATGAATTTGGGATTTTAAGGTCTTATATATTTTTTAAAAAAAAGTAAACTCTGCCAACTCATAAATCTTTATAAACTCCCAGGAAAACCTGCCTGCAAACACCTATAATTGCCACACTGTGGCAGTCTGCAGTTACATAATTTCCCAGTTATAAAAGCATACACAGAACTGAAAACCTTGAGCTAAGTCCATTTACACTAAGATCAGCCTTCGTGTTATTTCGGAAAGAGGTTCATACTTATGCTCAGTCAGGAGCTGTTAAAGGAAGTTCATTGATATTTAATATTTCCCTTTCTAATTAGAATTTCACTTCATATTACCTTCAGGGTAAATTTCCATTAAATATATATACATTCTGATATGTATGTATGTATGCATGTATTAGAGTTTTTTGGCATGCAGGTTGGGAAACTAGTGCTCACATGCTCCATTATTTTATCATTTTCCAAGACTTTTGGCAAAGGCTTCAGAAAAGATATTGCCAGAATAAATGTAGACATCCTTGGTTTCTGGACTTAGAGTAAAATGGACCTGGGTTTGAATCCTGCTCCAGACACTTACTAGTTATATGACCACAAGTAAACTTCCCCTCTCTGAGTCTAAAGTTCCTCATCTGTAAAATGGGAACAATGATATTACTTAACTTACCGGATTGTTGGGAGAATCAAGTAGAATAATATATGCAAACTTTCAAGCATTATATGTTAAACTAACATTATTTTCATCACCATTATAATTATTATTATCATTATTTCACACATCTAATTTTGTAAGGTAAAAAAATACTCTTTAGTGGTTTGAGGAAATTCTATTTCGCATCTTGTAGGCACTTCCAGGGAACTGAAAACAAATTTTAGCCTGAGATAATCTTGAGAAATGTCTTCCCAAGAAAAACATAAAATTATAGACAAATGAACTCTGATTCTTTTCGTGAGCCATGAGTAGAAATCCTTGACTATTTGGAGTTCCCTCATCCTTACAATGCATGTAGAAGGCAGCATAATTTTGCCGCTATGGACAACTGTATCTACTTTACCAAAATGACTAGATGAGGTTTAAAATCTTTAGGAAAGAAAACATTGAGAGCTTGAGTCCCACAATCAGAATCTGATATCCACTTTCTGATGCTAGTCTCTGAAGTGAAGTTCTGATCAAGTAGGGCTACTCCAGAAGTTGCACGGGTACTTGTATGAGTGCTCACAGGTAATTTGTTCTTTTTATCAGTCAATACTTTTAAAAGAAATTCATTCATACTATGCATTGGAAGGACAAATACTGAAGTTGAAGCTAAATAGTTCGGACACATAAAGAATAGGCAAGACTCATTGGAAAAGCCCCTGATGTTGGGAAAGATTGAAGGCAAAAGGAGAAGGAGATGACAGAGGGTGAGATGGATAGATGGTGTCATGGAAACAACAAACATGAGTTTGGACTGACTTTGAAAGACAGTGGAAAACAGAAGGTCCTGGAGTGCTATAATCCATGGAGTCATGAGGTGAACACAACTGAATGACTCAACAACAACATATTTGACTTAAAGAGTCAGTGGCAATAGTTATTGAGTCAGCCTCTCTCCCCTCCCCTCCTTTATCCTTCACCCCTCTCACCTACTACTACAAACCTCTAAAAATGTACCTTTCAAAGTCCTACGTGGTGATTTGATGTCATAGGAATTAAGCCAGTTAATCAAATCTTGGACTCTACTTCTTCTATATTAACCTTCCTTTAATCAACATTAAAACATTTCTTTCAAATACGTTTTCCATATATATGGCTCATACATTCTCCAGACCTTCCCATTTCCTTAACCCCCTTCCCATTTTTTTTCCCCTTTGGCAGTGTCTTCTTTTGGACCTTGATTTCAGGGAGCAGTTTTATTTTTCTTTGTTTGTTGTGTTGTTACTAAGTCATATGAGTTCTATATGAATCACACCCAGTGCCTGAAGCCTCTTTTCAGGTAGGTGGGGTAGTTTATGTAAAGAATTAGTAATAATAGCATCACTGCAAGAGGTAGTGTGGCTTAAGGAGAGAGAGCTGTCCTTGGAGTCAGGAAGACTTGGGTTTAAATATCTCATTTCTGACACATCCTTACCTGCTAGGTGACCGTAGGGTCACAGTCATGTCAGGCAATTCTCTAAGTTGCAGAGCAACTGAACTAAAAGCAGAGAGTTTGCTCGCTGGGAGCTCTCTATACCACAGAGGGAAAAAAATGCCTTGAAATGCTAGCAAAATGCAATTTAACTTCTTCCTGGCTCCATTCGTTAGAGTTTTGTTCTCCACCATAGTCAGGCTGATGTTCTCCAAAGAAACAACCAACATTAGCTTATCTACAGAATTCTTGTACTGACAGCTATCCAGGGAGAGTAGTTTACATAGACTGGGGCTATGAGTAGAAGGGGGAAGTGACATGATGATAACACATATTCCTTTGACACTGGTTGACATGCCCCAAAGAACCAGAGAGCCTTTGGGGATAGAACAGTGGTTTGTCAAAATCAGAGGAGCAAGGATATCTGAAACGGTAGGCTTGGTTTTGGTTTTGGTTTTGGTTTGGTTTGGTTTTTCCTGATGGCTGCCCTAATTCCAGGAACTAAAAGAGGTAGTAATCCATCTGGCATCTGACCTTTTCATTTTTCTGATTACTGTAAAGTTCATGCCTAGAAGTCAAAAGACCCGAGCTCTACTCTTGGCTTAGGTATTGGCTTACTTACGGTTCTTTGTAGGTACAAGTAATGAAGCAGTCCAGTGACGATGAGCAAAAAGAAATAAGAGATGATTTGTTGAAGCAGGAAGAGCTTTTGATTTGAGTGTCAGAACACATAGGCTTGAAACTTGACATAGTAGAGAGTGTTCCGGTTGAGAAATCAAGACCAATATTCTAATCCCATCCCTGACATTTTAAGCAATCATTTAACAAACACTTATTAAATACACACTATGGACAAGGCACTGGGAAAAAATTAAAATGAAAGCGTACTTGTCCTCAAGGAACTTAAATTCTATTGGGAGATAGATACAACATGTACATCGGACATATACAAAAGAGTCATAATCACTAGAATGTTGGATGTGGAGTAGGATGACCTGAATTCGAATCATGTCTCAAGTACTTAATAGTTGTGTGACCATAGGCAATTTATTCCACCTCTATCAGCTCTCATTTCCTCATCTATATAAAACTGGGATAATAATAATGCTTACTTTGTGGGGATCAAATTAGAGAGTATATATAAAGCACTTTGAAAATTTTAGAGTACTATGCATTATCTATTATTATGATCTTTACATATAAAAATGAATATGAGGCAGTCATGTCTTATGTGATCTTGCAGAAATTATTTTGTTTCTCTGAGTCTCAGTTTCCCCTCCTCTAAAATGAAGAACACAAATGATTGTAGTGCTTTACCCGATAGACTTGTTTTACTCAAATTAATGACATAAAATGCCTTACAAATTTGACAATTCAAGATAAATGCCCGTTGTTTTTCTTATTAGTGCTTCCCTGAATTACTTTGGGAACATAGTTCAACCGTTCTTGGCATCAGCTTTTTTTCAGGAACAAACACCTGAAGAAATGTGAGAAGCACATATGCCACCTATGTTTCTGGATGCTTCTCCTAGAAGAGGAGCAAATTCCAGAATCATAGAATTCCAGACTGAGCAGGGGTGGAGAGAAAGCGATTAAGGATTCACAGAGCATCTACTATGCTAAGCACTTATTACGAACATCTCATTTGATCCTCACAGCTCTTCAAGGTGAGTGTTATTACTATCATTTTACAGCTGAGGAAACTGAGATAAAAGGTTAAGTGATATTAAGTGACTTGCTCAGGGTCATAGAGCTAATAAGTATCTTACAGTGAATTTGAACTCTGGTCTTCCTGATTCCAGGTCCCATGCTATAAGCACTGCTCCGCCTGTCTGTCTCTGGGGACCCCACTGACCATTTAATCCAGCCCCAAAAAGAATCCCCAAGGAACACCCTGGCATGTGGTCATCCAGTCTTTAAATAAAGAGATAAGACCACTATCTCCCAAGACAACTCATTCGGGTTTTTTGACAGTTTTAATTTTTGGAAGTTTCCCACCCTTGAACAACTAGGTGGGTAGACTGTGAGGCCTGGAGTCAGGAAGTTTCATCTTCCTGACTTTTGAATCTGACACTTACTAGCTGTGTGACCCTGGGCAAGTCATTTAACCCTGTTTGCCTCAGTTTTCTCATCTGTAGAAATGGCAAACCACTACAGTATCTCTGCCAAAAAAACCCCAAATGGAGTCAGACCTAACTGAAAAACGATTAAACAAAAATTCCCACCGCACCCCACCTCCACCTCCTAGTCAGGCCTAAATTTGTCTTGTCACAACTCCCACCCCTTGCTCCTAATCTTGCCCTCTGGGGCCAAACAGATCAGGTTTAATCTCTCCTTAACATGGCAATCTTTCAAATACTTTAAAGACAATTAGCTTCTACAAGCCCCATCATCAGCTTTTTCTTCTCCAGACCACTGTGTCATAGTGGGTAGAGTCCTGGATTTGGAGTCGGAAAGACCTGAGTTCAAATCTTTCCTCAGGTATTTACTAGATATGTGGTCCTATGTAAGTGACTTAAGCTATTTCAGCCCGAGTTTGCAAAGTACTTTACATATGTCATCTCATTTGACTCCCACAACATCCCTCGTTCCCTCAGTTGGATCTCAGACAGCATGGGCTGTCTCAAGGCCCTTCATGATTCTGGTCACCCTCCCCTGAACGTTCTCCAGCTTATCAATGTCCTTTCCTATCTAAAATGAAAGAGTTGAATTATATAATCTCTAAATTCTCTTTGAGTTTTACATATTATTAGCAGTATGCTGGTAAATATTTAACAACCGACTTTCAAGGGGCATAGTGTACCCACAACATACTTTCAAGTTTAATTTGCATTATTAACATTTTCTACAACACTTTCTTAAGTCTAGGCAAGCAACAACACAATAAATTAAATCTTGATCTATAATGTTTGCTAGTTTTCAAAGTGCTGGTACTCACACTGAAAATTTAACAACCAGCTCTCACTGATTGCTAAGCAGATTTGAGCTGGCTCTAGCACACCCCTGTCTGTGATCCTATGGTAAGATTTCTCCTAGAAGGCAAAAAGGTTATTCATGAATCCTTTCTAAATTTTAATCCAAACTAAGTACTGAGAATTACTGAATGGTCCTATAGACCTTCCTATAGAAAGGTAAGAGAAGTCAGGAATATGGAGCCCATTAGATATAGCCTCGCAACATCAGGGCACCTGATATTGTGGGTGAAAGGTACCTTAGAGAGGAAATCTGGGAAATGAGTCAGAGAGAATAGACTTGGTACTGAGATGGTACAAAAATCTTTAACAACATCTTTATGCTATTGTTTACACAAAGAAGTGACATGGAAACCCTAGACCAGTGGTTCTCAGCCTGTGGGTTATGATCCCTTTGGGTCATAAGACCCAAGACCATCAGAAAAAACATATTTACCATGGTCTTAGGAACCGAGACACACTCCTCTATGGGTCTCCAGGAGAGTCTGCCCACATGCAGATACGCCCACATATGAGTATTAAAGGGTCAAGGCATTAGGAAGGTTTAGAACCACTGCCCTAGACACACATCCTAGTTCACTACTGCTGTGACCTCACCCTCAGTCCCATGGGTCAGGTGAGAAAAAGAAGCCTCAGTTCCCCCTCAAAGTCAATCAGAAGCTTCCCTTGATATAGAACAGGAGTTCTTACACTTTTGTCAGTCTTGGACTGTTTTGGAAGTCTAACACAGACAATGTATCTCATCTCAGAATAATGTTTTTATTTCTTTTTTTGTCTTTTTTCTTTTTTTTCTTTTGCTTTTTGGAGGGCAATTGGGGTTAAATGACTTGCCCAAAGTCACATGGCTAGTAAGTGTGTCAAGTGTCTGATGTCAGATTTGAACTCAGGTCCTCCTGACTTCAGGGCCGGTGCTCTATTCACTGCACCACCTAGCCACCCCTTGAATAATATTTTTAAATCCATAAGATAAAATGCATAGTATTTCAAAGAACACCAAAAATTAATGAAAATAAAACTATAATTTTTCCCCCATCTAAGCTTATGGACCTTTTTGAAATCTATTTATGGCCCCCTGTGGGAGGGTAGAGAGGTCCATGGACCCCAGGTAAAGAACCCCTGCTACAGAAAATCCCTTTAAAGGGCTCTCCAGATAACCTGACTGCTTTCAGCCAGCAAAGATATTAAAAGATCTTGATTTTAAGGACTGTGCAGTCCACTTTCCTGATGCAGGAAAGAGCATCAAATTTCAATTTGTGTGACCTGGTTTTGACTCCCTGCTTGTCCACCCATGCCATTTTGGTCAAGTCTCTTCCCATTTCTGGGCCTCAGTTCCTTCACATATAAAAAGAGTGGGCTGAATTAGTGCATCTCTGACACCCCTTTCACTTCTGAAGCCTATGATCTTGTGATCACTTGATTTAATCATGTCTGAGTTGAGGCAGGAAAGCTAACAACTCCAGAGATGAAAAGAAAATAACATGAGATGCAGGTGAAGAATGAGGTGCAATCACACTTAGGTCAAAATTTAGGTTGAATATCAAGGAGTGTTTTGATGTAAATAGTTTCCCAAGGGAAGCTAAGAAAGCCTTTAGACTGTTAAAATCAGAGTTGGGTTTTTTTTTTTAATAACCGAGATTTATTAACAGAAATATAGGCACCTTCCCTGGCAGGGAATGATGGAGATTTTATGTGAGGCTATTAACTTTTCCAAATCGCAGTGATCCTGGTTTTTAGCAAGGTCAGTCATTCCGTACATCTCTGAGGAGGGGCAGACGCTACCGTTTTATTTGCCTCAGTGACAGCAGAGCAACACAAGTCAAGGAATTCATTTTTCCTTAGTTACCAGACCAAAAAAATAACAACAATAATAATTCCAAATGAAAAATGTTTAGTGACTTGTCCAAAGTCATTAGTCTGGGGAAGATCCAAGAATAAACCTCAAAATATTTGACTTTGCCATGTGCTACCCAAGAAGCCCCCCCTATCTCTGTCCTGAAATCCTTCCAGAGGCATCCAGGAGATGCATGGGTATGCACAAGGCACTGTTTTTCACACAGTCCGTTGGAAATGCCTTAAAAGGCAGAAAAAGGAAAGAGTCCCATCTCTCTTTTGTCTAAGGGAGGTTTCACATTACCGTTTCTGGCTTTTCCTGAGCCTGCAGACAGAGCATACTGACCCTGGCACTACTACTCTCTCCATCTACTGCCTTGACAGCAAATATGAAGGAAATTAGCACATTCAGAATGGGAATTTCTTCCCAAAAGGACAAACCATGAGCCAGATAATTGGAAAGGGTTATGATAACTGGGATGGTGACCTGTAATTCTTTTCATCAGGATTTATATTTTCAGACTCCCCAGATGAGTCTTTCATTCAATCAGTATTGAAGCACATAAAAGATTTATTTGGTTGTTTCCATCAATAAACTCCTAATGTACCTCCTTCCTAATCTTCAACTTCCTAAAGGCAATCTCAGTGTATTTTTTGGACTTACAGAGGATCTGGGGGCTTTCTCAAACAAGTGTCATCCATCCTCAAATATTATCTGTTTTGGCTCTACACCAAATTTGACAAATAATTATTTTATGTGATACATGAATGCATAATTTGGGGGAAAGTCACTGCAGAATTAGAAGAAGTAAGGGAAAAAGCATAAAAGAATGAATCTACTGGGGCAGCTAGGTGGCACAGTGAATACAGCACTAGCACTGGAGTCAGGAGGACCTGAGTTCAAATCCAGCCTCAGACACTTAACACTTACTAGCCGTGTGACCTTGGGCAAATCACTTAACCCCAATTGTCCTACCTTCCCACCTCAAAAAAAAATGAATGTACTTTCCTGGTATGAGGCAGTTTGGATTTTTACCATCAGTCTTCTTTTTGTTCTCCCTGTCTCAAGTCTCTCTCCACTTCATTCCATCCTTTTCATTGCTGCCAAAATGGTCTTCCTAAAGCACAGATCTTGTACTCCTTACTCAATACTGTTTGTTGTACAGTTGTTTTCAGTTGCATCTGACTCTTTGTGACCCTACTTCACATTTTCTTGGCAAAGATACTGGAGTGGTTTGCTATTTCCTTCCCCAGTGCATTTTACAGATGAGGAAACTGAGTCAAACAGGATTAAGTGACTTGCCTAAGGTCACACAGCTAGTAAGTGTCTGGGGCCAGATTTAAAATCAGGAAGACGAGTCTTTCTGACTCCAGACCCAGCACTCTATCCATTGTGTCACCTAAATGCTTCAATACACTCCACTGACTCCTTATTGCCTATAGGATTAAGACACAAACTTTGTTTGACTTTTAAAGCCATTCATCAACTGGCTCCAACCTATTTTGTGAGCTTCATTATACAAGATTCTTCTTCCTGCAGTCTATAGTCTCATCAAACTGGTCTTCTCCCTGGCACTCCCTCTCACATCTCTGTGTCTCTTTACTGTCCGTTCCCCATGCCTGGAATGAACTCTGCTCTTGCCTCTCTATCATGAAATCCCTTTCATCAAAACAAGTACTCCTTTCTTGTAGTGCCCTGTCTCCCTACTCAGCTTTTAACTGCCATCTTTATTCAGAATTTTTATATAAATATAAATGTATGTATGTATGTATAGACACATATATACATGTATGTATGTATGTATATATCACATATATACATGCATACACACATGTACATATATAATTATTATGTATATACTTATATCCATACACATTGGCTCCTCCAATTGAACATAAGCTCTTAGGGAGTAGGGATTATTTCATTTTTTTATATCTCTGTCCTTAATACCTAGCATATTGCTCAAGACATGGTAGTTACTTAATAAATGTTTATTGGTTAGTTGGTAGTAAGAAAATTCAATTCAACTAATTATGCCTTAAGTACCTACTGTGTGCAAGATCTATTAATGAAGATGCCCTAAGGCCAGTCATTCAATCTGCTCCAGTCCCACTTAAATTTACCATCATCCTAGTCTTCCTCCATCTTTCCATCTCAAGTACAATATCATGAGAGATTTCATCAAGTACCTTATTTAAATCCAGATATGCTGTGTTTACAACATTCCTTGATCTATAGATTTAGTAACTCTATCCACAAAGTAAATGAAGGTAATTTAAAAGACCTGCTCTTGGAGATATCACTGAATCCCTTTTTGAATGCTTACAAATCAGTCCTTTAATAACATATTCTAGAATATTGTCAAGAACCAAAGCTAATCTTACCAGCCCTTAATTGACCAACTCTACTCCATTCTATTTTTTTGGAAATCAAGACACTTGCCCATCACCAGACCTGTAGAACCACTATCATTCTCGATGATCTTGCAAAGATCACTCATAGTGGACCAACAGTAATATCCACCAGTTTGTTTGGTTTTTTCAGTGTTCTTGGATGTAGTTTTAACCAGACATGACTGTGTGAACCCCTAGAGTACAGTAAGGGCATCTCTTACCATATACTCATTTAAGTTTTAAATGTATGCTGACTACTTGTGTTCAGTCTGTCTTGGTCCCAAGTTTATTCTCCTTGGTAGAAAAAGGGAAAGCAAAGTGGGAATTTAATAAATTTGTCTTCTCTTCACTATCCATTCTAATTGTCCACTCTCACCCCAACTCTTATTGTAAATACCATGGTTTTCCATTGGTTGATATGCTCTCCAACATATCCCCAGCTATTCTACATGCATGTTGGGTTTGGGGTCTCTCTCACAATCTTACAAGTTTCTTGAGGGTAGAAGCTATGTCTGTAAGAACTCTTCTACACTCCCACAACATAGAGTATAGTGCTCTGTCTCCATGGGTTCCAATAAATAGTTCTAGCCAACAGCCTTGGTTTCCACTAAGCAATATTGGTAAGTAGGTCAAATTTTTTTTTGTTTCAGCCCTTCTCTCCATCTTGTTGTATCCTTTCCCTCCGCATTCCAAATATTTTCCTTTTTTGTTCCTTTTTTTTTGTTTTTTTGATTTTTTTTTTTTTTTGCTTTTTGGAGGGGGGAGGGCAGGGCAATTGGGGTTAAGTGACTTGCCCAAGGTCACACAGATAGTAAATGTTATGTGTCTGAAGCTGTATTTGAACTCAGGTCCTCCTGACTCCAGGGCCGGTGCCCTATTCGCTGTGCCACCTAGCTGCCCCCGCATATTTTCATTACAGAAAAAGTTATAAATACCTTAGTGTCAATTAATGTGATGTGTTTCTCCTCCCAAATTTTTTTTTAATTTTAAATGTGAACAGGAAGGAACTCAGGGACAAGAACCCAAAAGAACAATAGAATTTCAGTCACATATTTTGTGTCAGCAGGGACCTCAAAATATACAACATAACTGTTACAAGTACATGAAGACTGGCCTTGCTGAAATGTCTTATTCCCTTTCACTAATTCTCTCAAAAATCTGACTCAAGACAATTTCTCTAGTGGATATTTGTTTACTACAGTGTTTTGTTTTGCTGGGTGCTAGGCATACTATTGAGAACTTATGGCTGAGTCCCTGGTGATTTAAATGAGATCAGTCATTAATGGTTTCTTAGGTGAATACCACAGTATTACCTTCAGGTCTCAACAGATGCTAGGTGCAAGAATTCAAAATGAAATAAAAACTTCTCATCACCAGGTACTGCCTTCATTTAAGTTCCTGGCAAGAACCCCAGATCCATGATCTTGGGAGCTTAGATTCTCCTTCTGATGAGATTGTGTGATTTATAGGTGCCCTTTAGAGTACCTTTGAGAATTTCTTCCTTTAACAGAGTCAGAGGCAACAGCACCAAAGAGAGAGAAAAGTTTATTCTCCAAGTTAGGTGAGTTCCTTCTTTCCAAAGAAATTCTGATAAAACCAGTTAGTCCCCAGCACAAACAAGCTTAAAGAAAATGAACTGGCCTCAAGGGGAAGAGATTAATAATATTTGTTTATATTTAAAAATTTATTGTGTAAATTAAATTATAAATAAAGTCATAGTTTATATGATAATATAGCAAAAAAAAAAAACCCACTTTACATGTGATCCCATTCAATCCTCACAACAATTCTGGAAAGTAGGCACTATTATTACCCCAATTTTATAGATACAGAAACTGAAACTCACAGTGATTAATGACTGGCCTCACATAGCTAGTTAAGTTTCCAAGGCAGGATTTAACTGAATTCTAAATGACTCCAGGTCCAGGGCACTATCCATTGAGCCAAATGGCTGCCCCAGATATATCTTGGTTGTTCAGTGATACCCAATTGGGGATAGAGAAGCCTCAGAACATAAATCTGACATGCACAGTCAGGGAGCATGTGTTTATGATCTGTCAAAGAGCCTGATGAGGTTCACCAAAGCTGCCAAATTCATCCACTTCTGGTGTCCCCACATGAGGCCGAAATGATAGTATCAGGGGAAAAAAATCTAGAAAGGATTTCTAGGGACTATTAAATCCTTGACTAGAAACTGAAGAGCATGGAAGTAAAATGCTTGTTTTCAATTCTTCTTCTAAATGAAGGCTGGCGTTCTGGAATAAAAAGGACCTGTAGTGGATTTTGGCACCTGAGAAAGCTCAATATTATGATTCTCCAGTCAGGAATAGATGCCTAAAGTTCAGAGAAAGGGGGGAACTCATCTGATAGTACTGGTCAGATGCCAGAGGGTGTTGTGTTTACATCTGGATGCCCAAATTCTGGAAGAATAATGACCAACTGGAGTGAGTGCAATGGAATGTGACCAAGAACAATTGAAGAAACTTGGAAGAAGATTTAGAGAGGATACATTTGCCATCTTCATTTTAAAGGCTCTTACTTAGAGGGCAGAATAGATTTACTCTGTGTAGTTTCAGAGAACAGAACCATGACCAACGAATAGAAAGTATAGGACATCAGATTTTAGTTCAATTAAAGGAATAACTTCTTTAAAATGACAGCTATCTAAAAAACTAATGAGTTAATTCATCAGGTAGTGAGTTCATTTCAACCTGGAACAAAACTTAAAAGCCATCCAGTCCAACTACCTCATTTTGTAGATGAAGAAATTGAGATCCATGGAACTAGAATAATTTGCCCAAGGGTATTAAATTGCAGAACTGAGATTTGAGCCCAAATCTTCTGACTCTAAGTCTAGCACTTTTTTCAGCTGCATCACATGGAGCTCCCTGACATTAAAGGGGTCTGAACAGAGTTTTGTAGAGAGTTCAGGGGTTTGGTCAGGGTGTTGTAGAGAGGAGACAAACATAACACATTGTATTACATTTTACATTGCATTACATGATAGCTATTGGTGTCTTCCAACTCCTGTTTCTCTAATTTCTCAGTTCCATAATGACTTATTTTTCCACACAATGCAACCTGAGTCTTCTTAAAGTAATCAGTTACTTCTCCCAACTGAGCTGTAAGGCTATGGAGTCAACTACAGAAGAAGGTGATTAAAGCAAATGAAGATGCAAGTCCATGTCATATATTTTGTTGAGATAGACAAAGTGCTTGCATCTGGAGATAAATGAATTACATGAGTTGAAAGCCTTTTCAATCAGCTTGAAACTTTGGTACATAGCATTTTATTAACACCTAGGAATATAACACTCTTTTGAATGACAAATTCCATGCTTTGCATAGGAACTGAAACCTCTGGTGAGAAAGTTCATGTTTGAAGATCCAACATGATGAACACAGAAAGGGGAAAGTTGGTTAAGCTTTATCTTGAGTAGCCATGTGAAATGTAGTTTGAAAAATGAAACTAGGAGAGTGTGGTAAGGTGTATCTGGGGACTATACAGGAGTTATCAATTGAATCAGAAAAAGAAAAGGATTTTCCACTTTGGAGACTAGAGTGGAGAGGTCCACTGCTAAATAGGTTTATGTAAATGAATGATCTCAAACATCTACCCCAGATCTCAGACCTCAGGTCCAATATCCTCTCCATGTTTCCATAGCTCCCCATCAGAAAACATATTTATCTTCTTTGTGGCTTGTTTTACATGTAAGGGTTCCCGGGCCTCAATGGGGCTTTCACTTTCACTTGATGTCTTAGCATTTCCTTTTTCTGTAGACTCGACATTCACACATCAAGACCTTAAAGAAGTAGAAAACTTATTCAATAGCAAGGAATTCAACACATGTTTTTAAGTCCCCTTGAAGAGCAGAGCCCTGAGTTACATACTGGGAGACACACAAAGATTAAACTGCCTCCATCTCTTTGTCTTCATGTTTTTATTAACGGATTTGGGGATTTAAGATTTTAATTCCCTATGCCTGAAAGTTATTTTGGTGACTTGTGATGTTTATTTTTGATCTATAGCTCTTCTGAAGTAATACATGTTCATTTTAATCCTTAGTGTTCGACATGGTCTTTCAACATGGCACCATTGTTTTTTAAAAAGAAATCAAAATGAGTGTGATTTATTGAGGTGTAATATACCAAAACACATCTGACCTGTCTTAAAACTAGTGACCTTAATCGTGCACTCTTCCAAATCATTCATATTTTTTTCACAATATCCTTAATACCAACATATCCTGGAGAAACTCTGTTATGAACTGTTAAATTTTTAACATAAGCATTTATACTTCAGAAATCAGAATTCACTACAAATCAAGGTTTTATTTATTTTTTTTGATTATTTAGACTTGCCAGATGATTAATTATTCAGATTAAACTTAAAAGTGTGCCTGTATACTTTTTTTTCCTTGTAAAACTCAGTTATTAAACATTTACCAGCACACCCCTGAATTGCTCCATAAATATTTCTTAAGCTCAGCAGGAGTGCAGTAGAAAGCTCAGGGAATGAAAGCATCAGCAGCCTGGAATCCTGGTAACTGCAGGACAATAATTATGATCACTTTTAATAGTAGTAATAATTAGTAGTATGTTAGTAGTAGATTCAGAACCTGAGACCCAAAAAGGATAAGTGACTTAGAGGAGTTGGCAACTGACACTTGAAAAGAAACTCAATGCCTAAAAGGTACGAATTCAGGTCCCAGTGGCTATCACAGAGAAATTAATTAAAGTCTCACCCATTTTTATATAAGAAAAGTGCCTTAGTGTATGTTGCAGCTACCAACGTGTCTCGGTAAAGAGAATCACATTGTGCAGATTGTCAAAAACCAAAATAAGATAAAAAAGAAGGAAAGAAGGAAAGAAGGCCAAGACAAAAATGGCAGAAATAGGGAAAGGGAAGGTCAAAGTTCATTTCAACCATGAATTGTTTCACCCTTGTTTCTGTATTCCTAGAATCCACCATTATATGGGCACATAATAGGCACTTACCAAAAACTTATTATTTGATTGATTGATGCAGGGCAGCTAGGTGAAGCAGTGGATAGAGCATCATACCTAGAGTTAGGAAGACCTGAGTTCAAATCCAGCCTCAGACTCTTACTAACTGTCTGACCTTGGGTAAAACACTTAACCCTCAGTTTCTTCATTTGCAAAATGAGCTGGAGAAAGAAATGGAAAACCACTCCAATATATTTCCCAAGAGAACCCCAAATGGAGTCACAAAGAGTTGCACACAACTGAAAACAACATCAAATAATTAATGGAGGCAACATGAGCATTGGGACAGGAATCTAATATGTCAAGTTATTCTCTTTAAGCTATCATGAAGAGGAGAAATGTAAGATAAGGCTTCAAAGGTGGCTGGATCCAGACAGAAAGCCAAACTAAGGTGTTTGTCCTTTATTCAATAGGAGCCATTGAAGATATAGGGGTCAAGGAATGAGCTAGTAAGTTACATACATTAGGAAAATGATATTCATAGTTGTGTGATGGATGACTGGAAGAAGAGAGAGACCAAAGGTAGGGAGATCAATTAAGAGGTAGTTCAAAAGTATTTTATTAATTGCTAATTATTATTACTAATTAAGCTGGCATAGGCAAGAGGCTTAGATTTGTTCTGTTTGGCCCTTGTGGGCAGAATTAGAAGCACTGGGTACAAGTTGCTAAGAGATAAATTTAGGCTTGATGTCAGGAAAAACTTCCTAACAATTTAAAGCTATTCAAAAATGATGAGAGTTCCCTAGAGAGGCTAAGAACCTCTATTTGATAGTCTTTAAACTGAGACTATGTGGTTATTCTTCAGATGTCTTTTTTTTTCTTTTTTAGAGGGGGCAAGGCAAGGCAATTTGGGTTAAGTGACTTGCCCAAGGTCACACACCTAATAAGTGTATAAAGTGTCTGAGGCTGCATTTGAACTCAGGTCCTCCTGACTCCAGGGCCAGTGATCTTTTCACTGCACCACGTAGCTGCCCCTCAGATATATCTTAGTAAGAATTCCTTTTGGATATGACTTGGGTTAGATAACTGATGGGGGTCCTCCTCAACTCTAAATTCTGTGACAGTACAAAATTAAGTTTAAAAAGGTGACAGATTTAGAGCTGGAAGAAACTTTAGAAGTCACATTGTGCTACTTGCTCCTCCCTGAATTAGGCAGTCCACCTTCTGCCTCCTTCATTGCCCAGGCTGCGTTCCACACCTAAAATGCACCAGTTCCTCACATCTACTCTTAAGATTCTGGCTTTCTCCAAGGCCCATCCAGCTCATGCATCACCTTTTTACAGAAAATCTTTCCTCATCTTTTCCTTTCCTTTCATATCCCCTCTCTCCTGAAATCATCTTGTCTGTTGACATGTTGCATTTGCCCTCCACCCTCATAGAATGGAAGCTCCTTGAGGGCAGGGACTAGGGTTTTGTTTTTGTTTTGTCTTACACAAAAAAGCATTTAATAAATGCTTGTTGGGTTTGATTTAATTCAACTCAATTTTAAGAAACTAAGGAAAATGAGACCCAGAGGAGAGAATAAGAAGTAGAGCTAGGGGGGCAGCTAGGTGGCACAGTGAATAGAACACCAGCCCTGGAGTCAGGAGGACCTGAGTTCAAATCTGGCCTCAGACACTTGACACACTTACTAGCCATGTGACCTTGGGCAAGTCATTTAACCCTAACTGCCTTGCCTTCTTCCCTCCAAAAGGCAAAAAAAGAAGTAGATCTAGGACTCGAACCCAAGTTCTCTGCTTCTAGTTATATTCCTCTTTTCACTATATCATACTACACCACAGAATCACAGAATCTGAAATTTTGAAGTCTCAACCCATACCAGAAAGGAATCTCTACTATAAGATACTTGGCAAATAGTCATCAGCTTCTGTTTATAGACCTCCAATGAGATATAATTACCATCTCTCAGGGAAATCCATTCCACATTTTTAAGAGTTTATAGGGCATATTATCAATGATGACCTGGACACACAAGTAGAACAATAAACATTACCCAGAAAATATCTGATAAGAAAAAGAAATAGGGTGGTCTTGTAGCAAAAAGAAGGAAGGGCAATGGATGAACAGCTCTGGTGCTGCAGTTTTGCCTATAAAATATTTAAACACACACACACACACACACACACACACACTCCAGCATATTGGGCATATCCTCTACAGAACAAATACACACAATGATGACATCACATATTCTTACTTAAATTTTTAATTATACATATGTGTACATATAACATGTAATGGACAACCATACATTTGTTTATAAAGATGAATACAGACATCTGCATAAATATCAGATATCCTTCCTCCTCTCTCAATCTTAAAATTGTTTGCCTTTATAGCACTTTATAGTAAAAAGTGCATTGCATACTTCATTAGATCCTGCCAAAAGCCTTATCAAGTACCTTGTACAAGAACACACAGCATACCCTGAACTCTCTTAAAAATTAGAAGGAAGAAAGGAAGGAAGGAAGGAAGGAAGGAAGGAAGGAAGGAAGGAAGGAAGGAAGGAAGGAAAGAAGGAAGGGAGGGAGGGAAGGAGGGAGGGAGGGAGGGAGGAAAGAAGGAAAAAAGGAAGGAAGGAAAAGAAAGAAAAGAAAAAGAATCTTAATATAGTCTGACTATGTCACTACCCTATCCAAGAATCTTCAGTGGCCATATATTGCCTCTAAGATACACTCACCTTGCTATCCAAAATCCTTCACTATCTGACTTCAGTCTACCTTTTCTGATTTATTTCACTTTATTCCCTTTTGCACACTCTATATTCAAGCCAAATCAGCCTATTTGCTGTTCCCCAAACTCACTATGGCATCCCTCACTGCCATATCTCCCCCCTCCCCTGCCCACTGGGCTGTTCTCCATGCCCAGAATAAACTCATTCCTTATCTCTAGCTCTTAGCTCTCTTTAAGATGGAATCTTGGTATTACCTCCTTTGGGAACTCTTTCCCTCCCAGCCCCACCCCCATTAAGTGAATTAATGCTCACTTACTTTTTAAATTACCTTGTATTTATTATTTGTGTACATACTGTAGTCGTAAGTTCTTTTTGTTCTGTTTTTGTGTCCTCAGAACCTTGTACACAAATTTTGTTATTCAGTCATTTCAGTCACGTACAACTCTCTGTGACCCCATTTGGAGTTTTCCTAGCAAAGATACTGGAGTGGTTTGACATTTCCATCTCCAGCTCATTTTACAGATAAGAAAACTGAGGCAAACAAGGTTATGTAACTTAACCAGGGTCACACAGCTAGTAAATGCCTGAGGCTGGATTTTAACTCACAAACATAAGTCTTCCTGACTTCAGGCCTGGCACTCTATCCACTTCACCACCCAAGTCCCCAGCTATACACATTTGGTGCTTAATAAATGCTTTTGAAATTGAATTGAACTTGGACTTGAATCCAGGTGTCCTTACTTCAGGTCTAGTGAAATTCAAACAGGTCACTTAATGTCAAATGAAGCCTCCAATACAAACAGAGCTCTCTCAGTGTGGGCCTTCAGTACAATCTGTTTAAAAAAAGTTCCCTCAGTAAAACCAAAAGAACTGTGGGGTAACAATAAATGGAAAACAATAAGCCAATTTTGGATCTCAGATACACCTACACTGCAAAAATGCAGTCGAATGTCTAGAAGGCTTCACTGACAACTCTGGCTCTTGTATCATAGTCCTAAGGAAACCTCATCATTTATCATGTAAAATTGGCTGGACACAACCCTTTTCAATATCCCAAGTTCCAACGTTGTCTTGATGGGGAGAGAGACTCCGTGTCCTAACACGACAGGTCGTTTTCCATTGCTGGGATCTTTGAGTCTGTAGGCTGGGAAATTCTTAGGAAGAACAGAAGGACTGGAACTGTACATTTTCACAGCTCTCCTTTCATTCACTCACACCTCAGAAGGCTTCAGCGTATGTTAACAATTTAACAATTTCCCATTCTCAAATTTGTTTTGAAGCTGACACCAGCAGGCTTGGCCTACAGGTATTATATATAGCTTCTTGCCGTCTCGCTCCACCATGCCTTGCTACCAAGAAAGCCACTCATATTTCCTTCATCCCCACACAAAGCTGCCACATTTTCACTGCTCCCTCTGTAAATGATGGATGGCGGATGTGCTAAATACAGAGACTGAGGTTACATAAAATTTTTATCCACGTTAAAGAAAAAGTCTCCCACCCCCTCTTCTACTTCATGTCTGTCCTCACACTGTGTCACTTCCTTCCTGGTCACTCAAAAAAGGGCTGGTAGGATTGAGGCTACAGAGGTCAAAAGCCTGACTTTTCATTCTAAATCCCTCTTCACTTTAAGGAGCGCCTCTATTTTTTTTGTCATTTCCCTTAGGGTACGAATGAACCTCCTGTTGGATTTGTGTATTGAGCTAAATAATTTCCTTTCAGTTTATGACATTCTTCTTTTTTTTTCCTTAGATGCAAGATAAAGAGTGAGGGGTAAGAAGCGAAAGTTCAATACAACTGTAAGGTGACTTTTTTCCCATCTCTTTGGTACTTCGTCTCTAAAATAAGAGGGTTGGACTAGAGGTCTAAAGTCTCTTTCTGCTCTAATAGTTTATGATTGAGTGCTTCTGTAAAGTTAGCTATGGGTAGGATGATAAATTTCAAGCAGAAAGTACAGGTCATCTATCTAACCCCCTCATTTCACAGCTGAAAAAAAAACTTAGCCAGAGCTAGAACTGAGATTTAGGGGGAAACTGGTAGATGAGGGGAAAATGATTTCAGAAATAGATTTCCTTGTTACTGTTGATTCTAGAAAATGCATATTGCTGTATAACATTTTCACAAAAAATATGTGCTATTATTTTGGTAGATATAACTTTAAAGTGTGTTTGAAAGCTAAAGACAATAGGCTTCAAATTCCTAATTTAATTCAATTAACCTATATTGAATGTTGACTAGTATATAACACTATGCTAGGCATGGTGGGGGAATGTAATATACAATTGCCTCTAAAATACTCTGTACCCTCTCCCAAACCAACATGTCTCTGTTTATACATTTCCCTATGATCAGAATTCTCTCCCCAGCCAAAAGATGCTTTAGAGCCCAACTCATATGAGCCTCTTCACCAATTAACCTCTCTGCATTACCCCCCTCGGTCAGTAATGAGCTTCCCCCTTGAACTCTGAATTGCATTTTCTATCTCTCGTAGCATTTCATTCAGTGTTCTACACAATTTGTTGTTATTCAGTCATTTCAACTGTGTCTGACACTTGGTGACCCCATTTGGATTTTCCTAGGCAAAGAGACTGGAATGGTTTGCCATTTCTGTCTCAAGCTCATTTTACAGATGAGGAAACTGAGGCAAACAAGGCTAAGTGATTTGCCTAGGGTCACAGAGTAAATATCTGAGGCCAGATTTGAACTCATGAAGATAAGTCTTCCTGACTCCAGGTCAGGCACTCTATCCACTGCATCATCCAGCTGCTCCATTCTATACAACAAACAATATTTGTTATAACCATGCTGCCTAAAATGTAGGCAAGGATGCTGCCTGTGCAGAGGACCTGGATTTGAACACCAACTCCACCACCTTACTCTCTGTGTAACCTCAAGTAAGTCAATTAGCTTCTCTGGGTCTCAGTTTCCTCATTCTGTAATATGAGGGGGATGAACTTGAGGACCCTTAAGAATCCTTCTAGTCCTGAATCTATGATTTTCTGAATTTTCCTGGTCTGTTTTCTTGAGATTATCTTACCCTACCTGCATTTCAACTTGGAGTACTTGAGACGCAGTGTCTTATAGTAAAAAGGACTAGAGAATTAGACTAAGATAATTAGATCTGGTCCTCCCCAGCTCTGCCATCAACTAGCTGCTTGACCTTGGAAGCAAAATCATTTCACTTCTCTATAGTTCAGTTTCCTCTTTTGACACGTGAATGGGGAACAGTCAGACTGGTACATTGGATCACATGAGGACTTCAGAATCAGAGGAAATCAAATACTATCTGTGTGACGTTGAACCAGTCACTTCACCTCCATAAACCTCCATTTTCCCTTCTGTGGAATGAGGGGATTGGATAGATGTCTTCAAAAGGCCTTCTTCTCTCTCTAAACTATTTTCCTTCATCTCATCAGCTCCCATCTCACCATCTCCATGCTAATGATTCCCAGATTTAACCTTTCTCTTCACCTCCAGACTCAAATCCCCAACTACTTATTACATATCTCAAAGTCGAAATACCGTAGAAATCTTAAACTCAATACATCCAAAGCTGAAATCATCTATTCCCCCAAGCTCTTCCCTTTTCCTAATTTTTCTGCTAGTGTTGAGGGCACCCCCAACGTCCCAGTCACCCAGACTCATATCCCAGGCATCATCCTTGACTCCTTTCTCTTCCTTACCCTACCCCCGACAAACACATCCAATCTGTTTCCAAATGATATCGATTCTACTCTTGAAATATCTTTTCTATTTGCCCTCTTCTCTCCTCTTCCCACCAGTCCAGGCCTTCATAACCTCATGACTGGTCTATTGCAATAGTCTTCTAGTTGGTCCCCCTCACTCAAGTCTTTCTCCATTCCAGTCCATCCCTAGATGCTACTCTATATATATGTATACATAAACACACACACACATACATATATGTATATATATATAATGCATACACATATGTGTATATATATTCTTATATGGTTGGTTACTGTCATTTGTTCTCTAAAAGGACTCAAATGACATAATGAGTTAGGGTCAAGCTATGATGTATCCACTGAGGCTGATCAGACCAATATGAGCTCGGAAGATTCTACCACAGTTTGGGCATAAATAGCCCATGTGAATAATTGGAGCAGATTCTCTAAATTTTCACATCTCAATTTCTTTTTTAGCTATTTCTATCCTGTTTTGGTCATAGAGCACAACCTCGCCATGTTGAGCAGTCCTGTACCATATGTAAGTATGTATATAAATACATGGTCACACATATAACATATGTTACATGCACATGCATGTCTATGTATACATATATACACATATGCATATACACTTGCACATATGCATATGCATGTACATATATACATACACATACATATACATACACACCAGAAATTATTTGAATGAAAATCCTCTGATTCTAAAGCCCTTATGTGATCCAACGTACCTGTCTGACTATTCCCCATTCGTATGTCAAAAAAAAGGAAACAATCATAGAGAAGTGATGTGATTCCACTTGAAAGGTTACATAGCTATTTAGTGGTATGGCAGAGCTGGGGATAATCAGACCATCTAATCCTCTTAGTCTAATTCTCTAGTCATATATACATATATATATACACACATACATATATACATACATGTGGGCATGTGTATCTTGTTTTGTACATCTTTGTTTACATGTTATCTCCCACAATAGGACAGGGACTGGGTGTTTTTTGTCTTTCTTCATATTGCTAAGGCTTAGCACAGTGCCTAGTAGACTTGATAAATTCTTATTAACTAATATCCTATTCTAGATCTATGATCCTCAGACAAAATAATCTCAAGGGTCCCCTCTAGCTCTAAATTCTAGGATCCTATGATTTGTTGCTTGCCCTATTCTTTTGATTTACTACCATTTCCTAAGCTCTCTGATATTTCTTCAGATCTAGACACAGCACATATGAGAGAGTGTCTCAGTACATTCCTGTTAGGGGTACAGAGTGCCAGGCCCTCCTAGGGAGCTCTTATTTTCCATGTTGGTCAAAATAGGAAATGACTCAGAATGAGTACATGTTCAGGAGAGCTGTATTTCGGAAAGCAAGAAGCAGAGTCTTGAGTTTTGTGTAAATATGACGTATTTGACCTACATGACTGGCTCACATTTATGTATGCTCCCTGAGGTTATCAAATTACTTTTCTTACAGTAACCCCGTGATATGTAGTATAATTATTATTATCCCCATTTATAAATTGTGATGATAATACTAACCAACTTGAGAGTATGATTGTAGATGTTAAATCGAGGTTCAGAAAGCTTAAAAATCCTCCCTCCACCGCCCTCCCCAGGGTCATGCAGGAATTAACAGAGCCAGGACTTACACCCCAGTCTTAAGATTTCAAATTCAATGTTCTTTCCCCTATATTACAATCCACAGACTTTCTGTATGCTACCTTGTCTGGGTTAGTGGTGCTGTGATGTGACAGCATCTATTCTTCTCAATAGACTCAGGACCTCCTGTATCCCTAAACCTCATGATATACCCCCTTCCATTCAAATATCAATCTAATTAACAAGAGCATTCCTTAGTCCCTATGGGCAACTGGTGCCAGGCCACATGACAGCTAGGAGAGAGTTGAATACATTTATCCTTTTCAGTGAAGGCAGTAGAAAACGTAATTACTGTATGGCAGAAGGTCTGTCCCAGCCCATGCTTTTCAGAGTATTCTAGATTTAAAATTGGATTAAAGTTAGCAGTCATTCAATAGGATCTCTGAATTTTATAGATAAAAAAATGAAGACTCAAAGAGTTTAAACATCTTGCTTAGGCTGGCACAATTAATTAGTGCCTAAGGTTTTGAATAGCTAGGTGGAGCAGTGAATAGAGCACTGGGTCTGGAGTCAGCAAGACCTGAGTTCAAATCCAACCTCAGATACTTACTAGCAGTGTGATCTTGGGCAAGTCACTTGATCCACTTTGCCTCAGTTTCTCATCTGTAAAATGAGCTAGAGAAGGAAATGGCAAACCACTTCAATATCTTTGCCAAGAAAGTTCCAAATGGGGTCCTGAAGAATTAGACAGGCCTGAAATGACTGAAGAATGACGACAAAGGTCAGACTTGAATCCAAGCCTTTTGATCTCAAATTCCCATACTCTACTCACTACCTCACTTCCAGGGAAACAGAATGGAATTATTTTTGGTTATTCTTTCATTCAATTCTGTCCTCCACCCCAAAAGTGTATTTACCCTCGCTCTCTATTGACTATAAATATCATTCCCAAGCTTCTGAAATATACTAGAGGAAATCCAAAAGCCACACCAACAAAGAGAATTCTACCCATCCATCCACATTACCTACTCTCTACTGAGTTTCCCAACTTCCCAGCAGTCCCTGTATTCTCTCCTGACCAATCCTCTGTCACACCCCTCGCAGTAGATCTTCCTAACCTTTTCTTCTCTCCTCAAACCTTGAATTCAGCCTGTATTTGCACACAAGACCCACCTCCTCAAAATCACTCTGTTGCTCCTGTCTCAGAGAATGATGTGAATCTTCTGCTGGTCTTCTTTAAATATCCTCTGAGCACTTCGCCCTGTCCTTTGCCCTCTATATAAGTCTACTTACAATCTATTTGGTGCCTACTAAATAGTAATAAAGTACTTTTCCAGAGAATGTACCTAGTATTACACTTCCTTCCTGCAATCAGGGTTAAGTGACTTGCCCAAGGTTACACAGCTGGTCAGTATCTGAGGTCATATTTGAACTCGGGTCTTCCTGACTCCAGGGCTAGTGCTCTATCCACTGTACTGCCTAGCTACCCTGTATTATACTTGCTTTAATAGTGTTTTGTTTGAAGGAATAATAGCAAGAAAATAATGAGAAGAGGGCTGAAGTTTGAGTCAAAAGATATGGCTGCAAATTCTAGTTCTGTCACTTATTACCTGTGTGACCTTGGGCAAGTGACCCTCTAAGCCTCAGTGTTCTTATTTGTAAAACAAGAAGATTGGACCACGATACCCTTCATGTTCTTATTCTATGACCCTGTATCAGCAAGCACCCTAGCATACCCAAGGTGGCTGCTAGCACAGGTTCTCAGACCTGCTTTTCTAAAGGAAAGCAACTCAAAATGGGTTAACAGTCTCACTTTAATCAATCAAACACTTATCACTTACCTAGTGTAGGGGAAAAAGTCAGCACCCTGAACTTCAGAGAATGCAAACACAAGTTACAAACACAAGTTAGAAGCAAATAAAGAAACAGATCAGCAGATGGCTTCCAACCGTCTGACCATTACATGCACACCTATTCAGTTACCAGAGAAGGAAGCACCAACATCTGGGTTTTTCAAGGGGGGGCAGAGAGGGGAGCTCAACGGCTTTCCAGAGTCTTGTCTGGTCAAATCACACAACTCTTCTCAAAGTGAGCCGCAAAGCAAAACCTCACATCTCCTTGCTTGGAGAATGTCACAGCCCTCTTGACCCACTGCCCAATCACAAAGCCACAAGGCGTGAAGAACAAGCCTCCCGCCACAGGCTCCACGTGACCACATCCAGCCTATTAGGGCACAGAGTATACTTTCAAATAGGGGAAGATTCTCAGAGTCATGTAGCCACTTTAGCAAAGGGCCTAGTGGCAGGGAAGATCTTCAGATTCCCATAATAGAGGCTTCACACCTTAATTTGTTGTGTTTATCTTTGTATATGTGACATCTACCCAGAAGAATATAAACTCCTTGAGAGCGGGAACTGGATTTGCCTTTATAACCCCAATGATTGGCACAGTGCTGATACTTCATAAGAGACAGCTGATGGCACAGAGAATACAGTGTGGGCCTGGAGACAGCTTTGAAGATCTGAGTTCAAATTTAGCCTCAGACACATCCTAGTTGTGTGACCTTGGGCAAGTCACTTAGCCCTGTTTGTCTCAATTGCCTCAACTGTAGAATGGAGATGATAAATCACACCTACCTTGCAGGGTTATTATGAGGATCAAATGAGAGAATATTTGTAAAAAGCACTTAGCACAGTGTCTGGCACAAAGTAATTGCTATATAAATGTTTATTTCCCCCTTTTCTCATTATAAATGTCCCACACTGAATTGATCAGTATGTATTATAAATGATTGTTTACATCACTTGTCTGTCTTAAACTGCAAATTCCTAGTAGGCAGGGGCAGGTCTGTGTATTATATTTCTCTTTACACAGAACCTCACACAGTGTCACATTCAAATAAATGGTTATCAAGTGCTGTTTTAGTGGTGATTTTAGATGTTTGGGGGACTTAGTCATCTAGAGTATGTCATTATGAGGTTATGTACCCAATGCAATGTAAAGGGGTTAAGCAAGGGGCAGTCCCTCTGTACCTTTCTTCTCTCGGACAGCCTACAGAGATGTTCAATACAGTCTTACTACACCACAATAAAAAAGTCAGAGCAGGAAGGCAGCAGCCTTGACTGAATAAGGCATTAGTCTCCCTCCAAGGAGAGACTGTTTGTAGCTATCACATGGAAACATTTTTACCTAATCTAGGCCAGAATTACACTACAATCACAAATCTAGTTATCTTCAAAAGAGAGGGAAAGAGAGATAGGTGAAACTTGTTTGTGGAGGTACAGCATGGGAATGGGGGAGAGGGGTTCCAATATTCCTTGGAAGTTTTCCGGATGCTCCAGTGACACTGAAGTATTGTTTCTGCTTCTATGATATCCTTTGTATCTGTCCCTCCAGATGTAGAGCCAATACCTCATGGAGGGTCCTTACCACCTCTTATTTCAACTATTATGATGACTTCCATATTGGACTCTCTACCTTAAGCCTCTCCTACTCCAATCTAATCTCCACACGATTTCCAGAGTGATTTTTCCAAAAGGATTTCTGATAGTGTCACTCTCCTTAAAAAAAAAAAAAAAAAAAAAAATATATATATATATATATATATATATATATATATATATATATATATATTCTAACCCCCATTAGCTCCTTAGTAACTCTAAAATTAAAATTAAAATTAAAAATAAACTGTTTGGCAATGAAAGTCCTTCACAACCTAATCTCAGACTACTTTTGCAGCTTTATTATACATTGCTCCCCCTTCATGCTCTCTATGGTTCATTCAATGGAGCTTCTTACTGCTCCTCATACATGGCCATCCATTTCTCATCTCTTTGCCTTTTAGGAGGTGTGGAGTAAATGCATCCCATGCATGGGACACAGCCACCATAAAGACAGAGCCATGGGAAATGGATGGCCCTGTATCACATACAGGTAGGAGAACCAAAATAAAGCAATGTCACAAAAAGCCAGAGAAAAGGGAGTATACATTGGGTCAGCAGTATAACATATTAAAAAGAGGTCATGAAGAATAAGGACCAAGAAAAATCCACTAGATTTGTCAATGAGGAACTCATTGGTAACTTTGAAAAGAGCAATTTCAGTTGAATGATGAAATTGGTAACCATGCTGCAACAGGTTGAGAAGTGATCGAGGAAAGGAGGTGAAGGGGTCACATGTATATGATTTTTTTAAAGAATTTTAGCTGAGAAAGAAAAGAGATATAGGATAATTAGCAGGGGTGAATGGATCAGCTAAAGCTTTTTATTTTTATTTTCTAGTATGGAGGAGACAGTGTATTTGAAAGCAGCAGGGAGGGAACCAATGAATAAAGAGAGATTAAAGATTAGAGTTTGGGGATAATAGTGGAAATCTGCTGGAGAAGACAGTAGGGAATGGGATCAAAGGTGCATGTAGAGGAATTGATTTTGGCAAAGAGAAGGTTGATTATTCTCCTCAGCCAAGGAAGTAGAAACAAAGAGGCACAAAATTCTGACTCTTTCATATGATGTTATCTTAGTGCCGTCCAATGTGAAGAATGTTTTTTTTCCTTTTTAATGCTTCTGTTTTCTGCCATATAAAAACTTCCACAAATTCCCTGTTACCTCAGTTTACCACCTAAGCAAAAATTATGCAAATATTTTTGCTAAAGACTGGAAGGAGGAGACTAGGGTAAAGAAAGAGATGGTGAGTGATGATGTTACAGGGATATAAGATCATAATAAAGGGTAAAGAAAGTGCATATAAAGTGGCCTCCTTTTTTTTTTAGTGAAGTATATGTCAAGGTTCCCAGTTTATTTTTATTTTCATTAAATTTGTTTATTTATTTTTAGTTTTCAACATTCACTTCCATGAGGTTTTGAATTCCAAATTTTTTCCCCCTGCCTTCCTTCCCCCCACCCCAAGGTAGCATGAAATCTGATATAGGTGTACATATACATTCATGTTAAACATATTTTCACATTAGTCACCTCGTAAAGAAGAATTAGAACCAATGGGAAGAACCACAAAAAAAGAAGAAATCAAAAAAAAAAAAAAAAGGAAGAGAGCAAATAGTATGCTTTGATCTGCATTCAGACTCCATAGTTTTCTCTGGATGTGGATAGCGTTTTCCATCATGAGTCTTTTGGAGTTGTCTTAGATCCTTGCATTGCTAAGAAGAGGTGAGTATATCAAAGCTAGTCATCGCACAATGTTGCTGCTACTGTGTACAATGGATTCTCGCTTTAGATCAGGTTCTTAACCCTTTGGCAATCTGGACCATCCATGGTCATATGAAGCCCATGGTCCCTTCTCAGAGCAATGTTTTTCAATATATAAAATAATAAGATTACAAAGGAAACTAATTAGATTGAAATACAATTAGCAAAAAAAAAGTTAAACAAACAAGTTCAAGGTCCCCAGGTTAAAAACTCCTTATCTCAGAAGGAGGAAGGGATCCTTTTGGAGGTTTGAGGAGAGCAAAGTTCAGAACATGAATGTAGTGAGTGGGATAGAGAATTTACTATGGAATAGTAGAAGACTGTCTTGTTTCAATGAGAACATTTTAACATTAGAAAGACACCTACTTGGCTAGGTGGTGGTCAATAGAGTACTGGACCTGGAATCAGCAATCTTGAATTCATATCTGGCCATACACGTGACCCTGGATAAATTGCTTAACCTCTGCCAAAATTCTCACATCTGTGAAATGAGGATAACAATCCCATCTACCTACCATAGTTGTTGAAAGGACAAAATGAGTTCTTTGTAAATGTTTTTCCAACCTTGAATTGCTATATAAATGCTTGCTATTACTGTTAGCTATTAAGACAGACCTACTCAGTAGAATCCTGTGACTTCCTTGAGGGAAGCTAGGGATTGTTAGAGAAGGGAACTGGGGCAGGAGAGCATTCCAAGCATAAAGGGTGGTGGCTTGTACGTAGGTACAAAGATGAGAGATGGAATGTTGGCAAGAAGGCCAGTTTATTCAGAACAGAGTGTATATGAAAGGGTGTAATATGAAATCAGTCTATAAAGACAGGTTATAACCAGACTGTGAAAGACTTTAAGTACTAGAGGAATTTCTTTTTTATCCTAGTGTTAATAGGGAGCCATTGATGCTTCCAGTTTCATCTGCTGAAGTGCCTTTTGCATTCAATTCCAGCAATTTACAGGAAGATAAATAGAAACTGTCATCACAGCGTTTCCTAGGATTACTCCTTCCTTCCACTCCAAAGGAAAAGGAGCACATTAGTGCTCACTTCACCAGAAACCTCCCTTAATCCTCCTGACACTTTCAAAATGCCCAACCCTCATTTACCTCCCCTTCAGAAAAGTACATTATGGGAGAGTCACTGAGCTTGTCGTAAGGGCTCTCTGCTAAAGTGCTTTAGGAGAGTCGTTCTATTATATTTATTAAAAGCAACCATCTCTATTTCCTAATGCTACTTTTGCTTATGAAAATGTAGAAATGTTCTGTCTGTGCAATGATGACTTCTACTGAGTCACAGGAAGAAAAAAATTGTCTATTGCTAACAAGTACAACTAGCTACTATGGTCCACACCTTTAGGAAAAGGCTGAGAATTTTGTGCAATGTCTTGGGCTTTTGGAAAAGTAAAGAGAAATCAAATCAACCAGCAAGTATTTATTATGCACCTACCGTATGCCAAGCACTATGGTAAGTACCAGGAGTATAAATTCAGTCATGTTCGACTCTTTGTGTCCCCGTTTGGGGTTTTCTTGGGAAAAACATCAGAGTGATTTGCCATTTCTTTCTCCAGCTCATTTTACAGATGAAAAACTGAGGCAAACAGGGTTAAGTGACTTGCCCAGAGATAGAAAGCTAGGAAGTGTCTGAGGTTGATTTGAACTCGGGCTTTCCTGACTGTAGTCCCAGCACTCTATCCACTGTGCCTCCTAGTTATAAGTACATGATCTCAACTCATGTTAACATGTTAATACTGAAGACAAGTCCATATAAAATGTATACCACATAAATATAAAGTTAATACATGTGTACATATATGAATGCACATGTCAACACAAAAAATGCAAAGTGCAGTGAGAGAGAGGGCAATGGAAATTGGGGAGACCAGGTAAGACTTCATGAAAAAGATGATGTCTCAGCGGCACTTCAAAGTAAAGGAGAGACTCTATGAGGCAAATAAGGATTCACTTGAAGAATGTGAGATTGTCAGTGCGAAAGTATGGCAACAGGATAAGCAACATTGTGTGGAAGGAGCAGAGGGCAGATCAGTTTGGCTAGAAAGAGTGTGAGAAAGGTAAGTCGGGACCAAGTTGTGTAGAGCTTTAAAAGTTTCAAAACTAAAGTTTAAATTTTATTCCAAAGGCAATATGAAGCCAGTGGAATTGGTTAAGTAGAGGAGTCATGTGATCATATCCAAACGTAAAGAAAATTACTTTGGTAAGAGACTTGTAACAGGGCAATCGATTAGGAGGTGGCTGCAATAATCAAGGCAAGAGATAATGAAGGCCTGCACTAAGGTGGTAGTTGAATGAATGGAGAGAAAAATGTTGAATGTGAGAAATGTGGAGATAAAAAGCCAAGATTTGACAGTTGGTTGGATATGTGAAGTGAAGGAGTAAGGAATTGGGAAAAATGCTGAAAGCACAGATCTGAGACACTGGGAGGATGGTATTGATCCCTTTGAACAAAAATAGGGAAATTTAGAAGAAGAGAAAGTTTAAGGTGAAAGAAGAGTTTAGTTCATAAATAGAACGAGGCTGAAATAGGACCTAGTGAAGTAAATTGATGGGACTTAAAAACTCAAACCTACTTTACCAAATTGGAAAGGAGCCAAACGATAGTGTAACAAGCATTGAGCCAATTTTAAAATTAGGGTCACAGAATCAAAGAATGCTTGGCTTGGAAGGGACCTCTGAAGCCTTTTTCCACAACATGCATTTGTACAGGAATCTTTTCTGTAAGATACATTGTGATTAGTCATAAAGTCTTACTTTCATCTTCCAGTGAAGAAACCCCTCTAATAGTTGAAGAAGCTCATTCTACTTTTATATAGCTCTAATTATTAGTAATGTGTTTGTTTGTTCTAAACATTGGGCTGAAATCTTCTTTGTATTTGAATCTGGTCCTGCCCTCTGGGGCTAAGAAGAATCAATCTAATTCCTTTGTCACAAGACAGTCCTTTAAAAACTTGAAAGCAGATTTGACCCTCTCACCTCAATTTCCTTCCCCAGGCTATCTCCAGTTCCTTCACATAGTAGTTATATGATGTGATCTAGAAGCCTCTCATCATCCTGGTCATCCCCACTTCAGATACTCATCAGCTTCTTAAAACTTACTGTCCTGAACGGAACACCAAGTTCCAACCAGGGCAAAAGCACAGTACGACTATCGTCTCTCTCATTCTGGGCATTAAGCTACTCTTAACACTCTCTAAGAACTCACTTTGGCTGCCATAATGCACATGAGGGTTGTTTTGCCCTTCATTTTCCAACTCCTTTTTATGTGTCATCTTCTACAATTAGAACGTAAGCTCCTTGTGGGTAGGGACTACTGTGTTTTCTCTCCTTGTGTTTGTATTGCCAGAAGATAGCACAGTGTGCCTGGCATGTGGTAAGACTATAATAAATTCTCTATCTATCTATCTAGGAAACTATTCCAATAATAAAATTAGGTAGAATTAGTGTTTGGGAGTGTATTCTAATAGAAAGAGCACCAGGTTTAAAATCAAGGAACATGGGCTTGAATGCTGGCTGTATTAAAATGAGATAATATATGAAAAATGTTTTTCAAATTTAAAGTGTGTTGTTGTTGTTGTTGCTGTTGCTGTTGTGGCTGTGGTTGTGGTTGTGGATGTGGTTGGTTGGTTATTGTCTTTCATTCTTGAAGAGGACCAAAACGACATCACTATGTTAGAGTCAAGGTACAATGTGTCCAACTGTGACTGATCAGACCAATCTGAGCTCAGAATGCTGTAACACAGGTCAGGCACAAACAATCCATTGTGAACATTTGGGGTGGATTCTCTAAATTTGTGCATCTTGAATTTCTTTTGAACTGCTTCAGTTCTGCTTTGTTTACAAAGCACAGCACCTTCTCTGATGTGGGCACACCATGCTGGGCAGTACTGTGCCAGTGTCTCCCATGTCACACAATCAATTCTAAAGTTCTTAAGAGAGACCTTGAGAGTGTTCTTGACCACCTTATGACCACCTTGTGAGTGCTTTCCTTGGGTGATTTCTCCATAAAATGATCTTTTAGGAAAGCATACATTTGGTATTTGAGCAATGTGGCCAGCCCATCAGAATTGTGCTCTCTGAAGCAGAGTTTGAATGCTTGGCAGTTTAGTTCAAGAAAGGAACCTTATCTTGCTGGGAGTCTGGCACCTTATCTTGCTAGGAGATCTTCAGAATCTTCCCAAGACAATTCACATGGAAATGATTCAGTTTCCTGGCATGGCACTGGCAGACTGTCCAAGTTTCACAGCCATACAACGATGAGGTGAAGAAGGTCTGAACTAAAGTGGTAGGTGTCTGCGTGGAGGGAAGGGATACAAAAGGTGCTGTGAAGGTAGAAGGGCAAGACTCAGCAAGTGACAGGACAGTCATTTCCTAACAACTCCTTTCAGTTTTCTTATAGCTTTCAGGAAGTTCCATCCCTTTCTTTTTCTTATAGGGTATAAAGGGGAAGGACCACCTACACCAGAGCAGGTTTTTGGTGACTGATACAATATACGATTAGAATCACAGAACAGTTCACATGTCTTTATCATGTAATTTTGTCGTCAAAATTTTATCTAAAAAACCATCACGAAGAGGAAAAAGGGTCTGAGCAATACAAAAATATTCATAATTGCTTAATTTGTAATAGTTAAAACCTGAAAACGATCTATAGCTCTAAAAGTTGACAAACGCCTGAATAAATCATGTGGCATTTAGTTCTTCCTTGAATAAGGCCATAAGATGAGAAATATGATCAATACAAGGAAACACATATTACCCAAATGTCTCATCACTCAAACAATCAGCATTTATTAAGCACTGGCTGTTTGCCAGGCAAACTGCCTGGCAAATGGGGAAACTCAGTTTCCCTATCTATAAAATGAGAGGGTTGCACTAGTCCAAATAAGAGTAACTCAGAAGCCATACAAAAACAGATAGGGAGTAGTTTGTTGATCCCTGGGCTAGATAGTGTCTGAAGTCCCTTCCCACTCTCAATCTCTTATCCTATCCTCTGAACATAATAAGTGCTTAATCAATGTTGATATCCCCATACAAGCACCCAGGGATTCAAAGCAAAAGAAAAGGCAGTCCCTGACATCAAAGAGACTACATTCTAATGGGAGAGACAACATGTATATAAGTAGGCATATATAGGATACAGAGGAGTAGATGTGAGATCAATTTAGAGAGGCAGTCACTAGGGGCTTCCTGCAGGAGGTGGTGCTTGAGTGAAGCCTTGGGAAACCAGGAATTCTAAGAGGCAGAAGTGAGGAGGAAAGAAAGAACATCCAGGAATATAGGACAGCCAGTGCAAAGACACAGAAAGAGAAGATGGGACATTTTGTGTGAGGATTAACAAGTAGACCAGTATGTCCTGAGTTTATAGTATACAGGGAAGACTAGTGTTTAAGATGAGGCAGATGGGAGGAGCCATGTTGTAAAGGGCATTAAATGCCAAACCAAAGGGTTTATATTTGATACTCTAGGTAATAGGGAATCACTGAGGTTTGTTGAGTGGGGGAGTGACATGGCCAGACCTGAACTATGAAAGAAAATCGTTTGGGCAGCTGTGTGGAGGATGAACTAGTGAAGGGAGGGACCTGACAGTGGGAGAACAATTAGGAAGCTATTAACTGGTAGGGACAAGAGGCTAAGTGGGCTTGAACTAGAGTGATGACTATGTGAGTGGAAAGAAAGGGGCATATTCAAGAGGTATTGTGAAGGTAGAAATGGCAAGATTTGGCAGGGAGAGTATGAAGAGTTAAGAATACCATCTAGTTTGTGAACCTGTATGATTAAAAGAATGGTGATACCCTTGATAGTACTAGGAATGTTCTGAAGAGGGGTGGGTTTGGAGGAAAGATGTCCTGTTTGGGACATGACCTTGGCCGAATTATTTAGTCTCTCTGGAACTCAGTTTCCCCATCTATAAAATGAGAGGGTTGCACTAGTCCAAATAAGAATAACTCAGAAGCCATACAAAAACAGATAGGGAGTAGTTTGTTGATCCCTGGGCTAGATAGTATCTGAAGTCCCTTCCCACTCTCAATCTCTTATCCTATCCTCTTTCGAGTCTGGGGTGCCTACAGGACAATTAGTTTGAGACGTCCACTAGAGCTCAGGAAAGAGGTTAAGGCATGACATATAGACCTGGGTGTCATCTGCAGATGGTGAGAGATAAACTAGGATGGTAGCGGTAGAAGTAGAAATGAGGAGAAAAATGTGAAACATGTCAGAAGTAGATTTGGCAGAACTTGGTAAATGATTACACATACCCACTACATGCAGGCCTGGTTCCAATTATCCTTTACTTCACTCCTCTGCCATTGTCAAATGAGCCCTGCCATTACTGCTTAGAAGGTTATTTCCACTTACTCTCCTGCGGCTCTGCTTATCATCCCTGTAACTTTCCAAACCAAAGTACCATCCCTACTACCCCTCCCCTAACTATGTTATCTCCCCTTACTAAATGGCAAGTCCCTTCAGGGTAGGGGCTTTCTTTGTTTTTGTCTTTATATGCTCAGAGAATTCCATAGTTCTTGGCTCATAGTGGAGGGCAGTTAGGTGTCACAGTGGATAGAGCACTGGGCTTGGAATCAGGAAGACTCATCTTCCTGAGTTTTAATGTGGTCTCAGACACTTACTAGCTGTGTGACCCTGGGTAAGTCATTTAACCATGTTTACCTCAGTTCCTTATCTGTAAAAATAAGCTGGAGAAGCAAATTGCAAGTCACTTCAGTATCTTTGCCAAGAAAACCCCAAATGGAGTCACCAAGAGTCGAACCCAGCTGAACAACTGGTTCGTAGCAAGTGCTTTATAGATGTTTTTTCATTCATTCATGAGGAGTGAGGGAAAGAGAAGAGAGAAGAATGACTCACAAGATGACAGAGGCCCTAGAATTTAGAACTAAAAGAGATCTTAAAGTCTGCTTAGTTTAATCCTTTAATTTGGTAAGGAGGAAACTGAAGCTCAGTGATGCTGAGTCACTTACTAAAGTCATATAGATAGTAAACACTAGAGTTAGGAGCTGAATCCAGGACCTGTGACTCCAAGAATAAAAACCTAATCATCACTGAACATTAATTCTATGATTTCAAATGTAAATTATCTCCTCCCTCCTAGAAGAGACGGAATGAGATGAGATCAAGGTCAAAGGTGAATGGGTTAGCTTTGGCTGGGAGGAGAACCACATCATCTTTTGGAATCCCTGAGGACGGAAAAAAGAATGTAGGAAGATATAAAGATTTTGAGAGGTGGAGGAAGGGGGGAGTTGAATGAGCTCATATCATAAGACCTCAATCTTAACAGTAAAGTATATGTAATATGTTTTCTGATCAACTGTTTTCACAAAGATTAGAGTTCAATGTTGGGATATTTTGGATGATTACAATTTACCTCATTTGGCTTGAGCTCCACCCAGTTCCCTGGGAACTTCTAAAAGCCATCTAAATTCATCGTGCTCCTTGCTAACAAACCTGTCAGGAATCATAAATTAAAACAGTAAAATATTTAATTGGGACTCACTGCAAGTCAAAATAACAGAAACTACAACTCAATATTCATTCCCAAAAGAGTGCAACACTAAAGAAGCCTGGGAAAACAGCCTCTGCAAGCCTCATGCTATGTCATGGGGAAAGGCTTTCTTGATACTAATAATCAAAGGTTGCTTAACAATATTATATTCATGATTCTAACTTTCAAAGATTTTTGGGATTTTGACATATAGGAGATACCTTATTAGAAGAGAGCCTTCCAAAAGGGAAAGAGTCAACCTTACTCTCACTGAATCTGGCTTAGGGAAGGAATGACATAAACTCTAAACTGGGCATCTTGCCACATAGAAGAGTAGGGGGAAGGGGGATGAGAGGTGGAGCGATGGAGGGGAGGGCAGGGTAGGGGGGAAGGTTGATGAAAATACACACTTCTGTAGAGGGACAGGGACAGGGACAGGGTAGAGAGTGGATGAGGGGGGCAAGATAGGAAGAAGGGACATGTAATCAGACTCTCACAATATGCCCACTGTGGAGAGGTTCTGCTTAATTACACATGTTCAGCCTGTATTTGATTGTTTGTCCTTCCAGTGGGGGTGGGTGATGAGGGAGGAAGAGAAAGAATCTAGAATTTAAAGTTATATAATCAAATGTTAAAAATATATATATATATATACAATTATTATTATT
>CM053586.1:80975144-80993803 GCA_028646515.1 Pseudochirops corinnae | reverse complement strand
GCTCTTCCTTCCTTCCTTCCTTCCTTCCTTCCTTCCTTCCTTCCTTCCTTCCTTCCTTCCTTCCTTCCTTCCTTCTGAAAAGTATTACAGATGTATTTCACTAACATAGGATCCGTTTTCTTTTTGTAATCTTAAGAAGAAAGGTTAATATGTAGTCAACATAGTAGGTGATAAGGTTGACACTACCTGATTATTATACTTGAAAAGATGCTCTAGCTGATTTTAGTAACCACTGTGTGTAATTTACTGAATAAAAATGACTTATCTAATTCTTACTTCTAATGCTGTGTGATAAGTGTAAAAAGAAACTTGTCATCACAGTGAAACTTATTACAACTTTTGAGACTGTTACTTTGTATATTAACAAGAAACTATAAACTCAGGCACAAAATCTTGAGGCATTTGGAATGTGAAGATTGTGCTGTATGTCACTCAGAAGGTAATTTCTTTGAAATTTATCCTTACCTCAATCATTTTAATTAGAGAAATATTCCAATTGTAGAGGAAGGTGAAAGTGTGAATTGAGGACAGAGCTTTGGATCTGGAGTCAGAGAAGGACTTTGGTTCACATCTTCCCTCAGACTTTTTACTTTTGTGACTTGGGCCAAGTCAGTGTCTCTCTAGACTTCAGTTTCTTCATCTGTAAAATAAAGACGATGGACTGGAACTGTAATAGGTCTCTTGTGGCTCTAAATCCCATGAATAAAAAAAAAGCTCATAATTTTTGAAATACGTCTTGTGTGCTTTTTGAGAAATTCTGAATCATTCCAAATGTTTCTTGTCTTCCTTGTTTCTCTGGAAACAAGGACTGGATGGAAAGGATTTCTCACTTATCTAATATTACATTATTCTGTTTTTGCGTGTTTTTTCCACGTCCTGGTTTGCCTTGTATTTGCTTCTGTATGTGGGTCTTATTTCCCACGAGAGTGTTGCAGGTCCCTTGAAAACAAAAGACTGTTCCTATAAGTCTCCTGCATCTTTCTTCCCATCTTCCCTGATTTACCTGGAACAGTAAATCTTATTGAGTAAACAATAAATGTTTGATGAGTGGGCGAATGATATTGCTCATTTTCCAACAACCAAAATACGCATTGAGTTGTATTTTCAATAAAGGATGATGGATTTACATTGATCTGGCCATATTCCTGCAATCATTTCCCCCTGCATGGTCAATGTGGCATTCCTTTGCAAAATAGCTAGGTGGGATTTGATGTGAAGTGTTAGAGAAGGGAAAGGGAAGGAAATAAACATTAATTAAGCACCTACCCCGTATCAGGCACTGTGCTATCAGATTTGATCCTCACAACAACCCTGAGAGGTAGGTACTATTATTATCCCCATTTTACAGTTGAACAAAATAAGGGAGGTAGACATTAAGTGACTGCCCAGGGTCTCACAGATAGTAAGAGTCTGAGGTAGGATTTGAACTCAGGTCTTCCTGACTCCAGACCAGGCTCTCTATCCATAATGCCACCAGCGACACATAAATTTACTACTGGCAGGGACCTCAGAGGCCATCTAGTCTAGGCTCTCTCATTTAATTGATGAGCAAACTAAAGCCCAGAGAGATGAAGTGACTTAAGAACTAAGTGGCAGAATTATCATTTGGACCAAAGTCATTTCACTGTGAATCCAACCCATCTCTTTTATCGCATGGTCACTAAGATCATAGAGCAGAGTATACCTAATTGATTCAAATATGACTTTGTTTACATAAATACAATTTTCTAACAAAACTAACCAGATAGAGACTTATACCTTGATAGATATTATTATAAACAGATATTTTCTGAAGTTTATTCAGAATAAAACTTGAACTCATAGAAGGGTAAACATATGTTATTCAATTAGGATAGAAATGAATAATCATACCAGGTATTTTACATCACTTTGAAATTTACAAAATACTTTATATATAATAATTCATTTGATCCTCACAACCACCTTGTGATATATTTGCTAATATATCCATTTTATATACCAAATATAGGATCATAATTTTAAAGTTGGAAGGGACCTTTTGGGTCATCTATACCAACCTCTTCATTTTACATGTGAGAAAACAGGCTCAAAGAAGCTAAATCTCTTATCCAGGGTCACATAGGTAGTAAGTATCTGATATGGGACTCAAACCCAGATCACCCTGACTTCAAGTCCAGTTCTCTACTATGGTATAGATAACTCTTGAACTAGTTACCCTTAAATCTCTGTCTCTCTGTCTCTAGAGGTCTCTGTCTCTGTCTCTGTTTCTCTGTCTCTGTTTCTGTCTGTCTGTCTATCTGTCTCTCTCTCTCTCTGTGTCTATACGAGGGAGATAACAGGTCAGATCTGCACTCTGGAACTATCATTTTGGCAGCTATGTGGTTGATGTAGTAAAGTGGAGAAAGCCTTGAGCCAGGGGGACCAATTAGGAGGCTGTTGTAGCCAAGAGCTAGAAGTAGGGTATTAGCAATATTAGTCAAGAGAAGAGGACAGGTCAGAGAGAAGTAAAGGTAAAATTTAAAAAAAGAATGCAACGTAATGAGTGATTGAATATGTGGAATGAGAGAGAGGGAGAGAGGGAGGAGTAAGGTTGTAAATCTGGGTGACTAGAAGGGTGGGACTGCCCTGGACAGAAACAGAGGAGATCTATAGATTAATTGTGATTGTGAAGCCCATCAAAATGTTTCTCAAGTACATCACTTATTATTGTCTTAAGTACAAAATGCAATTGATTTGAGTAATAACATTTATAACTTTTCAGTGTGACTAGTTGGTGCAAGCAATTACTGTCTTTAGCACTATTCACCTATCCTTGTTTATTAAATATTATTTGACTCACTAAATAAATGCATATGCTTCATAAATTAATAATTCAAGAATTATTAGAACAATATAACATCCTTTTTGCAAAATTTCTTGTATTTATAAATAGCATAAAATTAAATTAGTCATATAAGAACATGTTGATGTGTCCCAACTAGCCTATCAAAGGAACTTCACCCATGATTTTGCACAAACAATTCTGGTTCTATCTACATGCTTATGGGTATTCAAGGTTATATCTTATCTGAAGTGACTAATTGGAATATACAATTCTTAGGCACAAAACTTGAATAATTACAGTTGCAGGCATAAGTTGGATAAAAGTGACTTTTGTTGCTTTCATATCCTGCCCTAGCCTGCCTTTTAATAGCCCTCTTCTTGAAGGGCCTTCAGTGTAGCTGCCTCAGTAATCATCTGAAGTTAAACATAATTGGCTATGGCCAAGCACAGTAGTGATAAGATAAAAGGAATTTAGAAGTTAGCACATCCTGTGCCTACCTGCTAGCTAGCTAACAAACTCTAATAATTTGGTGGGGGAGAAACAATTCTGACTCTAAACTAAGGTAAAGTTTCTTGAGCACCACAAAATGAGTCAAGGAGAGTCTGAACATATGGGATCAGGATATAACTTAAATACTCACTGACATTGGAAGTAGAAACTTCTTTCTCTTTTTCAGAGGTGTCAGGCTTTATGAAGAAACTTCTGTGGTTTACATGGAAGTATATGGTTGCTTTTCCTGTTGATCTTCTCCTTTCCCATCCCTTCCCTGCTACCCAGTCAATAAGTAGGTAGTATTCTCTATGGTCTCAGAGGGAATAAAATTTTTGCCTTTCCTTTGCTTAGCGGAAAGGGAACCACTTGTAATGATTGAATAATTTTGCTGTTCTATAATGCTCTCATGGTTTTTCTGTCTTTTTCATCTTAATGTTTGCTATCATCATCAGAAAAAATGAAGGCTTTTGAGTAACAGGTCTATGTATTTATTGTTTTATGGTGACTCACTGTCCTTTGCTTACTAAATGGTTGCATTTGTTAGGATGTTGCCTGCAGCATTGCAGTACTCAGACAATTTAATAGTCAATTCTTGTGGGTTTTTTATTTTTGTACCTATGGAGTATGAAATTTTTTTTTAAACCTTTTTCTTTCACTAATGGTATATCTTGCCTGGGCCTCTGTAATTATTTCACCTGTGAAACCTATGCCTTTCCCCTTTTAAAATGTACTTATTAAAATAGGCAGAAATAAATCCATTTCAAGAGTCTATGTAGTGAAGCTGCTCCTAATAAAACCAAAAGATCCCTTGTGTGGGACACTAAACTATAAAGGATTTCATCACCTCTTAATAAAGCTACCAGGAATTCTTAGACAGATGGTGAAATGAGTCTGACTTGTACTAATTTTTGATATGAGAATATTGAAGACAAAATTTTAAGATCATAGTGTGAGGAGAAGGTGCCTAACTTGCAGTGAAGGAGGTAGTTCTTTATTATGAGCTCTCTATATGAGAGAGTAAAAGAGAGTAAGAGTGAGAGAGGCAGGGGGAGAGAGAGGGAGAAAGAGAGGGGAAGAGAGAGACACACAGAGACAGAGAGAGAGACAGAGAGAAGGAGACAGAGAGAAGGAGAGAGAGAGAGAGACAGAGAGAGAGGGGCAGACAGACAGACAAACATACACATACAGAAAGAGAGACAGAGAGAGAGGTGTCAGGAGGAAGAGAGACAGAGACATATACAAACTGAGAGAATCTGTCTTTCTATCTAGATACAGAAAAATAAAAAAAATTAAACTTTGCATACTATATTAATCCCTTTTTGAAAATCAGAAATTTCCTCTTAATGAATTTAAACCATCTTCTTGTTTAAAATAAATTTCAGCAAACTTGCCCAGTATTTAAATTGAAATTGAAACCACCCAGATATTAAAGCAATCAAGGGAGAGGTTTTGATGGAAAACCTAACTTAATCTCAGCTGTAGCAACGCAACAGGACTGTGCCTTCCAATGGAACATGAAGAAGAACTTCCAAAATAAACTAGACTGCAAATAGATTTCAGTCATCACCTCCTCTCCCTTTCCTTGCTTTAGTTTCTGGTAAGCCTTTTTTCTATTATTCTACTCTTGGCCTATTGCTATATTATCTGGTGTTTCTTTTTTTTCAGAGGTCCTGGGGTAGCTGTGTTAATTTTTACTGCTCTCAGTTAAACTCTTTACTCAGAACACTGGATTCTAAATTTAACAAGAAGGGATCAAGGACTTATAAAATATAATGGATAAGAGATCTATGTATGTCTGTCTGGATAGTGGATGATTTTAAAAATTGTCTAATGCAAGCGTACATTTGACTACTGCATGGCTTCAGCCTCCTTCCATTAAAAAAAATGGCACCTTGCTCAGTAACCATGTTCAGATGGGTATTTTTACTGAGCCACATGTGCATATGACCAAATAGATAAATAAAGAATATGCATATAGTTGGCTCTATTCAAAGGTGGCACTCAGGTAGTGTACTACTTAGTGCGTGCAAATAGAGGCAATGTAGTGTGATGAATAGAAAACTTGAAGTCAGCAAGATCTAGGTTCGAATTCCTCTTCAGCCACTTAGTAGCTTTGTGAGCCTGGGGAATTTACTTAACCTCATTGAGACCCAGTTTCCTCATGTGTAAAATGAAGATAATAATCACCTACCTCATAGAGTTGTTGTAAGAATCCAGTGAGATAACATGTGTAAAGTGCTTTGCAAACCTTATAGGTGTTAACTATTACTACTACTACTGCTACTACTACTACTGCTACTTATAGGTAAGTTGCTTAACCTCTCTCAGTCCCAGTTTAGTCACCTGTAAAATGGGGGTAATATGAATTTACCCATAAAGTAGAAACAGCATATTAAAAATTTGAATTTGACAATATGCTGCTTTCAGGAAACATAAAAATGAAAGATACGCACAAAGATAAGATATAGGACGGGATAGAATTTAGTACGTGAAAAAAGTAGGGATTGTAATCATGATCTCAGACAAAGTTAAAGTTAAAATGAATTTAATCAAAAGTGCAAAATACAGAAACTACACTATGTGTCAGCAGTACTCTTCAGTATTATTTTAAACCATTTAAAATATTTGGACAGTATATAATATACTTAGGTGTATACTATATGAAGATAAACATAAAAAACTTTTTATACAAATAAACACAGATCTAAATAGTTGAAGTAATATTTTTTGCTCATGGGCAGGTAAAGCAAATATAATTTTTTAAATGACAGTTTTGCCTAGCTAATCTATTTATTCACTGTTATTCCAATTGTTATCAAAAATTATTTACTGAGTTAGAAAAAATAATCACAAAGTTCATTTGGAAGAACAAAAGATCAGGAATTTCAGTGAAACCGGGGGGAAAAATATGTAAAGGAAGTAGATTCAGCAGTATTAGACGTTAAACTATATTATAAGATGAAAACATTGTTGAAGTGTAAAAAGGACAATTTTGATTATTTTAAATTAAAATTTTCTTGCATAAATAAAACCGATGCATCCAAAAATAGAAAGAATGCAGAAAATTGGGGGAAAAACTTTCATGGACAGTCTCTAAGATAGGATGTAATTGGGTTGGAATATATTGTGATGAAGAAAATGATGAACTGGTTGACTTAGAAAAACATAGAAAGAATTGGACTTATGAAAGAAGATGCTATCCACCTTGAGAGAAGCAGATCATAGGAGGAAATTAGCATAGTATGGTCTTACATATGTGAGTATGAGTGTATATGTGTATATATGTATGTATGTATACATATACATACACGCACACATACTTAATTGTAGCCTTCTTTTGGATGGTAGGGAGGGAAGAAAGTAAAGTTAAAAAGTACACAGCAGAGAATAAAAGAAAACCAACAAGGAACCAAAGCAAAGTTGGGCAGCTTTGATGAGTAGTCTTTATTATATAAGTTTTCTTGGAATGGAAATTTATTTATTTTTATTGAATCCTCTCTTGTGGTCTGCTGTGTACGTGGCAATGTTTTTTTTTTGCCTTTTCTAATTTTGTATTTAAGTTTAAAATTTAAAAAAAAGTTGATTAAAAACAAAGCAAAAACCCCAGGGAATATAGCAGCACCTGCCTCACAAGGTTGTTGTGACAACCAAGTGAGATAATGTGTGTAATGTACTTTGCAAACCGTAAAGCACTGTATAAATACTAGCTATTGTGATTGTGCACATGTTGCTACAAAGGTTGACTAACATTCTTCCTGCTGTATTTCACAGACTAAGTGCACAGATAAGTTTTGTTTACATGATGCCCAAACATTCTGATGGGAAGTAAAAAAAATTTAGTTAGCTATTCAGCTGTCTTGCCTATATATAATCAAACAGGGTTTTCTTCCCACATCAGCTATTTCTACAGGGCTCTGCAGAGAAAAAAAAAAAGTCTGGCATCATGTAGTTAAAACATCTGGCAGGATTGATTTTGTTTTCATCTGGATGTTTATATAGTACTTGGATATGACTGTAACTTGTGTGCTTGATGGTGATTTTACTGTTTTCAGCCTACGTACATGACATGCAGCTTGAGAAGAGCCAGGATAGCTTTGCCTGGTGCACATTTGATGGCATTTGTGGAAGTTTATATATAGTGGTTTGAGAGTTTTGAAGTACCTCACACATTTTCTTATTTGACCTTCGTAATAACCTTATGTGCTAGGTAGTATGGAAGTAGTCATCCCCATTTTACAGATGAGTAAGCAAACTCAAAGACACTAAGTGATTTGTTGTCATTTACTTAGCTCATAAGCATCAGAGATGGAATTTGAATTCAGTCACCTTCCAGTTTCAATGTTAGCATTATTTTTGTGAAGCCTTCTGTGAAGCCTCATACTGTTTATTCTATCTGTCCCATCTGAGTTCTGAATACTGAGGTCTACATTCAAAGTCATTTCGCCTTGGTAGGATCTGTGGTTTAGGAAATGATTCAGATTTAATAAAGCATTAAGTGCCTCTGTGTAAGGTTTTCTATAAAAGCCCTACTCAGAAATCTCATCTTGACCTAAAGATGACCGTTGGTATGCCATGCCTGGAATATTCTCCCTCTTCACTTCCACATTTTTAGAATCCCTGGTTTCCTTCAAGATAGCTTACATCCTACCTTCTGCAAGAGAAGAGGTCTTTTCCAGTTCCCTTTATATCTAGTTCATATATCCATTTTGACCTTATCTTGGTAAATGGTCCAAGATATTGGTCTCTATGCCCAGTTTCTGCCAAATTACTTTCCAGTTTTCCCAACAATTCTTCAGCCCTCCTCCTCTCCTCTATCTGCTGATGCTTTTCCTCTGAAATTACCTTTAACTTACACTCTTGTATTACTCAATTGTGTACATGTTGTCTCTATAGCTCCTTCATTAAAATGTGAGTTCTCTGAGGACAGGAACAATTTCTTCCTTTCTCTGTATCCTCTGAACGTGGCATAATGCCTAATGTTTTGCTTACAAAATGCTTATTGGCTGGATGACTGACTGACTCAAAGACAATGCTAGTAGGATGCTTTCTCTAGCAGATCCTTCCAACCTGAAGTACAATCCCAGTGACAGATTGTGTCTGTTGACCAGATATCAGCCTTGCTAAGTATTGCACATGCTCACTGCTGGCAGATTGGCCATCAGCAGATGAGGTCATGGTGCCCCATAAAACAAAGGAAAATACCAGATGATCTCAGGCCTACGGGGCCACATCCAGCAACTAACAATAGAAACTCTGAAGTATATATAAAGTATTCGCATCACAGAGATGTAAAATGACAGCCTCAATCCCTATAATTCAAGAAACAATAATCTTTCATATTTGAATACAGTCAAGAAGATCTGAATTCAAATCCAGTCTTTGACATTTATTAACTGTACCTCATCAAGATACTTGACTTCTGTCTCAGTTTCCTTATCTGTAAAGTGGGGATAATAACAGTACCTACTTCCCAGGGTTGTTGTGAGAATTGAACGAGACAATGATTGTAAAGCGCTTAGCTCAGTGCTTGGCACGTACTAAGTTCTATGAAAATGGTAGTTACTATAATTACATTATCGTCATGATCCTTACTAGTAGTCCACACATTTCAAGAAGGACCTCCCAAATTCCTAGGATTTCCCTTTTCTTCCCAGAGCTGTAACTAGGGTAAGGCACAATGACATCAAAATTCAAAAGGTACAAAATCTGGTAAAATAGTGATTTTGAAAGGTTGTACATATAAAGGAAGTGTTGTATTTACATTTTAGTATAACTTTTATTATTTCAGCAATGTAGAAACTAGTCAGAAATAATAGTTAAAATATTTCTTCCCTCACCCTTATGCTGGGATAGTTTAGGTAAGCTTTTCTCCGGCTTTGCCTTGTCCTGCTCCCTGCCCGTGTAGCAATTCCTGTCAGAGTCTCCCAAATCCATGCCTCATTTGAATAAGTATTTAGTGCTGCTTGCCACAGGTGTAAACATTTTTAGGACTCTTCTTTTCCTTATCCACCAGCATCCAGGAGCAGGAATTCTTAACTATTTTTGTGTTTTGGACTCCTTTGGATTCACCTGGTGGAGCCTATGGACCTGTTCCCAGGGAGAAAAATGTTTGCTGCCTGTCTTCATAAAGGAAGGCAATGCTACATTTCAATGAGAGGTTATTGAAAATAAAGATGTATTTTCCCCATGTTAAGTTCACAGACCCCCTGAAGTTTATCTCTAAATGTCTTTGTGGAGTCGAGTATCCTAGTTTAAGAACCTTTGTACTTGATATTTTTTTGTGTTTCAGGTAAGGAAACTCTTAAGATTTGATTTTGAATCCTAGAATTGAAACTTATATTATTAGTTAGCTACTTTTCCATTTAAATAGGTAATACAGTATTTTAGGAACATTTGTACATGCATTTTCATATTTTCAATTGTACATCATTTATTTCTCAAGATATTGGGCATATATCACAATGAAAACTAAAGTCTGAGTGTTTTAATATGTGAAATTTATTATCTTGGAACAGAATCATATGTTTCTTTGAGGAACATAAATCAAATGTAGATACTACATGACATTGTAGATTTCCATCATATTAAGCTAGCACTCTGCACCTAGTGTAGCAGATGTGCTTAATAAATGTCGATAATGATGAATGTCATTGTGTACCAGATAATGTAATGTTGAGTAGTGTCCTTAAAATTACTGTAATTATGTCACATATGGAATTCTGAGTACAGCCTGTTTTCCTTGGGTTTAATATAAAGAAGATGCAATGACTGTTCATTCAGATACATTCATCCAAGCCATTTTTAGTTGTTCAAATGTGCCATACAGTTCTGATTATAACCTAATCTTTAAGTTGTAAGCAAACAGGAAAATAGTTTTTTTGAATTTTTAATAGATGAAAGATTTTTTTTTTAAAAGTAAAAACTGAGGTCTTCCAAATATTGGAAATAAATAGGAGTCCACACAGCTGATAGAAAGATTGAACCCAGTTTTGTAGAGGAAGTGCTTTTTAAGTGGATATGAGAAAGATGAAATTGTTTATTTGGCTCTGTAGGTGATGTAAATGTCAAAGTAATGCCAGGAAACAAACTTTTTAGTGAAGCTTAGCTCTCTGTTTAAGAACCTAGCGAAGAGTGTGGCAAAAGGTATCTGTAGCTCTGGGCCAGGAGTCAGAACGCTTCAGCTCTGGTCCTGGTTTTTGTTGTTGTTTGTTTTTTGCCATTTTAGTGGCATTGTGAGCCTGGAAAAGTCACTAGATCTTTCTGAGCTTTGTTGATCTCACCAAAACAAAAAGGATAATAACATCCCTCCTGTTGGTATGGCAAGGTAGATGGGAGGATCAGGTGAGGCTGTGTATGTAAGTAGCTTGGTAATTACAAAGCACTATGCAACATTTAACTATTTTTACTATTATGGCATTTAGGTAAAGACAACCATCAGCATCAGTGATTACAAAGTTACTGTAAAATGATAGACTTTTGAGTTGGAGTTGTGCTGAAGGTAGTTGCTAAGTGGTCTCTTACTATCTCTTTAAATACCCTGTGTTCCCATTTTATATAAACTGATTTTCATCTCTCCCTAACTAAAGAAGAGAATGGGGAGGGGGGGAAACTGCCTTCAGTTATGTGACCTACTTTTCATCACTTTTACATATTTCAACACTTCAATGAATCTATTTCATCACAGAAGCTGAGAATTGTGGTCCCTAGAGGCCACTTAATCTGACTTGTACCTAAAAAAGAATTCCCTAGAAATCATAACTAATAAGTGGTCATTCTGCTTTTGCTTGGAGACTTCCAAAGGGAAAGTCCTCCTACCTTCCTAAGCAGCCCATTCCACTTTGTCACTTGCTCCCAATTGTTCCTACTTCTATCCTCTGGAGCCTAGCGCAGTCCACACCTTCTCATCCTGACTCTTGTCTGAGCTGTCCCATGAATCCTTCATGGGGTATCCATTCAGTTTCCTTCCTTTTTTTCTCTTGGCTTTATATGTGTACCAGGGGAGCACATGAGCTTTCTGGACACAATACTGGTCCACTTCTAGCCATACTCTCTTCTTTCTTATACAGGACACTGATTCTCTCATGGACCAATTCTTGTGCATGTTCTTTTATGATCTTGGTGAGTAAAGGCAGCTAGATGGCACAGTGGATAGGATTTTGGGCCTTGAGTCAAAAGGACCTGACTTCAAATCCTGTTCTTGCTAGTTGTGTGACCTGGACAAGTCATTAAATCTCTGTCTGCCTCAGTTTCCTCAGCTGTAATATGAGAATAATCAAAGCACCAACCTTCCAAGATTGTTGAAAGGATCAGATGAGAGAATATTTGTGAAGTATTTAGCATGGTGCTTAATAAATGTTTCCTTCCTTTCTATCAACTACATTGTTCTCTTTAGTTATCTCCTCCTTTATCACCTCATTGGAATCAGTCATGACTGAAATCCTGAGATTCATTCTTGAAAGTTTCTCTTTCTCTCTGGTTTCAAGATACTACCTATCCTTTCTCTGAACTTTTTGCAATTTGCTGTCCTGAGGTTTAGATTCATACCAGATGACTCCATCCTTATTTTCACTCACCCATACCATATGTTTCTACCACAACAATTCTCCTTTGATCTTCTTGCTGCCCAAGGGACTCTCAGAAGTCTTCTCTAGCATCATAGTTTGAAAGTGTGGATTCTGCATCTCTCAGCTTTCCTTATAGTCCGACTTTTATAGCCACATGCTACTACTGAAAAAACCATAGCTTTGATAATATAGACCTTTGTTGGCAAGGTGATGTTTATACTTTTTAGTGTGTGGTCCGTATTTGCCATAGCTTTCCTTCCAAAAAGTGAGTGTCTTGTAATTTCATGGCTATAGTCACTGTCTGCAGTGATCCTGGAGTCCAAGAAAATAATTTTGACCCTGCTTCCATTTCTCCTCCCTCTATTTGCTAGGGAGTGATGAGACCAGTTGCCATGATCTTCATTTTTTAACGTTAATCTTCAAGCCAGCTTTTACACTGTCCTCTTTCACCTCACCAAGAGATTTCTTAATTCTTCGCTCTTTGCCATTAGAGTAGTATCTCTGCCATTATGGAATTTGTAATCTAATTGAGTTGCAATCTGTTAGAATGTGAGCTCCTTGTGATAGGGACTCTGCTGTTTTTCATCTTTAATCCTCAAAGATCTCTCCAGCACAATATCTTAATGCATGCTTACATCTAGACTTAAAGGAATCACAGTTCATCTATGTAGATACTCTTAGCTCTGATGTAGATCTTTAGTGCCTTAGTAGATGGTCTTTGTGAGTTGTTTCTCCATCCTAATCCTTACTCCTAAATATCATAAACTTGATGAGACTCTCTGAATTTAACTAAGCTGGTCCTTTGACAGCAACATTCCCTCATTTTCTAGGCCTATACTTTTTTCCTTGGTAGTGTGTTAGAGTTTGGCATCCACTGGCAATAAACTTTGAGAACACATAAGATTACCTCCATACCTTAATAAGATGTCAGAAACGAACTTTTTAGTAAAGGTCCTTCAGAGAATAGGAACTTAATTAATGTTTGTTCAATTGCATTATATTGATTTGGAAAGAGATAAATGTTTCCATTTTTGAAAAACTTGGAATGCTTTTAGCTCATCAGGTATTATTTACTAGGCTACTTTCTTCTAGTTCCCTGAATGATACTTAATAGCACTTAAACATATAATTCAGCTCTGAGAAGTGGAGAGAGAATTCCTTTGTTAGGAGGCAGTATGGGACAGTGGAGAGGATTCTGGGTTGGAGTTAGAGGCAGTAGATTTGATTCCTGGTTTTTCTACTTTTAATCTATGTGACCTTAGACCAGTCACCTAGCCTCTGAGTTTCCTCATATGTAAGATGAAACAGTTGCACGTGGGACAACTCAGACAAGAGTCAGGATGAGAAGGTGTGGACTGTGCTAGGCTCCAGAGGATGGGAGATGGATGACCAGCTCCAAACAGAGATTCATAAGAAAAATTTACCAATATTAGAGTTATTAAAAAGTAAAGTGGACTGCCTAGAGAAGCAGTAGTTGCTCTTTCATTGGAGGTTTTCAAACAAGGCTGTACAACTTTTCAAGCAAAGGCTGAATATCAGGTGTGTTTTTAAGGGAATTCTTATTCAAGTATTAGTTGGACGACTTGTAAATTTTCTCCAACTCCAAATCTTTGCTTCTGAAATTCCTTTTTCTTCATTGGTGGAATGGCCCACTATCTCTTCTAGTTTCCTTGCTTTATTAGATCATAGAGCTAAAGTGTTAAAATTTATTATCATTTTGGTGCCATTATGAACAGGTCACCTTTTTCGTGGTCACATTTGGTACTACTCACCACAGTCAGTCATGTTTTAGACATATGCCACTAATTACATAGGAAGAATGGAGGTTGCTGGGGAGAAAATGTAGTTTAGAATATCTTCTCAGCCAGTGGTGGGTCAGGATCATTATCTTTGTCTTTGAAATATTCACTGTCTATGCAAGGGATCATTTTGTCCTATTGGCTGGACCTTTGCCCAGATTCCAAAAGAGATCCCCTCTCTTTTGAATTTGAAGGTTGCTAATAAGCTCCTTTCCACCTCAGCATCATCTTAGGTTTTAATTAAAGTTTCAGGTTGTATGCCAGATGCATGCAGCTGATGCTGATGCAAAATTGTGATACTTGGGTCTTCGATAGCACTTCATGAAGAATTTTCCTTACACCATTTTTCTCCTAAAAATATATTAATTAAAATTTTCACTTTTACCCACCAATGACTAAAAAACCTCTAGTTAATACTCAGTACTTTAAAGAGTGCAGAGGGGTGTCTAGGTAGCACACAGTGAATAAAGCACTGGCCTTGGGGTCAGGAGGACCTGAGTTCAAATCCGGATTCAGACATTTAACACTTACTAGCTGTGTGACCTTGGGCAAGTCCCTCAAGACCAATTGTCCTACCTTCCCTCCTCCAAAAAGCAAAAAAAAAAAAAAAAAAAAAGGAGGAAGCCCTGAAAAGCACGGCAAGATTTCCGTGGCTTTCTGAGAGAGGATGATTTCCCGCCACACCCCCATGTCTGTCAGTGACTTAGCCCCCTGCAGTGTCAATCTTCTTTGTGGCTGACAAGATTCACACTCACATCTTTCTTTTAGCAGTGTCCCTATGGCATCCATGTGATGTCACATTCAAGTGATAGGATTAGTTTAGTACCTGAATGACTCTTTTCCCCACTAATGATCTGAGAAATGAGTTTCTCTACATTTTTGTCATCTTTAAAAACAAAAGCAGTTATTATAGCATTCAGTATACTACAAATACATTAAAAACACATTCCCTTAATAAAGATAATGAGTTATATACGTGAACACGTACACACAAACCTATGGATTATCCTTTATTATTAGCTAATCATTTTGAACCATTGAAGTGTTTGACATTCATGTAGAAAGATGATAGCAGGAGTCCATTAGCAGCCACAATGAAACAATCTAACTCTCTACATACCTTCTTCTTCAGTCAGGATACTTTATCATTTATTAAGTGATCACTAAGTGTCAGGCACTATGCTAAGTGCTTGGGATACAGAGAAAGGCAAAAACAGTTTCTACTCACAAAGGGCTCACAATGTGGGGGGGAGGGGAGACAAATATGAAAATAACTCGTTACATACAAGGTAAATATGGATAGATAAGAAAGACTTTCAGATAAGAAACAGACTATTTGCCTATGTTTATGGTTACTAGAGATAGCATTTACCTGTTTTACTATTCAAAGAGTTTTTTATTTGTTCACAGATAATTAGTAGCAGGATTGCCTCTCATTTTCAAAGGGTGGGTCAGTCATGTAAATACCACCTATGTTATAGACTATCGTACTAGTTTTCAGATAGTATTGTCTCTCTTTATATTGTACATTCATGTTGTAAAGAGCTCTATATGAAAATTTATCTTTAAAAAAATACCTAAATAGGGAAAGGTGATCATTTCCTTAAAGCTGTTTATATTTTTCAGTAAATTTTGAAGGTGGTACAAGCAATAAAGAAACAGCTACCCTCATAATGGAAAAAACAAAACAAAGCCTCTCAAAGCATGCATACTCCGTCTGTTCCACCACAACCCCAAACAGTTAAAGAGAGGCTGTGTGGTTGATTTTAATAGTACTTGGTTGTTAGAGATGGATGGATTCCCTCCTAGGTCAGGTTCACGAGGGGTTATTTTTAAAATTTCTTTTCATAGGATCTTTCCTGGGCCAGTTGAACTTTGTGTAGGAAGAATATTTCTTTTGAGACTTGAAAGGCTCAGTGACCTCACTGATGTGGTGTTTCCATCACTGTTGCAGTTAACTGCCAGGTCATACTTTCATATACCATGCGTTTCTTCTCCATGTCTTAATGAAATGTTCTTAAAGTAAATTCTCCATAGAAGATCCACCCAATGTCCTTAAGACTTTATTCAGTTTCTTAAAACATTTTATGGCTACCAGGACAATACTCAGGCTGTCCATCTGACACTATATGATTGGCTGTCCTTTTTTTTTTTTGGTTATCCATGTCTTGACACAGAATTCTCAAGTGTATGTCAGTGCTGTTAATATGCTACCGCCTACTTACACCTATCATAACTCTCTTTGCTTACCTTTGAGTCATTTGAAAATTAGATTCCTCTGAGATTATGATATTTCATGATTTGAAAATAAGTACCATCACATAGAGGATATTAGTGTCAAAAATTATGGAGTTTTGCAGTTAGGAGCAACTTGGGTTCATTGACAGAATTGCATGATTTTGTCAAATCCAATCTAGCCACTCCCTCTTCCTACTGAATTCTGTGGTTTCTGCCCAAGATCTTTTTACTGATGTATTAATTAGATGGGCTGTCCATCTAAATCTGTGGGTTGCAACCCCTTTGGGGGTTGAACGGGGTCGCCTAAGACCATCAGAAAACATATATTTCTGATGATCTTAGGAACTTCCTCTATCTGTCTCCAGGCGGGTCCACCCACATGCAGATATCCCCACATAAGAGTATTAAAGGCTCACGGCATTAGGAAGGTTGAGAACCATTGATCTAAAGAATGTCATAATCTAGGCAATATGCATTCATCTACTTATTTTTTCCTCCGTATTGTGAGGTTTACATCTTTTGTGTGAGCCTTTGTCTCATTGACATTATTAGTCATCTACAGAGAATGAATGTCTCCTTGTTTTATGCTTTCCTTGGTGTTGATATGCAGAAAATTATTGAACAGTTATTTCTTTAGTTGCATCTATCAGAGAATATTGTATGGTCATAGTATATGCAAAAGAGGCACCTAATTTATAGGGAAGGCAGATAGATGCATTATTATTTTTGGCATGTATTTTTGCATACATCTATGTGCATTATTATTCACTGATTCTATATGCTTGTTACACCAGTAGCAGTCAATAATTACATTAATTTATCAATAAATATCTTAGTACCTACTATATGTAAGGCATTTTATTAGAGAATGGAACTATTATTTAAAGGAGAAAATATGAATAGCTTACATTTATTTAGTGACTCATCATTATAAATGATCTTACATCCTTGCCTCATTCTATCCTCACAGTGCTCTTTCTAGGGGTAGGTTATTAAGGTACATCTATTCCTGTTATATAGATAAAGCTCAGAGAAATTAAGTCATTTCCCTGTGGTCACATGGTTACTAGATCAGGGATGGAGAACCTTGTGGCCTCGAGGCCACATGTGGCCTTCTAGGTGCTTGGTTGTGGCCTTTTCACTAAGTCTTAAATTTTACAGAACAAATCCTTTTTATTAAAGGGATCTGTTTTGTAACGTTTGGATTCAGTCAAAGACACCCTTGAGAACCTAGAGGGCCACATGTAGCCTTAGGGCCACAGGTTTCCCTCTTCTGGATTAGATGACTTCTTAGGTCTCTTCCAGCTCTAAATACCTGATATTATATAATAGCCAGAGAAGAATGGTAGCTATAAAGCTTATTTTGAATTTAGGAACATCTAAGTCCTCTCTCTCTGTCTCTGTCTCTGTCTCTGTCTCTGTCTCTGTCTCTCTCTCTCTCTCTCTCTCTCTCTCTCTCTCTCTTTCTCTCTCTCACACACACACACACGCATGCATGCAATGCACACATGCACATGCATGTACACATGCACACACACACACACACACACTAGTTGTTTTATTAACCTCAGTGTCCCTAGCAATTCTCCAAGACTAAAAATTACAATAGAGTTTCTCATGTGCATCAGTGAAGGGAATTTTTACACCAGGAGTCCCAGATTTTGATAAAATCACAGATCTGACCCTCTGCCCCTCCCCCCCAAATAAGTAGGAATCAAAGGTAGCTTTTTTCAGACTTATTTGTATTCACTGTTTGGTCACAAAAAATGTTTGTGTAGCACAATAAATCACAATTGACTTGGAAAAGAATATACCATTTCTGGGTGAAAATATCTTAATGGCTAAAAATATTGGCAGTCTTAATTTTTCATTTCTGTATCTACATTGATTTCAAAATATTTATTTTTGCCTCATTAAGGGCAATTTTCCAAACAAAAGATTTGGCTCTTACTTGCTCTTAATCACTTTCTATGACTTCATATAGAAAACCGCATAGTGGGAAGAAATGTTTTTGGACTTAACAATTCAGTTCAGTCTTCCAAAAATGATTAAATGTAACTAGGAAAGTATAACCAGTATTATTTTCCAGTTCTCCAGTGCTTATATGATCTCATCAATGTGGGGATCTCCTCCATTGACCCATGCCACAACTAATTCATTCCTGCTAAATTTGTGTGACTCTTATTTATCAGGAATCAAATGAGATAATTTTGTAAAGCACTTAGCACAATGCCTAGCATATAATTGTCACTTAAAAAAAAATCTTATTCCATGTTCTTCATGAACTCCTATAAATTTGACACAGGAGATCCACATACCATGCTTGTGGCCTTTCTCATATTTTCTTGACATTACATAGTAACTACTGATAGTCTCTCACTCCTTTTTTTTTTTTCAGAGGGAGGAAGGCAGGGCAATTGGGGTTAAATGACTTGCCCAAGGTAACAGCTAGTAAGTGTTAAGTGTCTGAGGTCACATTTGAACTCAGGTCCTCCTGACTCCAGGGCCAGTGCCCTATTCACCATGCCACTTAGCTGCCCCTAGTCTCTCACTCTTTTTTTTTCTTGTTGACTTGTTTATTTACTTTTAATTTACAAGATTCGGTTCCACATTCACTTCAGTTTCAGATTTTCTCCTCTCCCTTCCCCCCCCTCCCCCCATGGTGGCATGCAATCATATATAGGATCTGCAAATACTTTCACACTGTACAACAGTTTGGTTATATAGAAGGGTTGTAACCAATGAGTGATCACTGGGAAA
>CM053586.1:80865709-80974644 GCA_028646515.1 Pseudochirops corinnae | reverse complement strand
ATAATAGTAAGTATCAACACAATCTTTAAGGTTGGCAAAGCACTTTAGATCTCAATGCAAGATGGGGAGGAAGGGAGGGAGGAAGACAAGAACTTAAAATGTAACCAAAAGGAAAATTAAATTTAAAAATTGGCTTATAAAGAGGAAGATTATTGACTTGGAATATGCTTATTTTTATAATCCATTTACAATTTTAAAGGAAGGAAAGATACCTTTCCATCCACTGTTACAACAATCCTGTGATGTAAATGCTGCCCTTATTATCCCCATTTTATGGATGAAGAAATTGAGCCTGAGAGAATTTAAGTGACTTGCCCAGAGTCATACAACTAAGGAAGTGTTTAAGGCAGGATTCAAACTCTAGTTTTCTTGACTCCAAGTTCAGCATGCTATCCATTACACCACTGAGCTACCTACATTAACCACCCCCATGCAATGGAATTTTGTGTAGAAAATACAGAAATGCTATAATTAAACTACTTCATTTTTAACATATCACTCCTCTGAAACCCTCATAATACTTTGCATTTCTTTTCAAGTAATTATTTTCCACTTATTTTAGAGATTAATTCCAGTGCTTTCCCTCTTTTATTCATTTGCTATTTATCCTTTACTGATGGTCATTTAATGAGAGTCAGAGTGATTTGGGGTTAAGGCATGGCACTTAAAAGAGAAATCTAGCCCATAAACCCCAAGATATCTTACAAAGTTTCAACAATCAAAATTTATATTCTTTTGGGCAAAGTGCCCACAAGTAAAGGTATGATTCCCTATGTGGATAGAGGGAGAGGAGGGAGGAAGAGAAGGAGTGAAGGAGGGAGAAGAGAAAGGGAAGAAGGAAGGATGAGAGGGAGGGAGAAAGGAGAAAAGAAAGGAAGAAGAGAAGAAGGGAGGGAAGGAGAAGGAAGGGAGGGAAGAAGGGAGGAAGGAAAGGAAAAAGGAGGGGAAGGAAGGGGAGGGGAAGGAAGGGGAGGGGAAGGAAGGGGAAGGGAGGGAAGGGGAGAGAGGAAGAGAGGGAGGGGAGGAAGGAAGGAAGAAAGGAAGGAAAGGAGGAAGGAAGGAAGGAAGGGCAGGTACAACTCACAGCCCAACCCTCATTTGGTCACTGTTTGGGCTCTGATGGCTGGGAGTATAAATAGTAATTATTTCTATTTTGACCAGAAACCCTGAGGGTCTTCCCTTCCCAGATTGCTTTTTTTTTGTTTTGACTAGGTAAAAGAGGTCATTCTTCACTTCATATCTTACCTAGCCTTAATCACTGAATGGGTGTAGCCTCAGACAGACTGAGACCTGGGAAAGACCTTAACTTAAAAAAGCCAAGATCTCCCACTGCATCCAGGGCCATCTCCAGTCATCCAGATCTATGTCTTGCCACTGAACCCAGATGGCTCCAGAGGAGAGCTTTGCATAGCCCTACCTCACTTAAATCCAATTCATTTGCAGCTCATGACATCCCCTTCCAGAAGTCGTGGTCCTCTTCATGAATGAAGGACAAACAACAACAACAACAACAATAATTTACCCTTTACATAGATAGTAGTAGTTGATTGTTTACTCTCCCGTTAGATTGTAAGCTCCTTGAGGCCAAGAACTGTTTTTTGCCTCCTTTTGTATGGCCACTATAATATAGTTTTTGGCATATAAGAGGCACTTAATAAATGTTGCCTGATTGATTGGTTGATATTTGTTACACTATGTTAAAGAATCTTAGAAGGTTGGAAAGGACTTCTGTGCCCATCTAGTCCATTATATACTCAATAAGCATCCTCGTCAAACCTCTAAAGACCTCAAAAAAAGGAATCCACTATCCTCTCATCCCAGTCCATTTTGGTGGCAGATCTAATTGCTAGGAAAGTTTTCTTTTTTTGATAACAAGCCACAAATTTATAATTTGCAATTTCTCCCCATCTCCTGGCTCCTCCCTTCCTTGCCAAACAGAACTACTCTAATCTCTCTTCCGTATGGCCTTTCTTTAACAGCTGAAGGTGGTTGAAGATGAAACCATGTCTCACTTAAGGTTTCTCTTCTCTGGGCTAAACATCCCTAGTTCCTTCAACCAATCTTCATAAGACACAAATTTAAGGCCTTTTAATATACCTTCGGATGACATGAATTCAAAGTCCTTCACCATCTTAACTACTTTTCTCCAGAAACCTTCAAGCTTATCAATGCTCTTCTTAATGTCTAGTGGCTCAGAATTAGACATAGTGCTCCAGATGTTTTCTAACCAGGGCATAGTACAAAGGGTCTACCACCTCCTTATTCCCAGAAGTTACATGAGATAATATTGGCTTTTTTGGCTGCCTCATCAAACCGATAACTCATATTTTATAATCTACTAAAACTACTAAATCTTTTCTAAACTATTTAAATTGTTTCCTTCTGATAAATATATAGAGAACTGTTTCTAATTTACAAGAATAAGAGCTATTCTCTAATTGATAAATGGTCGAAGGCTATGTATGTACATATTATCTCCCCCAGCTATATTTTAAGATTCTTAAAGGAAGGTATTATCTTACTTTTGTCTTTGTATCTCTAGCACTTGGAGCCTTGTGCACAGTCAGAACTGAATAAATGTTTGTTGGTGAGAGTCTGTTCTCAATTGGCTTACAATCTAGTAAGAGATTTTTTTTAACAAGGCAATCAAAGTAAAGTGACTTTCCCAAGGTCATATAGCTAGTAAGTGTCAAATGTCTGAGACCAGATTTTAACTCGGGTCCTCCTGACTCCAGGGCTGGTACTCTATCCACTGTGCACCTAACTGCCCCTCTGGTAGGACATTTTTAAAACATATGCAAATAACTACAGTATTTAAGAGAGGTGCCCTCCAGAAGTATTACGGGAGCCCAAAAGAAGGATAGCTTGCTTTTGACTGGGATGATTAAATAAGACTTCATAGCAGTAGTGGCATTGCTAAAGCATGAAGCGTGATCCCCTTGAGGGCAGGACTGTTTGCCTTATTCATTTTTATATCTCCCTACAATTCTTGGCAGAATTTTGTGAATGTAATTGTTGTTGTTGTTATTGTTCAGTAACTTCACTTGTGTCTGACTCTTTGTGATCCTGTTTGGGGTTTTCTGGGCAAAGATACTGGAGTGGATTGCCATTTTCTTCTTCAGCTCATTTTACAAGTGAGGAAACAGAAGCAAACTGGGTTAAGTGACTTGGCCAGAGTCACAGGGCTAGTAAGTGTCTGAGTCCAGATTTGAAATCAGGAAGAGGAGTCTTCCTGACTCTGAATCTAGGTTCTGTACTCTATCCATTATACAACCTGGCAGTATATATATATATATGCAGAATTTTTTGACCTTGACTATATACATTCATTTCAGTGGGCTTTTTTTTCTTTCTCAATGAGAATGAGGGAAATGAGAGAGAAAATGAATCTAACATGGGGGGAAAAGATTTAACAAATCTTATATAACAAGTACAGATCTATGGAAATGCCAGACACTCTAAGCAACTTTTCCCTCAACCATCAGTGCAAGATCCCCAAGAAAGCTGATCCTCAAAGAATAGTCCTCAGTGTTCTGCCAATGCTCTTCAATTTCATTTATTTATTGGCTTTATTTGTATAAAGAAAAAAATTATAATCAAGAGTAATAGAGAAGTGACTGTTTTGCATCCAGATGCACTGAGGAGAAATGAAAAAATGTAATAGGAAAAAAGCAGAAGCTTCTGAGTCTGGTCCAAAGTGATCACCTCTCCATCACAAAGAAGCTTCAATCAGAGGAGTGGCTGTCCCTAAGCAAGATAGGAGAGATGAAGATAGAAGATCAAAAAGCAAAATTTTAATGCAGAGAAGGTAGCAGCTTGAGGGGTCCCCAGTTATTCAGGGCCCCAGCTTCTTCAACACAGAAATATACTTCCCTATCATACATACTACCCTTCCTATATTCCTGCAGTACTGCCAGAGGAAACAGCAACCTGACTCTATGGAGAGTATCTTTGGAGCCAGGCTGTAATCTGAGATTGTCTGAGTTATTTTTGCTGTTGGAGAGTAGCTCTTAAAGGGGCAATGATCTATGAACACATATCCAGTTACAGAATAGAAGTTCATGGAAAAAGAGGATTCAATATATATATATTTTTTCATTTACAAGAAACTCTCTAGAAACACACTTATTCTAAGCATAGTTCTAAAAAGGATGAAGCATACATAAGGAAAGAGTTCAATAGCTTAAATATTTTAAGAGTAATCATAATAATGCCTGCAATATGATTATGGTTGATTAAAATATGTATAACCTAGAAAGCACAGAAAGGATCAAATATGTAATGAAAAAATATGAGTTCCTTACAGTTCTGTCCTGATCCCTGTGCTTTTCTCTATACATACATCTTCTCAGAGATTTTATCTACCCTATGGCCTCAACTATTCCATCTATATAATTGAATCTCAAATCAATGTACCCAGCTTGATCTCTTTAATAACCTCCAGATTACATTTCCAACTACCTGCTGGAAAACTTATCTGAAAAGTTATGCAGCCCTCTAAGACTACCTATAAGTGGCAAAGCAGTTGTAGTTCTATATTGGAAGAGAATTTTCTCATGGGGAGCTACCTAGTTCCAATATAAAAAACCTCCTCCAAGAATAAAATAAAACAACAAAACCTCAATCTGTCTTCTGCACAAACTTATCTCTTTTTCCTGACTTTCCCCTATCAATGGTGCCAGCACTACCCAGTCCCCAGGATTCTCACTGGAGCATCATCATTAACTCATTCTTTCAACCCCTCAATACAATCAGTTGCAAAGTTCTACCAATACCTCTTTCACACCCTCTCTTAAATCTGGAGAACCCAAGATTTAGACGGAATAATGAAAATCACTCCATCAGACTCATCTGACAAGGTATCTGAGGGCCATAGTAGTAAATTGGCTGGCTCAAATTCATATACATAGCTAGCAAGTGACAGAGTCAGGTTACAACTCGGGACTTTGCCCTCACCTTCACCTTCACTTCCCACCCTGTGCTCTTTTCATTACATTACAATTTTCACTCCCATGGCCACCAAACTAGTTTAAGCCCTAATTACTTCAATTCAATTCAGTAAGAATTTATTAAACCTCTACTCTGTACCAGGCAGTATACTAGGTACTAGGGATACAGATATCAAGAATGAAACAATCACCACTCTCAAGGAGTTTCCATACAAAAAGGAAAACAAGTCCATACAGATGAAATATGAACAAAATAAATAGAAAATAGTGTGAGGGCATTAGCAGTTGGAAGGATCAGGACAGGCTTTATGTAGCAGGTGGTACTTGAGCTAGATCTCAAAAGAAGAGAAGGATTCTATGAGGCAGAGGTACAGGAAGTCTGCATTTCAGGCATAGGGGACAGCCAATGCTAAGATATGGAAGACGGAGGGATGCTTCTGAGGAACAGAGAGAAGGCCAGTTTGTCTGAAAGCGTAGGGAGAGAGAGTCATGTATAATAAGGCCGGGAGAAAGAATGGGGAATATGTGAAGGGTTTTAAAATTCAGAATAGTTTATATTTTATCCTAGAGGCAAGAGGGAGTCCTGGAGTTCACCGAGAAAAATTGCATGGCCAGATCTGCAATTTTTTTTTAAATCACTTTGGCAGGTATGTGGAGGACAGATCAGACTAAAGATAGATTTGATGCTGGGAGACCAATTGGGCGGCTATTGCAGCAGTTTAGGCAAAAGCTAACAGGGGCCTGAACTAAGAGGTACCTATCAGAGTAAAGAAAAGTGATCAAGAGATAGAAATGACAATGTTTGGCATATTTAGACTATTGAAATAATATCCACAATAGCATACTTGACTCAAAGTACCCCTCCTTTTATTCCATCCAATATGTCTTCATTGAATTTAAATACTTAAGTCATAGCTTTGATCATTCCCCAAGTCCTAAAAAGGCTCCATATTGTCTGCCCGGTAATATCCAAAAGCATTAACCTGACTTTCAAGGCTCCCTATAATTTGGTTCCATCCCACCTGTTCTGCTTTATCTCATAGTACTGCCATAGACAAACTTTATTCTTTAATCAAACTGTTATTGTCCTGAATTCATTAGATTATAAGATCACTGAGGGCAGAAACCATGATTTATTCATTTTTGTATCCCCCATAGCACTTAGCATGGTACTTTGCCTAAAATAGACCCTCAGTTATTTGTCTAATGAAAAATATTTTTAAGTTTAATTGAACAGACATGTATTAAGTGCTTACTATCTATGAGACACTGTGCTACGTGCTGGGGATACAGTGAAGAAAAATGACCCACATGCTGCCATTAAGTTTAGATTCTACTAAGGGACATGAAACTTACATAAAGAGCTTTTAATGCAAAATAGGAGTGATGGTGAGAAGAGGTGAAGCATGATCTACGAAATGCTTTAGGGAAATGTTCTAGGAAAACTAAAGAGCACTCTAAGCTGGAGGATTAGAGAAGGTTACATGGAGGATATGGTCCCTGAGCTGAGTCCTGAAGAATAGGATTCTGAAAGGGAAAGATGAGAAGAGAGTGTACTCCATTCATGAAGACAAATACATGGAGGTGGAAATACACAGTCAGGTAAAACCCATATAAATGAATATCAAGTTTGGTGACCAGATAGAAGTCTCGTTTGGTGAGAAAGTGAACTGTTGAAATAGAGGAGTATAAAATAAGAGCGAAAAAGAAAACTGGAACCACATTATGGAGGGCTTTTAATACCAGGCTATGGAGTTTATGTTTTATTCTAAAGGCAACAGGAAACCCCTGAATAAATTATATTACCAAGAGAAATCTAAAACAATTAATAATTAAGAATAAAACGTCCAAGTGTCTGAGTATTCTCCATGAAAAAGTCTATAACTTGTATATATTTTGTCTTTAATCTTCTATATACAAATTGTTCTCTCCCAGGGGTCCTCCTCCCATTAGAATGTTAGTTTATTGAAGGCTAGAAGTAGATCATTTTTGTATTTTTATCCCTGGTGCTTAACACAGTGTCTGGCACTTACCAGGAGTTTAATAAATGAATCTGCTGAATCAAATTGAATCTATTAAAGAAATAACTTTTTTTCTTTTTTTGAAAGGTGGTAGACATTTTTATTCTAGCCTAGCTTGATCTCTTCTTTCCCTAATGTTCTTCATTCTTTTGGGCTTTTTCTTGATCTTCTTTCCTTGTCTTTTCCTCTCCTCATAAAATGTCAGCTCTTTGATGATAGCCACAATTTTTCATTTTATCTTTGTGCCTCCAAGAAACAATAAAATGCCTCTCACAGTGTGTGTGTGTGTGTGTGTGTGTGTGTGTGTGTACATGTATGAGAAAGAGAAGAAAGTTGAGGGAGTTCAGGCCACACCTATAATTTCATTGGTGGAGGAAATTCCCACGAAAAACACCCTTTCACAGTCTTAAAGAGTTACCTGGGGACAACGAGAGGTTAATTTATGTGCCAAGGATCACTTAGCCCATATAAGTCAGAGAAGTTGAACCCCGGTCTTGTCTCAGAGGCTTATTCTGTATTAACTATGTCACATTACCTCTCTTATCGATAGTAGGTGTTAATAAATGCTCACTGAATTAAACTGTTGACTTTCCTTCCATTTGGTCTCATCCTTGCTGTCATGATAATCAAGTGAAATGCAGTAATCTTTCAAAACTAGCTATCTCAATAAAAAAAAATCATTCCTGTCAAAGGACAACTGATTGGATTTCTATATACTACCCAGTGTCCAATTTGAATGTCTCTGCTCTTTATTTAGTAACATGAGAGTGGGGATTTTATAAAAAGAAACAATTCAGCAGAGGGTGTCACATATTATGGGATACTTTATCCATTAATTTTAAACCAAAGATTTTAACACTATTTGTTATTTATTTATCTCATATAGCAACCAGTATCCACAACATAACTATGAGTGGACCATATAAGGACTCCAATATGCTTAAAGGGTCATGCTCAACCTGTTTTATTCAGGTAGAATTACTGAAGAGAGACATTTTTTATTTTCAAAAGATTTTTTTTATAAGAGTAGCACTCGATTGTTTTGATTCCCATCATTCTGTACACATAACTTTCACTAATTAATGCCCCCCTCCCCAAAGAAAAGTACAATCATTTTCATTGGGGTTGTAGAAAAATCTCAAAATCAAAATTCTGCAGATGTCTTCACATGAGAGAAAGGATTCATTCACTAATGATGCATGAAAAAATCTGGAACTTAAAATAGGCTCATTTTTTTCCTCTGGTTGCTTGACTAATTTGCTTGATTATTTTGACTATGCAATTCAGGTCAATTAAGGTCAATTCAATCAAAATACTCAAACCAATTGTGCATATGTACATAGCCTCAGCCTACAGTGATTTCTTGATGTATCCTTTTATCTTTCTAGTGAACTTCAGCCCTGTATTTCCAACTACCTGCTGGACACCTCCACTTGGATGTCTCCTAAATACCTCAAATTCAACATATTCAAAATTGAACTCATCAACCTTCCCTGACCTAATCTGTTCTTGCTCCAAATTTCATTGTTTCTGTTAATGGCACCATCATCTTCCCAGTCAACTAGATTCAAAACCTCCAAGTCAACTTTGACTTTTCCCTCTCCCACATCTAATCATTTGTCAAGTCATGTCTATTCTATTTCCAAAACATATGTTCCTTGTCCTCAATTACTGGTACTACTCTATCTTGGGCCTTCATGACCTCTCTACTGGACTATACGTGTTCCATCTCTAGTTTTTTCCCTCTCCCATCCATCATTCACATAGCTGCCAAAATCACCGTTCTAAGACAGAATTAACTATTCATTTCCCTGCATAAAAATATTCAGTGGCTTCCCAATCCCTCAAGGATAAAATATAAAGTACTTAGACTGATATTTAAATTCTCCAAAATGTGGCTACAAAATACTTTTTCTACTTTATTTCATATTACTCCCCTTTCATGCATTTTATATTCCATTCAAAATTTCTAGCTGTTGACCAAAATTTGCTACCTTCGTACATTTGCAAAGTCCATCCCTCAAGCAGGAAACATATTTCATTCTCATAGCTACCTATAATCCTTTTCTTTCTTTAAGGCCAAACACTAGTATCAATTTTCCTGGGAAGATTTCCAGATCACACCAACTCCTCTAATTTTTATAGGGTATTTGTCTTTATTTCACCTTTTATCCCCCTTACCTTGGCTCTCTGTCTCTCTCTGTCTCTGTCTCTGACTCTCTCACTCTCTCGCTCTCTCTCTCTCTAAGTCTCTTTCTCTCTCTCTCTTTACATCTCTCTCTCTCTTTGTGTCTCTGTGTGTGTGTCTCTCTCTTTCTACTCTCCCTCTCTCTTCCAGTTTCCCCCTCTCTCCTCCTGACTGTCATTCTTGCTCTGGATCTCACTCTCTGCCTGCCTGTGTCTCTCTTGTTTTTTACTTAATTGAGTACAATGAATTCAAATCACAGAATTTCAGTAATGGAAGTCAGCTCAGCAGCTGTCTAATCCAAACCATATACAAAATGAGTTCCCACTATAATATACCCAACAAGTGGCTCTCTTCCCTCTTTCTAATTATCTTCCTAGGAAAGGGCATCCAACACTTTTTGAGGCATTCTATTCCACTTTCAGACATCTCTAAAAATTTTTGAGAAGTTGTTCTGGTTTTTCTTTATATCAATCCTGAATTTTCTTTTTTGCAAGATTATTTGCAACATATATTACTCCATGTTCTGTCCTCAGGGGCTAAATAGAATAAGTCTAATCCATCCTTCCCACGACAGCCATTCATGAAGACAGTTATTATCCACCCACCCCCTTAGTATTTTTAATTTCTTTCTTATTTTTATTTCTTTTATTTTTAATTTATGGGCTAAAACAAGCATTTCCATAAAGAGTATGAAGATAAAAAAAAAGATTTCACATGAAACTTCAAATCTATTACGTACAACTTGCTATTCCATTTAAATATATAATAAAGTTATCATGGAAATTTCGTTTTTCCTCTTTTTCTTCCCTCTCACCCTAGAAATGGTACCATTAACATAAATAGGTATGTGTGTGTATATGTATGTATATATGTATGTATGTATGTATGTATGTGTATATATATACACACACACACATATATTTATATGTGTAAAATCATTCTGTACATACTTTTATTTATCAGTTCTTTATCTGGATGCAGACAATATCTTCCTTCATATGTCCCTTACTATCTTCTATGCTAAACATCCCTAATTCCTTTACCTCATCCCTATGTCATATATTCAAGGCCACTATTATCCAGGATGCTGCCTTCTGGACACTCTCTTGTTTATCAATTTTCTTCTTCAACTATTGTACCCAGATATGAACACAAAAGTCCTGATGAAGACAGAATACAGAGGAACTATCACCTCATTATTCCTAGAAGCTGTGCACTTCTTAATGCAACCCAAGATGGCATTACCTTTTTTGTCTGCTATATCCCAGGGCTGACTCATATGAAGCTAGGTAATCCACTAAACCCATCAAATTTTTTGCAGAATAATCTTTGTCAAAGCATATCTCCTCTTTTATGCTGATAAAGTTTTATTTTTGTTTGTACTCAAGTTTAAGACTTTGCATTTACTCCTCTTGAATTTCATCTTATTAGATACAGCTCAATGTTCAAACTTATCAAGATCTTTTGGGATTCTGATTCAGTCACAGGGTCAATTAGCTATCACTCTCAGCTTGGTGTTATTTGCAAATTTGATGAAGATATTATTCATGTTTCTATCCAATTCATTGATAAAAATGTTAAATGTGTCATAACCATTTGGGTAAATTTTAAGCTTGTAGAAGGTAGGAAGATTTTTTGTTTGGTTTGTTTTTTTAATTTTTGTTATCCCAGATATGCTGTGCCCAGCATTTTGCACATAACAAGTATTTAATAATTCTCTTGAATTTTGAATTGAATTTTACCTACAATATTAACTAATTCCTCCTATTAAAATGCTGCCCTTTTAATGGTCCTCAATTACTAGAGTGCTCACCTATAGTTCATGAGTACTTGTATCCTCAAATCCAGAGATCACTTCTAAGGGAATGATATAAAGATTAGAGGAAAGAAATGAGCATTCATATAATATTCAGTCATATCTTCAGAGAATAATAGTAGGGACCACCTACACAATTAAGTTTCCAGATTTGAGCAGAAATAGAAATTAAGAAGGAGAGTCAAAAGGGGTTCTCAGAGCCTACACTAACAATGCAGGGATACAGAAGTTTCTAAAAATTCGAATTTACTTCACTAATAAAAACAGAGTCACCTAGAGCTGGAAGGTATCATGGCATTATGGAGTTAGATCTGGAAGAGACCTTTGAGATCATCACATCTAACCCTCTAATTTTACAAATGAAGCAATGGGACTCAGAAAAACTGTGACTTCCCCAAGATCACACAGGCATCAAATTGCTATTAAGAACCTGTACTTAAACTGAGGTCCTTTGACTTCAAATCCAATGCTTTTTTTTTTCTTTCACTAAACCACAAAGTCCCTACTTCAAGGATGCATTGGTTTGCCCTTGAGTATATTCCTATCACTAATAACAATCCTTTCACCACTTAGTAGACTCTCTTAAGTTGCTGTAGCCAAAAATATGTATCACTTCATGGACAGCCTTCAAGCTATGAGCTTATCCAATCTTAATCTGTTGCCAGATCCAGACTCATAGTCTTTCTTTTGTGGTCTAGGGGTGCTGGGGACCCTTAGATGCAAGGGCAAAGGGCACAGGTCTGCCTGGAAAGAATTTGACCACTCAAGCCTTCTTTCAGTCAGAGATAAAGTTTATTGTGTCACCAATAGAAGCAGGTGGGATTTTAAGAATCTGTTCATTTGGTAGGGACAAAACTGATCTTTTTTGTAGGGGAAAAGATTGTGGGAAGACTTGGATAGGATCAAGGAGTGATAAATAGCCTGGGGTGATCCAGAGGTAACAGAGAAAGGATGTAGATGAGATTAAGGGGTGGGAAATAGCTTGGGGTAGTCCAAAGGTAGGACTGGGCTGGATCTGAGGTAACAGACAATGAAAGGTTGGGGGAAGGAGGGTCCACAATGAGAGGATGGTTGAAAGGATTATTGAGTATCTAGGTGGGGATGTGTGGGAAGGTCCAGGAGCTGGGTTGCAGTTTTGGGGGTCCAGGTCCCATATCCTGTCATTTCCATAAAGCATGGGGAACCTACAGAATGGTCAAACCCTGTCACAAACAATATGGATAATGGGTAAAATCATAGCAACAGCAGGGCCAATACTAGACAAAATAAGGAGAAAAGTAGAATAGGAATCTTACCCTTTTTATCTATTCTACCATGCATGTTATTCACCATCTGCAGACTCCAGTCCAAGACCATAACACACGCGCCACCCACACACCTCATGATTGCTGTTACCTTGAATTGAATTTAGATAGCATGTTAAGGTTTGCAAAATGCTTTACCTAGATTATTACATCTGATCCTCATAACAATCTAATCAGGTAGGTGCTATTATTAACATCCCCATTTTTCATATGGGAAAACTGAAGCTTAGACAGGTCAAATGACTTGCCCAGGGTCACACAGTCAGTAGGCATCTAAGAGTCCAAGGCCAGCATTCTATGCAGTGAGCCATCGGAGCTGCCTTACTGCCATTTTTAATAAAGCAGTGCTGTTCATGGATGAAATCCTATTACAAGAAATATAAACCATACTTCAGAGTCTTCAAACACCTATTCATACACAGGATAGCGACTTCAGTTTCTTTTTTGTCAAGCTTAGATACCAGATGGGTGAACAACCTCATTAGAGTAAGAGAGTAAAAGAAAAGGGGGAAGGAAAGGCCTGTGCAAACTGTGAAGATAAATCTGGCTTTGGGGAGAATAAGAGGAAGAGAGAAACAATGACAAAACTGGAAGAGACTCTGGGACAATTGTCCAAGTGACAAAGGGAGAAGATGGCATAAGAACTGTGACCTCTGCCCTGTGCTTCGGGCCAGCCCAGCTAGCCCTCCGTGATTCCTGAGCTAATGTAAGAGACAACAGATAATAAACAGAAAGTGCTTCTTTCCATGAGCTAGGGAGTAGGCTGCAGCTTAGCTCTAAAGCAGACTCCACTAAAATAATCTGTGGAACAAGCAGCCCGGTGGCCCCATAAACCCCAGTGGTGCTGTTATTTTTTGTGGGGGTTGCTTTTTCCCTCTTTGGTAACAAACTGTTTGGCATTAAAAAAAGAAAAGAAAAGAAGCATTTTTCATCCCAGTAACATTTTATAATTGCAGATTTTCGCTTCATATCTGGAAAGGGAGGGGAGGTGGGTGGTGAAAGCTAGATCATTTAAAGAGGAGAAAGAAGCGTACATGCACTTAAATTCTGGTCTCCCCACACAAAGCCCTTATTATATATACACACATAAATGCGTGGGCAAGATTTAGAGGGTTGTTTTTTTTCCAAGTCACTTCCAACCCTGAGCTCTGAATGCATTAGTATATATACACCTCCAACAGAACTGGGTCCTTTATGTTGCTATGGAAGTAAAATCTTTGTAGTTTTAGATGGAGACAGCTTCCAGGGAGCATCTTATTCTTATGCTTCCTATCACAGGGGGCAAAAATCACTGCATGATAAATGCTCCATAAGTATTTCAGATTCTCAGCATCTTAATCTGCATATTCCATGCCTGTTCTGTTTCCTTACAAGGGAAAATATTATGTGTTTGGAAAACCTTATTAATTATTGTTTGAATCAAGCTTGATGTGACTAGATATTGTTCAAACACAGAATGTTAAGCTGATCTCAGTGACTCCAAGGAAGTAGGAGAAGTCAACAACGAATGTTTTGGTTCCACCCAAAAAGGTCTACCCAAAACATTCCCGTTTTAGGTCTTCTCACTTAGATCTTATTTTGGCTCCACCCAAAATCTGTTTTCGGTTCCCCAATAGCTTGTGTTTGGGCTTCACCCAGATTTTATTGAATATTTATACTTAACTGTTGATACTCATCTCAAGCAACCTTACCTGGGAACCACTCTTCTTTTGGAAACTTGAAGCCTAAATGCTGGTCAACTAGCTGCTCATCTCAATGCCCTGGTTTGAACTCTATACACTATAATGTAAACCTCCCAGAGACTTGAGAGGGAAACCACTCTTTTTTTTTTTCTTTTTTGGTTCTCCTCTCCTCTGTCAAATGACTTAATAAAATTCTTTCCAAAACTTTTTCAGCTTTTGGAGTTTGTTCTCAATTAGCAACTTATTTTAGTTCTCATAAATCTCACCCCATGTGAGAACATTGTGGTGAAGCTACTGGCAGAATGATTTTTTGCTCTGGTAAATTTAGTAAGTCACAAGCTAAGCCCATTTCCAAGGGTATGCAACTTGTGGACTTTCCCTTCCCCTCTGTGTCAGAATTAGTTTGTAATCTCGGAATATTCTAGAAGCATTTCAGAGACACGAAAATATAATTCAGGTTTAGCAAACACGCCACCAATTATATGCAATATCCTGTAGTCAGTAGCTGTTTTCTAACAGTTCCTTTCTGAAATGACAATTCTGAGTAATGTCTTACTTGCTGATATTTTTTTTTCAAGCAGATGGTCTTCAACAACCAAAATCTTATCTCTTAGAGGTTTTATTTTTAAAACTGCAGACCCACTTTATGAATTAATTTCAAAACTCAGTAAAACCTCTTGCTTTTTTTTTTTAAGTATTAGCCTATGTCAATTGGAAACAAATCTGGAAATCAAAATAAGTAACGTGAGTTTTATATATACACAAATATATGCGTGTGTATATTTAGTTATATAGTATATATGTATATATACATATTATATAACACACATATTTTTTTTGTAATATACATTACCTATTACAAAAGAATGGTGATCTGACTTTTTTTGCAAAAATAAACAAGGCAAAATAATTAAAGATAAAGATTTTGTGTTCCTACTTGGAGATCTGTTTTCTGCAAGGGGCAGCCTTCTAACCAGTCACAAATTCTCCTCATCCTTCATTCTGGTTATTCATGCAGAATCTCTAACCTACTGACAAGGATTTCTGCATCATGATTTCCCCTCCCACGATGGTTCCATTAAAAAAAAAGAGCCTGACTCTGAAAATGAACTTAAGTGTTAACCAAAACGGTGAAACTGAATCTATTGGTTTGAAGGATGAGAGCATGAACATGTGGAGGAGGAAGCAGTAAAGGTGGGTGATACATTTATACAGGCCTAAAGTACTGAAGCAAAAAAAAAAAATCTAGATAAACTTGGGCAGGTCCAAAATAATAACCTAAAAAAATGGATGCATCCTAGTGAGTTATATATTTTTCTCTTTAGATAGAGTGAATGTATATAATGTTTCATGATAACATAAATTATGTTTATTTGTTGTAGAGCATTCAAACTCATAGTTCACTGGGTGGGTACCTTTTAAAATTATAATTATCCATATAATATATAATATAAAACATAATTATTGCTCATATTCTTCTGTAATTTATTTTGTGTTGCAAAAGAGCAGTAGAACAAGTTTCTTCAAGGCTCTTTTTTTCTTTATTTAAATTTTGAACTTGAGACTATATGTTCAAAGTGTTAAAGCATCTGGATGCAGGTAGATCCCAATTAGTGCAAATAATACCCTGTGTGATTGCACATATTCAAAGACACATTATTTGAAGTTACAAGTGAATAAGTAAATAAAATAGGGTGATTGGTTCCAACCCCATGGAAATATGCAGAATAAATTTGAATAATTTGACCACTACAAGGGGACACTATGCATACCAAATGGGATCTAGCTGTCCTTCCAATACTTTTCATTTAAAAGGAGACATTTTCATAAAGACATATTCTTTATCATATAAACAGGTTACCTTTAGTGGTCACCATACAAATCTATATAGGTTATCATACAAATCTGACTACTTACTTTGACTACTATGGTAGTCTATAGTCCTACAGTAGTACATATTGCTCACTAAAACATGTATGTAAAAAGATCATGCAAGAAAATCATGAAAAAAGAGTCAACAGCTTGGTAAAGGAGGCATAAAAATAAAAATACTGAAGAAAATAACACCTTAAAAAACAGAATAGGCCTGGTAAAACAGGCACAAAAATCCAGAGAAGAGAAGAACTTCTTAAAAAACAGAATTGATCAAATGGAAAATGTTGTACAAAAATTCACCAAATAGAACAAATTCTTAAGAAGAAGAACGGGCCAGATGGGAAAGAAGGTACAAAATCTCCTTAAAGAAAATAATACATTAAAAATAAGAATTGAGCAAGTAAAAGCTAATGAGTCCAGGAGAAATCAAAAAACAAAAAGACAAAATCAAAAGAATGAAAAAATAGAAGAAAATATAAAATATCTCACTGGAAAAACAACTGTCCTATAAAATAGATTAAGAAGAGATAATTTAAGAGTTATTCAATTATCTAAAAGTCATGATTTTTTAAAAAAAGAATCTAGACATCACATTTCAAGAAATTATCAACAAAAACTGCCCAGATATCCTAGAACCAAAGGGGAAAATAGAAATTGAAAGAATCTGCCAATAATTCCTGAAAGAGATCTCAAAATGAAAACTCTCAGGAATATTATAGTCAAACTCCAAAGCTCCCAGGTCAAAAAGGAAATATTCTAAGCAATATGTTCTTGTACAAAAGAAACAATTCAAATATCATGGAGCCACAGTCAGAATAATTCAAGATTTAACAGCTTCTATGTTAATTACATTAAGGATTGGAGGGTTTGGAATATGATATTCCAGAGGGCAAAGGAGCTAAGATAGGATTACAACCAAGAATCACATACCCAGCAAAACTGAGTATAATCCGCCAGGGGGAAAATGGATATTTAATTGAAATAAAGAACTTTCAAGTGTTCCTGATGAAAAGACCAGATGTGAATAGAAAATTTTACTTTCAAATATAAGATTCAAGGGAAGCTTAAAAAAGTAAAGAAGAAAATGAAATCATAATGGATTTACTACACGGGAAGATGATACTTGTAACTCCTAAGAATTTTAGCAGTAGGGCAATTAGAAGGAGTATAACTAGACAGAGGACACAGATGTGAGTTGAGTATGATAGGAGTATTGAGTATGATATTTAAAAATAATGGAAATAACAAAATTAAGAGGTAAAAAAGAGGGATGCACTGGGAGAAGGGGGAAGGAAGATGTAGAGTGAGGTATAAAAAGGGTGTGAAAGAGCTTTTACAGTGGCAGGTAAGAGGGGAGTGTGGTGGACAATGCTCGAACTTTACTCTCATCAGAACTGGGTCAAAGAGGGAATAACGTACAACCTCAGGAATAGAAAGCTCTTAGCCCACAGTAAAGTAGGAAGGGAAAGGCATAAGAGAAGGAGGGTGCTGATAAAAAGGAGTGTGGATTGGGTGAGAAAATGTCCAGAAGCAACACCCTTTTGAAGTGGTACAGGCTGAAAGAGGAGAGAGAAAGGATAAATGGGGGGAAATAAGATGGAGGGAAATACAGAGTAATCATAACTGTGAAAACATTTTAACAGCAAGTTTCTCTGACAAAGGTCTCATTTCTCAAATAAATAAAGAACTGAGTCAAATCTATAAGAATACAAGTCATTCTCCAATTGATAAATAGTCAAAGGACAAAAACAAGCAGTTTTCAGAAGAAATCAAAGCTATCTATAGTCATGTGAAAAAAATGCTCTAAATCACTATTGGTTACAGAAATGCACATTAAAACAATGCCACAGTCCCACATACCACGTATTAGATTGGTAACATGATTAAAAAAAAAAAAGAAAATTACAAATATTGGAGGTGATGTGGGGAAATTGGAATTGTCGAATGAACCAACCATTCTGCAGAGCAAGTTGGAACTGTGACCAAAAGGCTATAAAACCATGCATGCCTTTTCACCCAGAAATACTACTACTAGGTCTGTATCCCAAAGAGATAAAAAAAAAAAGGGGGGGGGGAAGGAAAAGAACCTATATGTACAAAAATATTTATTGTGGCTCTTTTTTGTGGTGGCAAAGAATTGGAAACTGAGAGGATGTCCATCAATTGGGGTATGGCTGAACAAGTTATGATATATGCTTGTGTTGGAATACTATTGTACTATAAGAAATGATGAGCAGGATGCTTTCAGAAAATCTTAGAAAGACTTACATGAACTGTTGCAAAGTGAAATAAGCAGAACCAGGAGAACAGTGTACACAGCAACAGCAATATTGTGTGGTGATCGACTGTGAATAACTTAGCTATTCTCAGCAATACAATGATCTAAGACAATTCCAAGGGAACCTATGATGAAAAATGCTATCCACCTCCAGAGAAAGAACTGATGAAGTCTGAATGCAGACGAAATCATACTTTTTTTTTAAACTTTATTTTTCTTGAGGTTTTTTGGTCTGTATTTTCCTTCATAACACAACTAATATAAAAATATGTTTTACATAACTATTCATGTACAATCTATATCAAATTACTTACCTTCTCAATGAGAGAGGAAAGGAGGAAGAGAATTTGGCACCCAAAATTTTTTTTAATGAAATGCTAAAAATTGTTTTTGCATGTAATTGAGAAAAAATATTTTTAGAAAATTTTAGAAAAATAAAGTTAAAAAATAAAGAAACATGTGCTATGCTTAGTATTTTATAAATAATATCGCATCTTATTTGATGAGGACTTAAAAGATAAGGATAACAATGGAACTGAAAAGAAGGGGATGGATTACAAGGCTACCTCAGTAGAATCAACAAGACTTGTCAACTTATTGAATGAGGGTGGTGAGGGAGGAGGAAGTTTAGAGAATAACTCCAAGGTTTCAAGCCTACATAATGGAGATGATGATGGTGCTGTCATCAAAGAAGGAGGGGGCGGGGGCAGAGAGATGATGAGCTCATTTCAGTACACTTGAGACACAAATCATATAGCAAGGTGGAAATGTCCAGCTGAGTTAGCAATGATGGACTGTATCTCAGAGGAAAGATTAGAGCTAGATATATATTCTGGGAGTCTTCTGGTAATAAGTGAGCCCATGTAAAGGGATGAAGTCACCAAAATAGTGTGGAGACAGAAGAGAGGTCTGGAGGACAACATTTTGAGGACTGTACTTAATGTCATTCAATTCCATGGGCCCAGTCAAATGTTGCATACAGTATAGAGGCATTCCCTAGCCCTCCTGGATGAATGACAGTAACCACAACAGCCCACAAAGCAGGGGGAGAACTGATGAATAAAACAATAAATATTTGTGATGAAACAGGATGTGGGAGAATATCTCTCAACTATTGAAACTACATTCAAGCTATAACAGTGGCCTGTTGTTTTACTGTCTGGGGCCAGTAAGCATACAAAAGAACTTACTCTTCAATGCTTCCCCTTTTCAGTAAATAATTTACAGAATTACTCCTATACAACGAGGCATATCCAGGATGACAACATTATCCATTTATTCTTAGATCACCCATTCTTTAGTAATTGGGTCATCAGCACTGTAGCCTTACAAATGCTATGAAGAACAGTTTGAGATATTTCAATCAAAGATGTCTAAGAATTGCTCTAAAATTATTAAACAACAATAATCATAAATAAGCGTACAACACATAAATTATGGCAGAATGAACTTGAAGTGAAATCCTGACTTGGATGACTAATAGCTATGTGACCTTGGGGAAACTATGGTGAGGATCAAAAGATAATAAATATGAAGTGTCTTGCAAACATTGAGCAATGATTATTAAGTACACATGTAATAGAATATTTCTGATCATTTTTATTTATACCACCTAGCACCTACTTCTCCTAGTTCAATTAATTTTAATACAATAAGTATTTATTAAGTGCCTATCACTTGTAAGGCATTATGCTAGGCAGGAATACAAAAGTGAAAGCTCCTGCCCTCAAGTGCTTAACATTCTATTGCAGCAGATACAACTTATAATCATAGAAGTAAACTATTCACCACACTTTGACTGCCTTCCCTCTTCTAAGTATAAACTCCAAATTAGAATTTGCATCAAATTAGGGAATATTAGGGAAGAAAGGAGTGGTTCAGTCCCAAGAAATCTTAATAGTTAAATGTTCTTTCTGTTTGCTAGATTCCTTTTCATTCTATGATAAAAGAATTTTCCATTAAAACTGCTATGTTTTTACACATATATAGAGGGGGTATTATTACTGCCAGACAGACTTCAAGCCAAGGATCAAAAGACTGTCAATATTTCCTACTGAATTAAAAATAAAAACAAACAAACAAAAACTACTTAGCCTAGCATTCAAGACCCTCCACAATCGGGCTTCTACTTACTTGCCTAGCTTTATTTCATATTTCCCTTCTCAGATGCTAAACTAGAAGAATGCTGTACTACTTCCTATTCTTCATTCTCATTCCACCCCCTACTGCTTAGATGTCTTTCTATCATGCATTACTGAAATGGGTTTCCCCAGCATCTCTTCCTATTAACAATGTACATCACCTCCTTGAAAGTCCAGCTCAGATGCTACTTCCTCCCTGAAACTTTCTCCAAGTCTCCCTGTTAAAACCAATTTCTCTTTCAAGACACCTTTTTAATCTCTCCTATACTAAGGAATTTCTAACTTAAGTTACAGATTGTAGATTGTCTCATCCCTACACAGGATCGAGATCAGGGACTGTGTGGTTTTTCATCTTTATATCCCCAGTACCTAGAACAGTATCTTACATGTACATAGTAGGCACTCAACAAATCAATGTTGAATTAAATTGAAATGATATATTTATAAAAGAATTCTAGGATGAGTATCACTGTAGCATATAAGTGCTTTCTGAATATATCAGATCTTCATTAAATGTTTCTCTCATGAAGAATGATGGGATCAAGGATTGAAGATAAATAAAGTTAGCAATATCCAGTGAGCTAGGGGTTGAAACAAGGATGTCCATTATCACCACTGTTATTCCATACAGTACTAGAAACAGTACTTTTAGAAATAAGAGAAGAAAAAGAAATTGAAGATAAATAAAATTGTGCCTTTTCCATAATAAACTATTCAAGTTTTCCCTTGGTTCCATGTTTCAATCAAGCAATTACTGCCTACCATGTGCAAAACACTGGTCTAGGGAAAGCACAAAGACTAGATAAAACAGAATCCCCTGCTCTTATGGAGTTAACAATCTAACAGAGGAATAAGAGACATATATGGATAGCAATAATTCAGAATAATACATAAGTGCATAATAGTGTTATTAACAAAGTGTTACATGAGGCCCAAAAGAGGAAATAGCATTACTGAAGGAGAAAGATCAGGGAATACTTAGTGCAAGAAGGGGCATCTGAGTTACGATTTAAAGAACAGATAGGATTTCAAAAGGCAAATGATGGAGAGGGGATATTACAGAACAGGGAACAGCAAAAGAAAAGGCATTACCAAGGGCAAAGCCTGAGTCATGTATGGGGGAGGGTGAATAGTTCAGTTTGCCTAAAGCACTGTATGAGATAGAGCTGGAAAGGTGGGTGATGTCAGGTTGCCGTGTGCTTTGAAACAGGCCAAAGATTGAACTTGATTCAGAAGAGAAACAGATTTTGAGAAACTAAATCTGGTCATAGTAAAAAGAAAGTATTGGAGAGGGGCAATGTGGCATGGGGCTGGAAAATCATAATAGCTTCAGCAACAGCAACCATAATGACTGACATGTGTCTAGTATGTTAAAATCTCAAAGGACTTCATATACATTATATCATCTGTTTTGAGTCTATTGAGACATAGTGAAGATATAAATGACGATGGTAACAGTGGGGAATATTGAGAGGAAAGATGTTAGAAGGGAACTAGGCAGCTAAGTACTATGATAGAGTGCTGGGCCTGGAGACAGGAAGACCTGAGTTCAAATCTATTCTTAGACACTTACTAGCTGGGTGACCCTGACCAAGTCACTTAGCCTATTTGCTTCAATTTCCTCATCTGTAAAATAGAGATAAAAATAGCACCTATCTCCCAGAATTGTTGTGAGGATCAAACGAAATAATACAAAGCACACAGTGTAGTGCCTGGCCCATAGTAAGCGTTATAATAAAAATGGTAGCTATTAGCATTATATAGGAGATAGTGTGGAAGTAGAATCAAATTTAGAAAATGAAAAATCTTTAAAAGGAATAAATAGACAGAAGCTCTTAGAATTGTAGAGAAGACTGTTTTAAAGGCATAAAAGTTACTAGTCATAAGTCTTATGACACAAATATTTCTCATCACCAGTTTTGAATTCAATCTGGAGTTCAGACGATATCCTCTTTTCTTGGACTACCTCCATCAACCTTATGTATTCTATAGCCAAGACGAAGCAAATTCAATTGCACTTGTGCTCAGAAAGTAAAGTCTTGACAGATCTTAGTGCAAATATAAGCCACGCCCCCAAATCTAATTTATACAGATTTTCAGTGCAGCCTCTAATTGTGGGATTAGTGCCATAAATCAGCTTCTCTATCAGTAGCAAAAACAATAGCAACAGCTTCCCCATGAGTCCCAACATGGCTGGAAGTGCCTGGGCCTGGGCCTGGGCCAGGGCCAGGGCCAAATCCCCTGCTACTGTGCAGCCAGGTAAGAGAGGCAGATCCCTTAGATCTTTCACACTAGAGGGGCTGCCTGGATGCTTGTTATTGTCATTTTGAGACTAGTCTCTTGCTCCAAAGACTTCCACTTATGACCTCCAACCATGTGCTGAGTTCACTTGATGAGCATTCTCACACCTCTACTAAGCACCAAGCAATAGATGCTGCAAGAGGTAAACAGATGAGCTCTATTAATAAGTGATGTTTATACATTGTTTTCAAGGGTAGAGGGATTTGGAGGGGGGAAGGCAAGGTAATTGGGGTTAAGTTACTTGCCCAAGGTCACACAACAAGTAAGTGTGTCAAGTGCCTGGGGCCGGACTTGAACTCAGGTTCTCCTGATTCCAGGCCCAGTGCTCTATTCACTGTTTCACCTAGCTGTCCCTTGTTTTCAAGTTTTAAAAGTGCTTTATATACATTATCTAACTTGGTCATCACATACACTCACACACACAAAACCCATGAGATAGATACCACAAATACTATTACTCTCATTTTAAAAATCAGGAAACCGAAACCCAACAAAAAAGTGCCTTTTCATGGTCACACAGCTGGTAAGTTTCTGAGTCAGGATTGAAACCCAGCTCTCACTTGACCCCAGGTACAGGGTTCTTTACACTATATAATGTTGCTTCTCCATATAATCCTATGTGTAGATTATATGGAGATCTTATGTGGAGCTCCAAGTGCTATCTTGGAATTTACAGTCTAGATGGGAAAGGGGAAATGATACATATGTAAACATAAGCTCATAGAACGTTCAAGCTGGAACCAACTTTGGAATCAAGTCTAGCCAACAACTTTTTTTTAGCACCTACTACATGTCAAACACCGTACTAAGCATTTTACGATTATAATCTCATTAAATCCTCCCAACAATCCTGAAAGGTAGATGTTATCACTATCTCCATTTTACAGCTAGGGAAACTGGGGTGAACAGAGGTTTAGTGATTTGCCTAGGGTCACACAGCTAGTTAAGTGTCTGAGATCAAACTTGAACTCATGGCTTCCTGACTCCATGCCCCGCATTCTATCTACTGCTCCACCTAGCACCTCCCATGTGGTCTGGCACATATATAAACATAAGGTCATGGACCATTACCAGTCAAACTCTCTCATTTTACAGATGAGAAAACTGAAATTTAGAGAGGAAAAGTGATTCTCTAAAAACCACACTGGGAATTCCTCTTCGACCAATGAAACCACAGGTCCAATAAAAAAAAAAAAAAAAGGAGGGGTAGGGGAGCAGGAGAGATGCGTTGTTAGAAGAGTGTCTTTAAGGGCTACAAAATTGAGTCCTCATTTTATCCTCAAGAAACAAGCAGAATGGGATCTTATATTCTCCATCTTTTAGTCAGTTTACATAAGTGTGAAGATGTGACCTTCTAGTTCCATTCTCATTCCTTCATCAAGGATACCCTCAATGTGTATGTGTCCATGTGTGTGAATGTAGCAAGACATAGAGGAACTGTGCTTTTTAATCAGTGGATGGAATATGAGTAATCTAAAACAAATTTTGTAGGAATGATAAAAGCGACACATGAGTCAGCAGTTACTGGCATTCTTTTGAGCAATAGTGGCATCTTTCTCCCTCCATACCTTTGGTATCTTCTCCTCTTTCATTTACCACATGAAAGGGGATCATGGTTTCAGAGTTATAAGATGAAGAAACAAGCCCCAGGAAAGCTAAATGACTTGTCCAAGGTCATACGGGTAGTGAGTATCATAGCATTTGAACTCAAGTCCTCTGATTCTAGAGTATTCTTTCCACTACACCATGCCACCTTAAAAAATGATCAATCAAAGCCTCAATCATCTTGCCTCCAGCATAGATCTCCTCTCTGCTTTCTTGGTTTAGTTCGTTTGCTTACTCCATTTTTGTTTTCTTTGCTACCATTTGCACTTCCTTCTACACCTTATCCAGGACTTTGATGTTGAGTACAAATATGGTGACTCCATTGCAGTGATGAAGAAATTAATTTGTTAAAGAAATATTAATTTTTTCTCCATTATTTTGGTCTGTTTTTATACTACTCCTATTTTCATTCTTAAATGCTCTTGCAATGGCTTTGTTTAGCCAGGTGTTTTACCAGGCTATCTTTAAACTTGTCTTTTCCTGTATTAATTCTTATGGTTCTATTAAACTACTGATTAATAGATTGGTTATTAATTCTAAGCAAATAGTAGGATTGCTTATAATTGTCTAAAAAAGATTTTATAAGCAAATTGCTGTTCTAAACTCAGGTTGCTCTTAGCTCCCCTATCTCTACTAAGCAAATGGTTTGCTGACTGAAGTGTTCTTTAGGGTCTTTTGGTCTCTTCCTTTTAGCAACTAATCTACATCAGTTAAACTTCTTTAAGAAATGAACTGTGTTAATGTCCTTTCCTCCAGCCATTCCCTATTCTTTGGTTTCAACAGTTGGCTTAATTGCATTCTATAACTTTTTCTCATGTTTGTTCTTTCTCCTAACTATGTATTGCATTCTATATGTTTTTTGTATTCCCTAAAAGCATGAAGAAATTCAGAGGATTTTGAACTAAATGGGGTCTTAGAGGTAATTCAGTCTAACCCCTTACTTTATAGATGAGAAAACTGAAGCTTAGAGGTTCAATGATGTAGTATTAAAGAATCATAAATGCAGGACTGGAAAACACATCAGAGATCTTTTAGCCCAAACCTTCCATTTTATAGTTGAGGAAACTTAGGCCAGGTTAAGAAGTGATTTGTCAACCAAGTCACCCAAGCAGAAAGCAGCAGGATCAGAATCATCTGACTTCAGATCCAATATTTCTTCCACTATACTATGGCCTTGCCCAAGATCATCCAGGAAATAAATAGGAAGTTGAATTCAAACCTGTCTCACCTAATTATGTCTATTATTCTTTCCCATTAAACCATTCCCGTACATGTGAAAGTCTTTTATAACAATAGCCCTATTCTGATCTCTCAGTTGTGCATGGACGCTACTGTGTTCTAAAAAATCAAAATATATCGTCTCAGGAAGTTCCAATCTGACTGAAAAGGCTGAGTGTATGAGCCAGGTGATGAGATTATATATCTGTAGTCCAAGAACCACAAGGAAAAATTTAGAGAAAATTATCTATTAAGTTATAAATGGGCTGTGATCTGTTTTGATGAAGAGAGTAACCACACCTACAAAACTGCAAATCACTGAAGTGCACTGAGGTATAAGATAGGGGGAGGGGGGCCCCTTGAGTGTAGCAGAGAGAGAAAAATGCCTGCATAGCTGACTACTGTGTACCTTTATCTACAGGATAGGATGAAAGGTGTCTGACTCAGGAATTTTTTTTCTGTTCCTCTATAGCAGGAGTTCTTAACCTGGCATCCTTTTTCAGGGATTCCATAAACTTGGATGAGAAAAAAATGTATCATTATTTTCACTCATCTCTCACTAAAATTCCACCTTTCCTTCAATTATTTAAAGACATTATCCTGAGAAGGGGTCCATAGGTTTCACTAGACTGCCAAAGGAGTCTGTGACATGAGAAATGGTTAAATACCCCTGTTCTCTGGATTCTGATATGAGTCTTTTCTGTAATACTTATTGTGTATAATAAGTGTGTTCTATATTCCATACCTTGTTAGTTTAGTGCTTGAAAGAGAATTGAAGATACCTCAGATGAGAGCTAGAAATGGAGTAAATGCAGGTGTTCCTAGGATTGCTCTGGGAGAGAGTAAACAGGAGCCAAGAGGTTATTCATTACAAACCTCCCAGTTTGATCCATGTGAGCTCAGAGTTGTAAGCTCTGAGCCACGACCTATAAGTACTGAAGAAGCAATCATCAGATAAATTGGGGATTTTGCCAAGAAATTAAAGACTCAAATAATGTAGATTATTCTGTAAGCATGCTATGCTATCCTCTCCTCAATTTTCAGTGACAGTCCCCAAAGAAATCATATTAAGTGAAAAATAACTTCTTAATTTGAAGCCTGTTCCTTCCTTGATTTATTCAGATTTAATCTTTGTTTTATTAATTACCAAACCACTTCCACAATTCACAGAATTTTTAGAGTTGGAAGCAAGTCAGATCAATAAGAATTTAAGTGTTCTCCATATGCCAGGCACTGTGTGTGTTAAGTCCTGGAGATACTAAGAAAGAAAGGAAATATAAAATGAAAACCAAAGTAATCCATCAAAACACTAGGTCCTGCTCTCCAAGAGTTCACACCTGCAAAGGAATCTCTCTACAACAAACCCAGTTGGTCTGTTTATAATCTTTAGTGCACAGTTCTCTTCCACTTGCCTTTTTCCTGGGAAGCTAAATTTTCTTATCCCTCCATGATCAGAGGAGTTTTTCCATAGACTTTAAACCACAAAGCAAAGTTGGGCTAATTAATTATTCACCTACAAAATGCCAGTAAATTATTATTAGGTAATTTAACACCAATTTAAATAATTTTAATCACTAAATTACTTAAGACAAATTCTGATTCTTTATAAATTCAGAAAACATAATCATAAATAAGAAAACAGAATTTGGTTCCTAATGGAAAGAAAATCCACAAGGAATAATTCAGACAATGAATAGATACTGAAATTATTCTTGCAAACACCAGTGATTGCAATAGCACTAGGAAAAGGCTTTTAATTAAAAAAAAAAAACAATAAAATCTTTCCCTTTTACTCAATAGCACAAAGTCATAAGGTTAAAAACCCATGAAATCATAATAAAACACTGAAATAAAATGTACTTCAATTTGTTGATCAGATTTACATTGTCCAAAAATATTCAAATATATTTATCATCTCAATTTTTTTTAAACTATTGAGTTTCATTTGAAAAGAAAGCTTGAAATAATAGACAGAGAGCTGGCTTTGGAGACAGGATGAGTTCAAGTCCTGACTCAAACCCACACAAACCACAGGATCTTGAACATATGACTTCACAACATCTCAGTGCTCCAGACAACTTTAAACTCCAAGTCATATAAGAATCATTGTTCTATTTTCATTGATGGAGGGAGTTTACATACTGGGGGCTCTCAATACCAATGTATAAGCATTAATATTTGCCTCCAGGAAAATCCAATTCACTTTCTTGGAGAACATCAACCAAACTTGAGAATGAAAATGACAAAGAATCTGACTCTTTTTGGAGTTTATCTCATGAAATATTTTAAAACAGTTTTTAAAAGTATCATAACTGCCTGATATGATCTACAATGAAACTCTTCTTCAAATGCATAACAGCTCTCACAGTAATAACAATATTAATAACAATTAATATTTTTTAAAAACTTCAAAGTTCACAAACAAAAGCCAAAAGTTATAAAGGACTTTAAGGCTTATAAAAACCCTTTCTTAATAACAATTTTATGGACTAGGGTAGTACAAATAATATAAAATCCATTTTATAGGCTGGGGAAATGAGGCACAGACTTACAAGACTTTACCACATGGTTGCTAAATGTTGGTCAGAATTTGACCTTGAACTCAGATCTTCTGACTCTTTCTACTGTCTCAAAGCAGATATTTGGAAAGCACTTAGTACCATACATAGTAGGCACTATAAAAATAATTATTTCCTTCCCCTTGTCCCTACCAAGTTGCTTCCCCACTAACACAATAGTGATAGCATATAAAAATCATGCACAGTTAACTTGTTGATAATGTGAGATTTTCCTTTTTTCACCTTTTAACTATATTATTTCAGGACGGGGTAATGGTGGAGACATTAGGCCATTCATAGCATATAGAAACTATAGATTCTACATCATCAGACTTGGAAGAGGCCTTAGAGATCATCTAGTCCTATAGTTCTCAAACTGTGGCCCTCAAACCCCAGGGTTCCCTGGGACCCTGGGAGCCTTAAGGTCAAAACTATTTTCATAATAATATTAAGACTTTATTTGCCTATTAAAATGCTCCTCCCTTTCAGTCATATTTTCTTCATGTACTTCAATCAAAACAACATATTATAACAGACTGAATACAGAAACAAATATGAGAATCTAGTTCTCTTCTATTTAGTCAGAGATTTGCAAAGAAAAAAATATATATGTAAAACAATGTCACTGTTCTTAATTTTTTTGTTTTGAAAAACACAGTTATTTTTCACACAAAGTTATTTAGGTGAATATGTAATGTGCTTAGTATTGCCATTTAAATGAATTAAATATATATAAATAAATATTTTGGCCATTTAAATTTCTAATGTGGTAAACCAATAATCCACATCCTTAATAATTTTCAAGAGTGTAAAGGGATCCTGAAACCAAAAAAGTCTCAGAACCTCTGATCTAATCCAACCACCTCATTTTGAAGGTGAAGAAATTGAAGTTTAGGGAAGTGAACCCAAAACAATTTCATGGCAGAATCAGAATATTGAATTGGGGTCCTCTTATAAGACATCCAGTTAAGGAAGGACACTGACAATGCTAAAGTGAAAACATAGGATGACAGCTAGGATAGTAAGGAGACTCAAATGTATGTTATATGAGGATTGGTTGAAAGGTTTGGGTTTTTAGCTTGGAGGAGAGCACATGGTTGGGCATAGATGGGGAGAAGGATGACAGAATCACTATATTGTAGTATTTGAAGGACTATCAACCTGCAAGAGGCATTAGACTTAGTCTGTTTTTCCCCCAAAGGGCAGAATTAGGAACAACAGATGAAAGTTGGATGAAAGAGGTAAATTTAAGCTTTAGGTTTGGAAAAACTTCCCATTAAAGAGATTCATGAGTGCAATTGGTGACAAGTTGCCTGTCAGTGAAAGTCTGAAGAGTTCAATGACTCAAAGTCAGGCACACTTGCTTTTTTTTTTACAAATTTATATCCAAGTATGAATCTGATTTTCAATCCAGCATGCAACAAAAAAGATGGTCCTTTAATTTTCAGTTTCAGTACAGCATAGATCTGCCTCACAAGTTGAATTTCCACACCCAAGTATTGGTTTAATATGACCAATACATGGGAGGAAGTTTATAACACACACTATGAAAGCCATTCTAGGTAAATATAAACACATGACTTATAAATCTTTTATAAATACATTTAAATAGTGATCATGACCTTTGTTCCTCAATACCACCAAAACCCCTACTTTAACTTCCATAAAGGTTTGAAGAAAACCTTGAGGTTTTAGAGAACCTCAGATTTAGAGAATCTTTTGGGTTTCAAAATGAGAGACAGAGACAGAGACACAGAAACAGACAAAGAGAGACATGGCGGGGATGAAGTTTTGAAAAGTAGAAAACAGGGGAGTTGATGCTCAAGGTCAGACTCACAGACAAGTTGGGCCTATAGATGAAGTGACCCAGAAATAAATTTAGATAGCAATCCCACACATTACCTAAAACTTTTTGTTTAATTTTGTACTTTCTGAAATTCTACCAGTTAGAAGTTCCTTTGTATTAATACTTTTTTAAAAAATGTAAATAGTTCAGGAAAGATTAAAGGATATCAATTCTTCAGATAGCAATATAAATTAATTCAATTAGAATGCTTGCCTCCTAATATTTTGCAGCAATCTGTATGGACAGAATGGCAATTCTGATTAAAAGGAAGAAGGACAGGTAATTTTGGAGCACATGGGGAAGGATAGGTCATGTCTGAATGGAGTGGGAAGGGGACCACAGAGAGATTATGAATGTAGTATGGCTGGAAATGCTTAAAAGACCGAAGAAAAGGAGACCAGGAAGTCATAAATGGATGTAAAAGAAAAAAGGAAGGATGTCAAAATTATATTTTGACTTCTTCAGAATTTTGCTCATGGCTGACATACTATTCAGCAAGGGTAAAGTAAATCTCTCCCTTTCTTTCTCTTCCTTGCTTTTTCCTCCAAACCAAGATCCTAAGTTACTAGAACAACTATATTATGAGTTGAATAATTTGTTGCAGGCTAATCTAGGCACTTAATTATCATTTTTAGCATTGTTTATATGGTAAAAATGTAACCTGAGTTCAAAGTGACCAATTTACAAAATCAACTTTCGTAGCATAAACTGTTCATAAATTGTTGGCCATTTATACTAAGTCAGATATCTAAGGTTTCCTTTCATTCTCTCAAAGACAAAAGTCACTTCATTAACAAACTAGATAATATTCAAGGACAAGCTCTCAGGAGCACAAAACTCATATGCTTGGATGGTAATAATACAGTATCAACCAAACACTTCTTTTAAAGTGCCTAAATATGGGTTTTCCTAATATATGGAGCCCCTCTGTCTATCCTAATATAATATTCATTTTCTAAATTGGTATGCCTGCCAAAATGTCTATTTGGTTAATAGATTGGATCAGGGCTCCAGGAAAGCCATTATAGTCTATCAAAAGATGATTAAGCACATTAAAAATATGAATTCTGCATTGGTTATTCCAAAAAAAGACTTTTCAGACGTGTGTGTGTGTGTGTGTGTGTGCGTGTGTGTTTGTATCCTGTGTTTTTAATCCCATTCTACTACCTACTACTACCTGGAAGACTTTAGATAAGTGACTTAGCAAGTTACTTAATAAGTTCTATTTCCTCATCTGTAAAATGAACTAGCTCTGAATCTATGATGCTATCATAATATCATCCTATTTCATCAGTGAATGGGATTTTCTGCCAATTTTTTTTCATTTTAATCATTTTTATACACATTCCTATACACCATGTTGTACATTTCCTGTCTTCTTCTAAAGACTATATACTTTTTATAAAAATGCCTTTTATAAATAGTATACTGAATATAATTTAACATTTTCATGGCTCAAGATTATAATCATGAAATGAATTACTGTACTTTGTTACATGTGAATGTATGAAATACTCAGAAACTATTGAAACTAATACCAGTTAGTTCCTGTACTTGTGGACCTTAGGGTACTATGCCTTTGAGCTGTCTCTGTTTATTTTTCTATTTCATTCTCTATTTTCAAGCTATTAGTTATTATTTCTTGTCCGAGCCAGTTGTGTCTACACCTAGTAGTGATACTTCCATTTTCTAATTTGTTTATCCTAGGCTAATGTGGGCTAGGATACTAGATAATAAAACCTGCTAGATTTGAGCCCAAAATAATAATGAATAGGCTCTGTGTGAAGGTCAGAAGAGTGTTCCTATGACTAAAATGCATGAACTTCAGTGAACAGATTTTCTGAAGCCTATTTTGAATGGTCAAAGACTTTTTACTATCATTCCTGAATGACTAAGACTGGGCAGCTAGGTGGAACAGTAATAGAACACTGGACCTGGAGTCAGGAAGACTCATTTTCAAGAGTTCAAGTATGACAAACATCATAAATTACCTTTTTTCTGTTCCAATTTAAGTTTTTCTCTCCACTCAAAATTGTGAACTATTAGCTTAATTATTTAATGTCAAGATATCTTCAAGTACCCCAAATATAACCTGTGGAGGAAATACTTTATTATTTATTGATAGTGTTTGAACCTAAATTTATGTGTCTAGAAATTGTCTAACTTGAAATCATATATTATGCTGACCTTAGAAACCCTCCAGGGAAGTCAGAGTGCTTATTTTGGGTCCACCCAAAACATTTGTTTTGTGTTCCCCGATACCTTGTATTTTGACTCCACCCAAATTTTGTTGAATGTTTATACTTTCCCTGCTGATAAAGTTCTCAAAGAACCTTACTTGGAAACTGCTCTTTTCTAGAAACTGCCTGCCTATATGCAGGTCAACTAGTTGCTTGTCTTAAGCCCTTTTTTGAAGTCTATATAATGGAACCTCACAGAGACTAGAGAGGGAGCTACACCTTTTTCAGGCTCTCTCCTTTGCTGAACCCACTTAATAAAATTCTTTCTAAAAACCTACTTAGGTTTGGGGGTTTGTTCTTAACCAAAAAAGCAAATTATAAATGTAGAGCCTTACAACCCCAGTAAAAATATAATCACAGAATCATAGATTTAGAACCAGAAGAGGTCTTAAAGGATATTTTGTCCAACATTCTCATTTTTTACTAATGAGAAAACTGAAGCCCAAAGAGGGGAAGTTATTTCTTTAAGGTCACACATAAAGTACAGTCTTCCAAATTTTTAAACAACAAAATATCCCGTATCACAATATGTAATTCAACTCCTCTATGATTTGTTGACTTTTTTTTCTTGATGATACTATATTTTATTGAATTTTATTCTCTCATACATTATCCCAGTGACACAAGTACACATTTTGGTAAAAAAAAAAAAATTTATTAAAAATATTTTCCCCATTGTTATACCTATATGTGTGTGCATGTACTAATACGTTGTGGAAGAAGTGCTACATTGTCATCAGAAGAGCTGATATCAAATACTTCCTTTCCTCTCTAATGAATTTTATTTCTTCTTTTAGGTCTCAATATTGCTGTCAGCAGACCCATCTCCATCACTTCATTGTGATATAGAAATGATGCTTGGTTCTCAGGGTGGCTTGATAATCAGCCAGTGATTTATATGGATTTGAGTATGGACCTGCCAGGAGACTATGTCTGTCATCTGAAGACCAATGTAACCAAACTCAGAGAGGATCCTTTCCATGATGTTGGTAACAAGGTGATGATATGCAAAACTCATGAAGAGAATGTGGCAAGAATAGAGGAACTGTGCTTTTTAATCAGTGGATGGAATATGAGTAATGAATTAATAAACATTTATTAAGCTTCTACTACATACCAGATACTCTGCTAAGCTCTGGAGCAGCAACAAAATCACAAATCTTTTGGACTGAAATATATTACTAATCACCAAAGAGACAATCTTCTCGACAGCCCAGGGAACTAAAGCATATTATGTACAGGACAAGCAGATGCCCTGCTTCCTGCAACCACATCATCTATTCAACAGATCCCAGCCCTTTCCAAAGGGGGGGTATTTTTAAGGATAAGAACATAATTGTATCTATACATTCCAGGGACTCTCCGATCATTTGAGCAATAATGGCAGCAATCATCATAGGCACCTGACAATTCAGAACATGACATTACATAGCTATATGCCTTTAGAGTGTATTCCTGTAATATTACAGTACATGATAACTGGATAACTGCAGTTATATTATTGTACCACTCTTACTCCAAGAACAATTACACTATTTTGCTGCTCAATGGAGCTCATAGAGAACAGCTACATATATATATAGTATTATGTGTATATATATATATATATATATATATATATATATACATATATGTGCACATATGCATATATGTATGTATAAATATATTTATACATATATACATATATACATATGTGTGTGTGTGTATAAGCACATATAGTATACCATAGATCAGAACTAAAGCCCAGGGTTTGCATCTTTTTGGCTCAGGCCCATGTCAAGGGTTTCACCTAGGATTATCAGAATATGATTTATCCCTGGGAAGCTACAAAAGAGGTGTAAGGGCCCTAGTTCCTTTGTAAGCATTCAGGTTAACAATATATCAGATAGAGAATATTAAAAAAAGAAAACCCTTAAAAGAAGGACTCAAGTTTGAGCCCATAACCAATCAAATTAACACATTTCCCCTCTCTAGAAAGTCCCTACTTTACCCAGAGACCTATGTAGTCCTCCACATTTATGGCCACATTGTGGTTCAGGCTACACACGCATGCAAATAGAAATCCCTCAGGGTTGCTAAAAAGTCAGACAACCCAACTCTTTTCAGTTAGGCCTATAGAGACTTTATACACACTTCTCTTGACTTGTAGCAATCCCTGGACTTCAGGGCCTACTGGACGGGGAAAGAATTATGGGTTACTAGAGTCACTCCCCTCAGACTTGCAAAAGCCAAATCATTCAGTGTACTAGTGAAGAGCAAAATTCTGCTGCAGGGCATCAAAGTAGTACAGTGGATTGAGCACTAAGCCTAGGGTAAGGAAGACCTGAGTTCAAATATGGCCTCAGACACTTACTAGCTATGTAACTCTGGGCATGTCACTTAACTTTGTTTACCTCAGTTTCCTCCTATAGAAAATGAACTGAAGAAGAAAAGGGCAAAATATTTCAGTCTCTTTGCCAAGAAAACCTTAAATGGGGTCATGAACAGTTGGACATGACTAAAGATGACACAACAAAATCATGGCTCTGTCCCTATGTGTTCCTCAGTTCAGATTCCTACTTGGCTAAGAAAGTCTGCTGACTTTGAAATCCTCCTGAACGTCTATTAGCTCTTTCATCCTTCTTCCCCCTATCACTATGGCTCTACTATTGCTTACTTGTCCCAGCTAAGCCAAAGAACTCTATAGCACCTCAACACTACCTCCAACTGCTGCCATTTTATAGCCACATAGGTCTTTCTTTCTAGAAGTCACATGGTTCTGTGAAGGACTCTTGAAGATTCATAGACTTTCCCTGTAGAGAAATGAATATTCTACTTCCTAAATCTCTAAATTCTGGTTTTTTCCCATATCTCCAGTTCTGATCTACTCTCCCTTTCAAATTTCAAGTTCAGGAATATGGCTCAGATGTATGACTAGCCATGTCTCAATCAATTTCAAATGTGCTGTTAATGGGGATGCTTCAACCTTTTATATGTTCACTACTAGAACAAGGGCATCACTGGGGTATTACTAAGGAACCAATACAATTTCTTGGAGGTCTACTCTTGTACTTCTTACCGAAGAAATTTTTACACACTTCATAAAGCATACATCTATAAAATCAACTCAACAAACATTATACCCCTCAAAGATAAAAATCTATCTTCTCTTAATCAGACCGAGTTCATAATAACCAAAAATTGGTGAATAATAAGGTATAAAGTTTCTTTAGAGTCCTTTAGTAGAAGAGGCACCAGGCTTTAAATAAGAAGGCATGGATTTGAGGTGTGACTTTAAACCATCATCATCATCATCATCACCACATCATCACATCATAACTAACATTTATATAGAGCTTTAAGATTTGCAAAGCACTTTACAAAATATTATCTTATTTTGTCTTCACATCCCTGGAAGATAGGTACATCCTCACAACAACTCAAGAGATAGATGTATTCTCACAGCAGCTCTGGAAGGTAGGGGCTATTAATATCCCCATCTTACAGATGAAGAAACTGAGGCAGATGGAAGTGATTTGCCCAAGGTAACAGAACTAGTAAATGTCTGAGGCCAGATTTCAACCCAGATTTTCCTGACTTTAGGCCCAATACTCTATCCATTGAGCCACCTAGCTGCATTATGTTAGCTGTATTCTGATTCTGCTACATCCTACCTATGTGACCTCACTTCATATCTTTTAGTTTCCATTTTTTTATCTGTAAAAATACTTGTAGGACTTATCTCACAAGAAGCAGAATGAGGTAGTGGATCAGGAAGACCTGTGTCTGAATCCCAACTAGGAAATATGCTAGCTATGTTACCATGAGCAAGTCAAGATCTCTCAGTACCCCCAAGTAATTCTCTAATATCATAAATTACATAAAAATTGCTGATCTACATTGGTGGAGAGAGTTCCTTACTGATGAAATCACAGCCCCATGCCAAAAACAAACAAAACAAAAACACCTTACCTCAAAGGGTTTTTTGCAAAGTTCAAATAATTCATGTAAAATGCTTTGTAACACTTAAAATGTTCTATAAATGTCAACTATGATTATCATCTCTATGATCTTGGGCAAATTTTTTCACCTCTTTTGGCCTCAATTTACTCATCTAAATGTAAGGGTGAGGGTTGATTGACTCAATCAATAAAATCACCCCCCTTTAAAGTAACTGATGAGAAGCTACCTCTACTACCTTCATCAGATGAGAACACATTTCAATTTAATCAGAGTAGTGATGAGGACCTAGATGCCTCCTGATAATCAAAAGCATTTCAACTAGGTGTGACAGAAAGTCTATTTGGATTGGGTGAGAGACTTGGTTATGCTTTGTAGGACTTATATAAAACCAGTGGGCTAGTTTGGAATCAGGAATTCAAGCAAAAGGAATCAGGAGTTCAGCAAAGCCATTGTGAAGAACTAATTTGGGGAAGGAGGAGAAGAACCTGAAATCCAGTCCCAACTTTAGCCTTCACTCTAGTCTCCTCCACCTTTTACTAAGGAGGATTCTGTAGACTTCAAAGGATATGGAGGATTTTGGACAGGCCATTGGTATCCTCCTGGAATAGCTGACTATATACCTCTAAAACTACCGATGTAGGGCAACTTTTTAATGAAGAAAACAACATCCAGGGTTCTACAAGCATCTCCGAAGAGCTCTTAATTATCCCCTTTAGATATCTTCTCCAAGCTTGAGTCCACTTTACCCTGGACTCCATTTATGCTGGTGGGATAGCGTGTCATTGTCTGGGGAGGATATTCTGTGCTAACTATACCACTATAGTAAATACCCATTTCTAAAAGCCAATTAAGTGACTGTCTAATTGTAATCAGGAGCCAACAACAATGTCCAATGAACAATGGAAAACCACCCCCTTGGCCCTCAGGTTTACCTTTAGACCTTGAAAGAGACATAGCAGTCTCCCTTTGGAAACCTGAACTGTCACTGATAGTGAGGTTTGATAGAGTAAGTTCAGAAGCAATATGTGCTATATATAAAAACTGAAGGGATTGGACTAGATAATCTCCTCAGACATTATCTCTTCTAGTTCCATATGTTATGGTCTAACATATATTAATACTAGTGACCACATTTTGGTTTGTCAGAGAGCAAGAGTTATTAAATAGAACATGTTGTGAAGTCTGATGAGAGAGAAGATACTTATAAAACTATAGCTGTAGGCATAAGGATCAGAGGAAGAAGAAAGAGCCAAGCAGGAATGTGTGATCATTACTAAGATCCTCAGTCCTAGACAGGAGATGTCATTTGTATTATGGCTTTCGAAAGAATCAAATTATTTTAGAAACTTGTCCAAAAATGTACTTAGCTGACACAAAGGAAAAAAAAAGGCTTGGGCTATTTTGCTTGCCTTGTCAAACCTCAACAGACACTACAAAGAGAAGGCAAACCTCAATTTTTGTGAAAGATTACAGAAGCCACAGTTCAATATGACCTAAAGAACAGATCTTTAGAGAACAAAGTCACACTGGGCAGTTCATCTTATGAACTAGTCATTCTATCAGCTTACATCAATTTAATTCTTACACATTTAGCATCTTAAGTTAAAATCAACATCCTCCATAAATTCCATGTTATTTCAGAATTCAAAAATGGATTTCTAACTTTTCACTGAAAATTACTCTTAGGAGTAATATGTTGCCAGACAACTTTTTAAAACTATTTTCATTCATTATATCATTTGGAAAATTTCAAAGAATCAAAGAATAATAAAAGAAACATAAATGAGTAATAACTATTTATTAAACAAGGAGAGAAATAAGAATTTGAGATGGCAAGAGTCAATGCCTCAGAAAAACAAACCAGATATCTGAATAATGAAAAGAAAAAAAGACAAACTGAAGGAAGGTATGTCACACTCGTCCACTGCTTGCCATTTATTTGTCAGTCTACTTCAGACTACCACTGTATTTTAGCTCAGCTCCCAAGAGTCACTGAAACTATTGGATACCTTCCAACCTGCCTTGGAAGGTGGAAAAGCCACTGCTCAGTGCAGCCTTAGCACAGGGGAAAAAAGGGTAGCTTTACAGGAAATGAAACCAGGCAGAAATAGTGACAGCAACTAAAAAGCAGGTGATGACAATCAGTGAGATTCATGATAAAGATTGGAGGAGATGCTGAGTGTGGCCTTCAGAGGAAATGAAATATAAAACTAAGTTTTAAAAACAATTATTCTCCACATGAAAAAATTCCTCCATCTACACTATTTTCCTTCTTACATTCCTGGCCCAAACCCTGAGCCCCTTCACCCACCTTAACCTTCCCTCTAGGTTCCATGGTTTATTTAATTGAAATTTTGGTTCAGTGAAAAGTGGCATACCAACATATATGACTGGATGTACAGATCAGGTAAATTACCAATAGTAAGTTTTACATCTACAAATAACTGTCCTGCTGTTGCTTAACCACAGAGGTACTACCAGCAGCTAATACTACTATCTCATATATTTGGTACTTTGAGGAAGTCACTTTAAAGGTGAACAAGTTCCTTAGCTGCTATATTCATGACGCTTAAAAATCATAGCAATCTTAAGAGAGGGTCCTCACATTTTTAACTTCAAGACATGTATATACATAGATATATGTATGGATGGATATGGATATACATATACATACACATATATATGCACACAATTATATATGTGTGTGTAACAGAAATCAATTTAGCAGATACTTAGCACTAGTAACTTTGGGCTAAGTATGGAAGGTGTGAACTCTGTCCCCTGTTGAGAGGGCATGAACTCCCCTGTTCTTGATGAGGCAGGAGGAGATTGGCTGAAACAGGAGGCCAGTGTGTGTATATAAGAAGAGTTCTAGAGACAGAGAGACAGAATTGGGAATCTTCCTCCTGGTGGCTCGTGTTGGAGGAAGCAGGATTGTCCCAGCTGGTCTGCTGGACTGAAGAAGTGAGTTGGGGTTTTCTTCAGAGAGAGAGAGAGAGAGAGAGAGATAGAGAGAGAGAGAGAGAGAGAGTTTCTCTCCCAGCACCTGGAAGCTGACTGAGAACTGAGCTGGAGTTTTCCTGAGGCCAGAATCTGATGAAGGCAGCCTGAAAGGCTGAGAGGGCTTGCCTGGAAGGCCTCCTGGGAGGCTGAGATTTCTCCTGGGTCCTAGGGCCAGTTGAACTGCTGGAGGACTGAAGAAGCATCAACAGGATAACCCTTTGTTGGTTTGTGGCTTGGCTGATCTTTGAGTTCCTGGCAATAGAAGTGCTGAAGGGTTTGAGATGTGCTGGACCCTGTGAACTTTGGTGAATTCCAGGTACTGCCTGGAGGACTGGACAAGAACCTGGGAGCTGTCTTCCCCTAAATCCAGGTGACTGGTGGATTCAGTCAGGAGCTGGGACCATGGAAGGGGATCCAGGGAATTGGAGAGACCACCCCGAGTAAAGATGAAGAAAAGGCCTCCCCTTGGATGAAACTGAGGTTTGCTGGACACTGAGGGGTGGAGGGTTTGTATAGTTTTCTAATGACTGTACTTAGTGATTAATGATATTTAATAATTGTGAATCTGGATTAGTGACTGATTGAGTTGATCTATGGTTGCCCCATGAGTGGAAGATTGATTATTGTATGGTGAATTGATTGAATGATTAACTATTGGTTATTGTATTGTGAATTGGTTGAATGATTAAGTAAGAAGAGTTTCCCCCTTAGGGAAACCAGATGATTATCCTTTTGTTCTTTGTTCTAAATATTGTGGCCACTGTAGTATGTGGCCATTCTAATGTTAAGCTGTTGTGAACACTATATTGTGGTTTTCTGTGATAAGATGTAATGTTGTGAATATTGTACTGTACCTTGATTTGTTGTGAATATTATATTGTGAATTTGTTGCGAATGTTTGCCTTGATTTGTAATGGAATAAACGGAGTATTCACTATACTGTGTAATCTGAACCTTACAAGCTGTTCACAGTAGCATTCTTTTGGGAATCTGCTTGTTCAGGGCATTACAGTGTGTTGTTAAAGAACTCTGGTTAAAATATAACAAGTCAGCAACATTCAAACCAAAAGGCTTCTTTTTTGTAGCCCACAAAAAAACCATCACACATATGATGCCTCCTCTAAACAGAGGAACACCACTTGGTAAATGACTCTTTGCCTGGATCTCCCACCACACCTCAGTCTCCTGGAATTCCAGGTTCCTTTCAAAGCTCAGCTCAAGTATTACCTTCTACAGAAGGTCTTTTCACAAATTAGATTTCTCATAAACATCTCAAATTCAACATATCCAAAACAAAACTTATTCCAGTCCAAACTCTCAAGGCACCATCGTTCTTAGAGTCACCTAGACTCAAAATCTCAATATTATCCTTGACTCATCACTTTCACTAATTCCACATAATTAATCTGTTGCCAAAGCTTGTTGTTTCCACCTTCACAACATCTCTTCTATACTTCTTTTCTCTACTTACATGGCCTTGTTCAGGCCATAACTACCTCTCAAATGCTGGTTTGCCTCTGCCTCAAATCTCTCTCTCCCCACTCCAATCCATCCTCTACTTAGCTGCTAAAGTCATTTTCCTAAAGCACAGATTTAAACATGTAACCTCCCCTATTCAATAGCCATTAATGCCTCCCTATTACATCCAAGATCCAATATAAAATCTACCACTTGATATTTAAAACTCTTCACGTTGGCCCCTTCCTACATTTCCAGTCATCTTACAACTTGCTTGCTTTCAAGTACTCTATGACCTGGCTCTACTATCTGACTTGCTGGCCCTGAGACTTGCTGACCCTCCAGCCCCCTTCTCCCTGACTTTGCACTGACTGTCACCTGGGTCTGGCATGTTCTCCCTCTTCAACTCTCCCTTTTAAGTTTCCCTGGCTTCCTTCAAGTCTCAACTCAAATTCCATATTCAACTGAAGGCCTTTCCTTGTCCTCCCAGTTGTTAGTGCCTTCCACTCTTGAGATTATCTTTCCTCTACTCTGTACATAGCTTGTACATATCTACTTACTTACTTTTTTTCCCCCCATTATGATGTGAATTACTTCAGATCAGGGATTATTTTTACCTTCCTTTGTAACAAAAGTACTTAGTCCAGTGCCTCATGCTCAGTGAGTGCTTAATAAATGATTTTGGGTTCAGTGATTGATTCTATGATGCATCATTATCAAAGGTTATTCTCCCATGATATCATAACATCTCATTTTCAAAATGGATGTATACACCAAAGGTAGAATCCAAACGAAGTCCTAATTATTCTGACATAGGAAAAATGCTGTATGCATATAGAGCTTTAAAATAAATATATAATTGTTCTGTATTCCTAATTCACTCATCTATAAATGTCAGTTCTATCAATACTAAAGATGAGATGACCTTTATGAGAAAAATAAATCATTCATCTTATATTGTCAAAATGAAGCATAAGATTAGCAACCCTATAGCAGATACATTCCACTTTCCAAATTTTCTCCAACATTTCCTGTGTAAAGAACTAAGAACTGTTAAAAAAAAAAAGATAGACTGGGATATCATCATCATTAACTCTCACAGAAAAGATTTATATATATTTTATGTATGTAATTAGCACATATCTAACCACAGTGCCATAAACACATGAGCTCTTAATTGAGAATCAATGTTCTCTTTAATGATAATGACAAATAAAAATTTAACTCATCATTCCTAAAATGTGAGGAAAATATAATGTCTGTGTTGCTTTATTAAATGAGGTATTTATTTTTTTAAAAAAGTTTCAAATGAGGTGTGTAGTTGAGGAGCCACAGTATATTAATCCCAAACTCTGAACCCAGCTGTACAAGGGTAGTCAGAGATAAGGATTATAAGGCTGAGCAACATCCTAAATCTAGTCAGAATATATATATATATACCATGTAAACAAATACCACTACTCAAGCAATCTTGTCTTATTTGAGATTGCTTCCCACATCCTAAGGAGCTGAAAAAGTTCTAAGATGAATAATACTAACAAAGCAATGCAACCAGTCCTCAATAAAAAAAAAAATTAATGCAAAGTTGAAAATGCAAGAAGATTCAGAGAATTTTCACATAGGCACTGCATGTTGTGCTGCCTTCTGGCTATCCTGTTGTGCCTACATCCTACTGTTCCTCATACCTCTTTCTTCAAGTTTTAATTTTGATGACATTAAGAAAAGAAGTATGAAAGCATTAATGAAGTATGGGTGTATCTTAGCTATGACAACTTTCTTCATGTGTGCAATAGCTTTTCCATTCTGGAGAACTTTATCTGTTTTAGGAAAATGGTCTTCTCAAGATTCATACATGGGGCCATGGCAAACTCATCTGTTTTAAACCTGATATGCTGAAATACAGCTGTCAAAATAAAATATTCCAAATTATTTTTACCCAACACATCACAGACAAGACTCTAACTTTAAGAAGACTTAAGGGAAGTAGCTATGAAGCTGACTTAATAGAAAGTAAATGAATGAAATAAAGCTTTTTATTCATATAAATAGTTTTTCCTCTGATGTAAAGAGAGGAATAAATGCTGATAGACATAATTCATTTCCAATGAAACGGAAAACATTTAATGGCCTATGAGTAATTTAGCATTAGCATTAATATAGCCAGTTACCAGAATTAATATCATTCCTATCCCTTAATTTGAAATGTATAGTCAAATACATATATACTATACATAGATTATAGATTAGATTCTTACTTGTACTATTTCGATTTAAATGTTTTATAACATCCAAGGTTTCCATCTGACTCTTCTACTTTACTTATTACTTGTATCACAGCATTCTTATTCATTCTTCTACCCACACAAGGAAACAATTACTGAAAATTAACAAGCATTACCACCAACTATCCTTTATGTCAAACTGCAATATAAGCATGTTTTGCATTGTTTTCTTTCTATAGTTGCCTTCAATACTTCCTGGATTTTATATTGAGTTCACCACTCCACTTTAAATTTCTAATAATCAATTTTACCTTCTAGCTATTTGGCTATTACTCAGTGGATCTGGGGCTTGCAGACACCTGCTCATCACACTAGTCACTGACTGTCATTCTTAAATATATAGGTAAGCTTAAACAATCCTTTCTATGAAATTCTCTTCAACTACTGTGATTTGTGTTCTGTCTGAACTGCTTCCTTCTTAGTTACAGGTAGAAAGAAATATAGGCTGCCTATCTACAAGATGCCAAAACACCTAATTGAGTCAGTCAAAATTCAGTTCAATTAGTGAAAAGTTAAATCCCATAAGCCCTCCCAAGTGTTTTATATTAAATGTGATTGTCAAAAAAACTAAAATTTTCACTATCTCAGTAAGTTTTTGTGATATCTCATTAACCAAGACCATAATCATATTTCTTCAGTCTTTAGGGATAGGTAGCAGATAGTGCCTAAGCAAATGATGGCTCACTATATTCTTCCTAAAACCTACATGGATAACTCATTCCCTCTGACCCCAAAAAGGGACAGTTCTTTTGAACACAACACCTCGACACAAAAGAGAGTTTTAAATTGAGATTCATTCACTATCATTCATATACAAATATACTATATTGGTATTCTATATTTTATTAACTCTTCTCCTACCCCACTGCTCATCTCAACCCTATTTAACTATATGACTTTCAAAGCAATACATTTTATCAACACTTTACATCCACACTAGCAAGATAATTCAATTTCTTTTTTAATAGCATTTTTCTTATACAGGAACCTGATGATTTTAGATCCTTGATGATTTTAAACTTATATTTATCATGACTATTTCTAAGTGGTATTAAGAATTTAAAAAAAAAATTTTTTTGCCTCCCCATCAGTCAAAAATCAACAAGCAAAAAATGTTCATTCCCTACAAAAGCAGAATTTTCTCTCGAAAGAACCATCATCTCAAAAGTCAGAAGACAGTATAAGCATAGGACCATAGAGCTAGGAGACTTTAGAGGCCATCTAGTCCTACCACCTAATTTTACAGATAAGGAAACTGAGGTCCAAGGAAGTCAAGGGTTTTGCCCAATATCACAAGGGAAATAAATAGAAGGCCATCTGACTTCAGAGCCAGTTTTTTTCATCTGATTAATACTATCTCCTCCTGGCTAGAGACTCTCTCTATTTTCTCTGCTATGGGTAAAAAGAAAAAAAATTAAAAGAGATTTTAAAGGTCATGTTAACTTTAAAATGCAACTATTAAAAAAAGACAAAAAAACCTAAAGCTCTCATATTAAGGAAAATTAGTCTGTCATTAACTGATTTATTCTGGTAATTGGAACAGCATTTGGCATTTATAGACCTTTTGGCGTGCACAGATGACCATATTTCTTTTATCATCACTCCCACCCCATGAGGCAGGTATTATATACCTAATTGACATAATTGGAAGCCTAAGGTTATGAAATAGTATCCAAAAAGAGAACAAAAGAATCAGAAATCCAAGATGATTGCTCCTTCTTACACTCTATGATACTCTTTTGGTACTCCTATATCTTGGGATTATCTAATTCATGACTTTTAAAGCTGGTACTAGTACATGGCCTCACTATCTAGGTCAGCATCAAACCATGAATGGCTCACTGCTTTAGTGTGTAATGCTGTTAACATTCCATTTCAATTGCCATACAGTAGGTTTAAATCACAGATATTTACCTGAGCAAGTCTCTATGACACTTTTTCAAATCACTTCAGTAAGGAACTTGTCTGCAATATTTGCAACTGTCGAGGAACAATTCCAATGATGTTTATGTTTGTTTTTGGCAGGATCTGAGGGCCTGTAATTTCGTTGATGTGGGGAACTCTCTTTACTAATACATACCTACAACTTACGATCTTAAAGAACTTCCTGGGGAACCGAAAAGTCAAATGACTTGCCCAGGGTCACCCAAAGGATATGTGTAACATGCAGAATATGAACTCAGGTCTTTCTGAATTTGAGGCTAGTTTTCTATCTGCTACATCATATGGCATCTCAGTTATATCCATTGTTAAATTTAAGAATTAGTCACCAGAGCAAGTATTGATAGTAAAATAAGGGTAGCACATGTATAATCTATATCAAATTGCTTGTCTTCTCAATGAAGAACAGTGGGGAGGGAGGAAGGGAGAAAATTTGAAACTCAAAGTTTTAAAAATGAATCTTAAAAATCATTTTACATGTAACTGGGAGAAAATAAAATACTAAAAAATAAAAAATAAAAGGAAAAAATAAGAAAGAAGGGTAGTAATATTGTTGGGAAAAACCAAAGAGCATTATAGCAATAGTGAGGTAAGAGGTCAAATTATAGATGTATTGGATTGCATAAAAAAGAACCTTATTTCTAATGTGAAGTATATCATATCTACCATACCAATCCTGGATTGAAAAACCAGGGGGAAGAATACATATCCTTCTTCAGTAATTTCATCTAACAACTCTTACATTAGAAATGTCTTCAGTATGTCTAATTTAAATTACTTTTGCACTACTTAAGCCCATTTCTTTCACTTAGTTCTCAATCACAGTTCTCATTAAGACTGTTCCAAAATGTAGAAAAACAGTTATTAATTTATCTTCTTTATCTCCAAGCTAAGTAATCCCAGTTCCTTTACAACCCTTCTTCCCAGAAACTTTTTCCCCCATCCACTATTTTCTATATACAGGAAAACTTTATGATAAAACAGACAAGGAAATGTGCCATATATTATGTTACTAGGACTGTATGACCCTAGGCATGTCACTTAACCACTAAGTTCCCCCAGGCAACTGTCTAATATTATAAATTGCAGAACAGTGGTCAATCTACATTAGTAAAGAGATTTTCTTCTCCAGTATTTCCTTAAACGGATCAAATCATAAGTTTATATCAAATAAATTAAAATTAAAATTAAAAATCTTGTATTTGTTTATGTATATGTTTTATTTCCCCTCTAGAATGTAAATTCCATGAAGGCAGAAGCTAGCTCATGCTTTGCATTTGCTTCCCCAGTGCCAACACTTGACAAATAATGATTACTTCAAGTCACCTATTTGTTGGATGGAATTCCTGGCATCACTGACATCATACCATTTACAAAACAATTGTAAAACCGTATATCGACTATATGTAAAACACATGTACTTGAGAAAATTACTTGAACCAAAACTTAATTTGACCAAAATTCAGAAATCATAGGGTTGGGAACTTTTAAAAAATATCTTGGGAATTTTTTAGTATTGCAAAGAGTCAAGTCTGTTCTGCCTTATATTTCAAACTTTCGCAATGGTATGGACCCACCATCCCCCTCAATAGAACTGAGACGACTTTTTACTGAATCAATCAAATGTTGAAACTAGATATGAACAATTCCTAGACACCTCTGTTGAATCAAAGATATGAATTAGGAGTGAAAAGTCCTTAGTCACTTTGGAAGTAATTAAATGCTTTGAGCCTTAGGACAAAATAAGAAGGTGCAATATAGGATGTGCATTGGGGTTTGTTGAAAAGATTCTGCCATTAGGAGTGAAAAGTCCTTAGTCACTTTGGAAGTAATTAAATGCTTTGAGCCTTAGGACAAAATAAGAAGGTGCAATATAGGATGTGCATTGGGGTTTGTTGAAAAGATTCTGCCATGCTTAGTGGGTCTTTGGATAAAACAGCATACATCCTTTAACCCTCTTTGCCTCAGTTTCCTCATCTGTAAAATGAGATGGAAAGGGAAATGGCAAACCATTCCAATATCTTTGCCAAAGAGTTAGACACAACCGAAAAATGATTAAAAGTGAAGCCCTAAAGAAGAAATATCTTGAGAGAAGGAAAGAAAGGGAATCTCTGTCTACTCCCTCCCTTCTCTGACCAAAGGATGACCATATGAATTTTGAAATGTCCAAAGATTTAGACTTCCATTGGTATCATAAGGGAGTCTACAGAATAGCATTAGCTGAGGGAGTGTGTACTTGGAAAACTGAAGTCAAACAAGACACACTTAGGAAAAGCATCTTCAGGACTCTACAAAGAGTACAGCAGAAAGCTACCTGTAAAGGAATCTTCAAAAGCACTGAAGGGAGAAAAGGATTTCAATCATCAGGATCTGTGAGGTTCCCCTCTAAGCTTGAGCTCACTTTCTTCTGGACTCTGTATGTACTTGGAAGAGAGTGTGTCTGAGATTTTGAAGGAGAATATTTAATACCAACTGTTATTACTATACCACTGTAGTAAATACCTCTAATTAAGAGTTCATTAGCTTCTAAATGGCTAATTAATGTCAACTGATAATCAATGGGGAGTACATCATTGGGGGCTAATGAGCAACAGTATTAGAAAAATAACCCACAACCCCTTAAAACCCTAAGGGATGTATCAGCCAGCAACCTTCTCAGGAGACAGCCTGCCAGTGTGAATGGGAACAGGACAATAATCTCAGAACCTGGATGTTACTTGTACTGTTTGGGCACAGGCCCAAAACCAATACTAAAAAGAAGACTCCCAATGGAAGCACCAATCGGTTTCAGGCAGCTCTTAGAAAGCCTTCTGCTATGCACATAAAACAACTCAGTCTAAATATTTCAATACCTGATGGGATCATGGAATTGGGTGTTTTTTGTTTTAAGTTAGAAAACTTCAGTTTGAAAAGAGTAGTATTACTTTTTTAATGAAACAACTGTATCACAGAAAACCAAAATCGGAAGGGACTCTTGAGATTATCTAGCCCAATTTACACCTGACCATGCAGCAGCAACCACACTGGCATACCCAGGATCTAAAGCAGATACCCAGAGTTCTTTATTAAATTAAATTAAGAGTTCTTAGATCTGCCTTACTAGGAAAGATAGCTATTTAAGTGTTCAACGATCTTTTTTAATTGCATTCACTAGTTCGGGGGGAAAAGTCAACACTTTTAAGTATTCAAAGAACTTCAGAGGAAATTCAAGCAGAGAAATAAAGACCAACAGACATGGTTGACTGCTTGAATCAAAGCAATATTGCTTTATACTTTCCATCAGTGGTTCTCAACCTTCCTAATGCCATGACCCTTTAATACTTGTATATGGGTGTATCTGCATGTGGGTGGACCCACCTGGAGACAGATACAGCGGAGTCTCAGTTCCTAAGACCATCAGAAATATGTGTTTTCCGATGGTCTTAGGCAACCCCTGTGACCTCTGTGAAAGGGTTGTTCAACCCCCAAAGGGGTCGCGACCCACAGGTTGAGAACCACTGCTTTACATACATCCCTGGATCAAGAGAGCCTTTACAACTGAACAGTCAGGGAGCTCTAAACATATGGCCACTCAGAATTTCGACCAGGGAACCACAAGATCCATACTTCTCAGAGGCAGAAGGTATCACAACCTATTGACTCAGTGTCTAATTAGAAATTAGCAAAAGGTGTGAAAGCCTCCCCTAAGCAAGCTTCCCTTAATGGGCTCCACATGAGGCCTATTAAAGGGCAGGGAAGATTTTATATCCCATTAACATTACAGACCACAAAAGAGTTCTGCCATATCCCCAAGAACTGGTTATTCAGCCATGAAGGGGTAATGAACTATGTCCCAAGGAATACTCTCCACTTTGCGGAAATTCTAATTGCTAGGAAGTCTTTTTAAAAATTAAACCAAAATCTGCTACTTTCCTCCATTCCGATTAGTTTGCCCTCTGAGGCAAAGCAAAACAAACTTAATCCTTCTTCTACGTGACAGCCCTTCAAGGTTATGCATGTATTTCATTTCCTAGTTAAAACTGAAGAGGGTTCAAAGAACAGTAGTGAAAGAATAATTAAAAGACTAAAATATAGGCACTTCTAAGAACATTTAACAACACTGGAATTGTTTCTTCTGGAAAAAAGACAAGAGACAATTTAACATTTAACTGTACTAAAGTATATTTTTAGTTTGAAAATGCTGAATGCAGCAAAATGCACTTGGAATCTAGAAAGACATGGGTTTGAATGCTATGCTGTTATTTTACTAGTTGTATGATCTGGAGAAGTTACTAAGCCTAAATTTCATCTGCAAAAAGGGAGTAATATTAGTATTTTCCTCACAGGTGTGTTGTGGAATCAAATAAAATAAAATGTAAAGCACTGAACAAGTATAAATTATTGTCACAAATTGTGGGTACCAAAGAAGAAGAAATTTGGTACTACACACAAAAAAAAGTTTATTTTGACATAAGGAGAAACTTATTGACAGGAAATGTGATTAGTATATCTTTATCCTTCTACCCTATCCAGCCAATCCTATGTCTCTCAACCCTTTTTCTGCAAAAATTCTTCAAAAATTTGTACCATCTCTAGCTTACCGTCCACTCTCTCCTCAATGCTTTGTAATCTGGTTTATACCTATGCCACTCTACTAAAACTATTCTCCCCAAAATTACTAGTGACAGCTCTCTTCTTTGACCCTTATACATCATAACAGTGTTGACCACATCCCTTGCTGGTTATTTCTTCTCCCTTGACTTTCAATGACACCACATTCTCCTGTTGTCCTATCTCTCTAACCACTCTTTATCTCCTTAAGTCGTTCTCTATGCGTTTCTTTATGACCTTAATATGATTTGTCCTCAAAGTCTGTTCTTGACTATCTTCTGTTTTGTTTTGTTTTTTTCCCTGAATACTCTCTCCTTGGCAATCTCATTTATTCCTTCAGCTTTGACTATCAAACATATATGGGTGACTCCTAAATTTATATGACTAACTTGGACCTTTTTTTTGCACTCCAGATCCATAAATCCATCAAGATGTCCCACCACTAGTTCAAACTCAACATGTCTAAAACTAAGCTTCTCATCTTCCATTCTAAGTCTCCTACTCCTGATTTTACTAAATCTACCAATGGCTCTACTATTCATCACTCTTAGATCATAGAATTACTATGAACATCTTTGGCTACTCTTTCTTATTCACCTCATATTTAATTGGTTATTAATGCTATTTATGAGTATCATTCCCATCTGTCCTGTTCCCACTACTACCATTCTAGACCAAGTTCTTCATTACTACCTACCTCCTAACCAGTCTTCCTTCATCTACTTCTTCCCCTTCATGCATATCCTGCTGCCAGATTAATCTTCCTCATGAATAAATCTGGTCCTATCATTTCTATGCTCAAGAAGTTAAGTGGCTCCCCATCATTTACTAGGTAAGGTTTAAATACCTTTGCCTAGTATTGAAGGCCTTCTACAATCTGATACTTTTAGAGACTTTTTTTATAGACTATTTTATAGCTTCTCCTACAAATGCCCAATGCTCCAGCAAAATTTAATTTACTATCCTTCCAAGGTGCCATATTCTTTGGCTTCCATGCCTTCCTTAACTGTTCCCTGTTCTTGGAATGTTCTTTCTCCTCTTCTTGACCTGTTGGATTTTTTTCCCATCCTAGAAAGCTCAACTCAAATGCTGCTACTTCTAGGAAGCTTCTTAAACCAATCACTAAAGACTTCTCCCCTAAGACATAATTTGTCTTTCACTTCTTTAATGCACTCATGCTAATTATCTGTAAATGGGTTTTATTTCCTTACTAAACTATAAGCTCTATGAAGACAGGGATAGATTCTTTTATAAACTCTTTATCTCCTACATAAAGCTTCCATAGTGCTTTGCTGCTATGTAGTGTCTCCCCCAACATAATGTAAGTTCCTTGAGAAAAGAGACTGTCTAACTTCTCTATTTGTATCCCCAGTTCTTAGCACAGTACTTTGTATATAGAAGGTGGTTAATAAATGTATCATCCATTCTTCATAGAAGTGCTCTTAAAATGTTTACTGAATTAAATAACACCTACATAACACTTTAAGGTTTACAATGCACAAGGTTTACAAGGGGGTTTTCTTTACAACTCTGCAGCATAACCACTAATTAATTTTACTCTTCTACAAAAATATAATATTGTGCTTCCCCATCCAATTCTAATGTTACAATCCCTGGAATGGTAGGTACTTATTTAATATATTTTTTTTCTGTTTCCTTCACCTTTGTACATGTAACGTATGTCACTTGCCAAGGTTTTGTTACAGCTCTGTTGAGGTAGCTAGTTGTTAGTTGGGAGAATGAACCCCCAAATCTGAAAGAGTTTTAGAAAGACTTTTATTAAGTCATTTGGCAAAGACCCAGAAAAATGTGTGACTCTTCCCTCTCCCTGGTCTCTGTAAAGTTTACATTATATACAGACAAGGACTTAAGGATATTTGTCTGATTGGTCTCACATAGATAGCAGGTAGTCTGCAAAGGTCAGTTTGAGATGCACATCAGCAGGTAAATTAATCTAGTTCGGGGAACCCAAAACACCAGCTTTGGGTGGAACCAAAACAAGACCTGAGCAGACTCAAAACAAGCACTGGGTGGAATCTAAGCATTCCTTACAGCCACCTGTCTCTCCACTCCACCCGCAGTGTCCCTGAGGTCAGTCTGACCTCTATGGTAACCTTTTAGGTTAGACAATTTTCTAGCCAAATAAAGTTAGGTTCAAACAATGTTAATAATAAAGTATTTTTACACATATTACAAATATTATCCCTGTTTTACAGCTGAAGAAACTGAGGCTTCTAGAGGTTAAATAATTGGATCCAGGTTCTCCTAGATCAGAAGTGTCAGAACCAAGGTTCACTGTCAGGTCTTACTCCAAAATAAATTATTTTTCTACCATACCATTTTCCCTATTAATATACTGCATTGCCAGTTTTGATTAATAATAATGATGATGATGATAGCTGACATTTCTACAGTGCTTATTGTGTACCAGGAACTGTGCTAAGCGACTTAACTATTATCTCATTTGATCCTCACAACAAACCTGGGAGTTAGGTGCTATTATTATCCCCATTTTACAGATGAGGAAACTAAGGCAAACAAAGATTAAGTGACTTTCCAAGAGTCCTACAGCTAGTGTGTGATTGTAAGCTATGTATCCCTGGAGACCTTTAAAAGAAGTATCACTCTTGGCCATTTTAATTATTTGCATGTCTAAAAGCAGAAGACCTCTGAAAGCTCTTTCCAATAGCGGGACTTCACAATGTTTTATATATTAATAATTAATTTTTATACAATATTCAACCTTAGAACATTCATTGGAGTCACAATCATGAATAATAACAATAATATAATGCTGATAATAATGATTGTTCTGCCAACTAGTACTCCAATAGCAAAAAGTATAAGAACAAAAAAAAAAACCCTAGAAATTACAAGATGAAGAAATTTTAATTTAGTGAAAATATTTGACAATATTGTGTAAATTTCTTCAGGCTCCTATATTCTCTCTGAACTTTATCTATTCATCATAAGCCTACTAGGGAAATGGGGTCACACTTATTACTTTCAAAAAATTCAGCATAAATTTTTTTTTTAAAGTAAAAAAAAAAATTGAGCACATCTCAGTCCACTCAGGTTCCCTGTATTGAACTAAGCGAATACTTGGTCAAGTGGATTTAAATAATGAAAATAGATTCTAAAAGATGATCCTTGGTGCACCTCTAAATAGGAATTCACTCCATCCTGGCCAGGAGGCCTACTCTTAGACTCATTCTGACCCTGATGGGGTAAATAATAAGTATTATGAACTATATATTATTGATAGGAAGCAAGACTTAAATCCAACAATTCCCTCATCACAATAAAAATGAAGTCTGTTACCCTACAGTCAAGAGCCCAACTAGTACATGGTACCCACCTTCTCGAAGATTCAAAATTAACAATCTTATAGACAAAATGACCAGAAGACAATATTAAAGACAACAGCATTAAAGACAAAGATGTAAGAGAGCCTTCAAATTCATATGACGCCAAATGTCTGGGCTGAACTCTGTTAATTACAGATATGTCTCTTGCATTTAAAAGCCACTGAAATAATGTTTTATTGTTCATCTTTATCTATGACAAGACTGTGTCTAAGTCAGATAAATTATACTTGAGAAATGTAAGCATATGGAAACACCATAGCTTCCATGAGGGAAAATTAAAAACTATAATAATTTAATTCATAGCCCAAGATATATAGGTATTCAAATTTTGTCCAGTTGGACATATTTCTAGGCTTTTCCTGCAAAGAACACAAACTTCTCTCCCTAGATATAGGAGATAGCCTAACTTAATCTAAACTAAGAAACTCTGTGTTAGCATTAAGATGAAAAGTTTCTGCAAAGTAAGAACAAGAACAAACTGCCATGATAACAATTCTATTGACTTGGCAGTGGCATTAACTGACCCCTCAACAATGTCCAAGCTTTCTGGCACTTGAGGTGCTTTCTTTGAGTTGAAATTACCTTTTTTTAATTGTGGTTGTCAAGGATTAAAGGGTTTGTAAAATAGGATGGTAATCCCCAAGGAGCATCTCAAGCTTAATTAATATTTGTCATTCTACTTGTCACCTCAAATGAGGTGTTATAGATAAGTAAAGAAGATTATTACTATTACAGATCTGAATGAATTGATCTTACTATTAAAAGTTATTAAATTTTTTTTAAAAAACTATGATAATAACTATTTTCTAATTGGGTAGGCTGAATCTCAAAACAATAAAAATCACCTATCATAGGCTATTAATGGTGTGCAGAGTGGAATATAGCTTAGTAAAAGCTAGGGGGCCTAGTAGAGTACTAGACATAGAGTCAGGAAGATGAATTCAAATACATTCTGAGGCCCTTTATTCAGGACTAGTCACTTTAACTGTTCTCAGTCTCAATTTCATAATCTGTAAAATGGAAATAATAATAGCACCTTCCCTCCCCCACCCTTGGGTCATTGTGAGGATAAAATGAGACAATATTAAAGTAATTTGCAGACATTAAAGCACTATATAAATGCTAGTTATTAGTAGTATCGTGATAGAATTTGTATAGTTTTTAGTGGGGACAATGATTTAACCGTGTCTTATCTACCAAATGCATTTAATAACTGCCTTGTTACACTGGCATTCTACCATATTTATTGAAATGACCCACAAAGAGGAGAGCTGAACTCTTTCTTTTCTAAACTTCTAGCTGTATTTTGAATATTTTCACATATATGTTCTGGATTAAAATAAAAGAACAAAGGTACTTTTATATTAGTACCATTGGATGAGGCTCTGAGGATCAAAGAGAATGATGGTGTTGTAATTTGTCAAAGAAAAAACTATTAAAGAAAGGTTTCATTTTTAAATCGATACCTCTTTATGTACTAAAATAACCTTTAATTTCCTTATTACATAAACCGGCTGTTAGGTTTCCTAAGTGAAATAACATAGTACTAGATACATGTCTAATAACCCTATGGGGATTTTTTTCAAAGAGAAATATGTAGGTAATAATTTTAGGTGCATAGAAGGCCAACAACTTAATTCATTATTCCGATTAGCTTAAACAAGCAAAAACAGATATTTTCTAAAACTACATTTAATGCGTTCTAATTTAGAGCAATTTTGTGATTGGAAACATGGAATACATTAACTAATCCAAAGTTTGAATTTTTTGGAAACTTTCTATGTAAAAGTCTTTGGTGTTGTAGCCTTAATAATTCTCCCAGTAAACTTTGGTGTTTTGACTATGCAATTAAAAGAAACTATGTATAATATGCAATTCCAGAATCTATCCATGAATCAACAAGAAAACTAATCGTAAACATTATTTCCATGCTATTGCTCTTCCTTATCATGCTTGAAAGCATGCATACCATGCAAGATTCATGTTGTTAAAATATATTTAAAAAAACATTATGCATTTATTCTGATGGGCAATGTGAAAAACGAATAAGGCAAATTCAAATTTTAAAAAGGTTATACTAAAACTATTTTTCTTCTATTTTAAGAAATCTGCCTAGAGCAAAAAAGTAATACCCCAAATTCACCTTTAAACCAAAAAAAATCACATTGCTCTGTTCTCATATTCATGAGAACATTAATAATTTCATTAGTCAATTTTAAATAGCCAGTTTTAAATCTAAATAATATAGGTACCAAATAAAACACTGAACACTATGCTCCATTTACTCTTAAAATTTGTTTTGCTTCAATGCTTTAGATGACTTGGATAAAGCAAAATCCTGCTTCCACATATAAGAGCATGCTTGTGCTTTACAATAAACATCCTTATTCATTTCTCTGTTTCTGCAACATAGTTAAAAAAAAAAAAAGCAGCAGCAGCAAGGTTTAAACAAGAGGTTTCCTGTTGGTGCTCTGTGAAAAAGCAAGATTCTGTATTCCATCGAGGAAAAGAAATCATCTCGGCCCTCCATATCCAGCATTATTCAGCACTATTTGGCCCACATTTCAGGAACCCTTCGATGCTTTATGCCCACCTGACAGTATGTCCTCTATATTATGCAAGTGATGAAGTCTCCCCAAGGCAAATTATCACCCAACCATCCTGGTCTGTTCAGCACAGCTGTATCCACTGACATGCTCTGTAAAGTGAGCCATTGCAATATAACTGTATTCCCCCTCTCTATCACTTCTCCCAGAGGGGGAAAAAAATCATATTTCTCGCATCACTGCTAAAGCACAGCAATAAGCAGCTGATTGGTTGGCTGGGCTAGAAGGAAACATCAATCAGAGGCCCCGGCCAGCACTGGCTCGCTCACTGCAGACCTGAAACTAGGTCTCAGCCGGCTCTTACTGCAGGAGTGGAAAAAAAAAAAAAAAAAAGGCACTACTTTCTCAGAGCAGGAAGAAGAGGAGGCCATGAGCATTTCCTGTTGTGCAGTTGAAACAAGCAAAGACGTCATTACATTCACACTCCCTCGGGGTGTCAGCAGACTGAGGGCCAAAGTTCAGTCATTTCCAAAGCGATGAAAAAAAGGGTTTTATGCCTTTAAAAAAAAAAAAGCTTTCCTCAGAAAACATTCTCACCACTTCAATTTCAGAAGCCCGAACTGCACAAGCCTTGTAATGCGACAGATACCTGCATTTGCATGGGATAGGAACAGTTTTTCCGACTTGGCGACACCCTGGCATTATGAAAATTCACTGAGTTCTTAACTATCTTTTTTGTTTTTGCATCTCAGTAAGACGGAAACTGAATGCATTTCCAGGTGTTAAAAGGAAACAGCTTTCCTGACCATGTTTCTTAGTTTAATTTTGAAGTTCTCTTTCCTCAGTATTTTTCTTTCTCCATCCGGGATCCATTGGAAAGCAACCCAGAGTGAAAACTACAATTGCTAAGTGTTCCTGTTTGTTATCTGTCTGAGACCTCTCCTCCCTGGGAGATTCTTAAAGGGACTTGTCAGAACTTGGGAATTTCAAAGAGAAATGTCAATGCGATGTTACATAAATAAGTGAGCCGAGGGAACACAGGAAGCCCCCTCACCATCTATGCAAAATGATTTGGAAAAGGGTTTTATTAATAAAAGCACACACAGGTCATCAACCTTACTTTTATCATCAGTTCTTTAATTAAAGATTTTTTCCATGTTTTCATCAGTTTTAGAAAATTTCTTAGCAAGGACTTACATCTTTCCTTTTGTTGGGTTTAGAGTTTGGAGAAATCACCATGATGTGTAGTGGGTTTGTGTGTGTGTGTGTGTGTGTGTGTGTGTGTGTGTGTCTAATTTCACTTCTTGGCTGTCTAAATCTGAACAAGAGATCAGAGGCTTTATGGAATCATTCTAGAAAGCATTACCTTTTGATCATAATTTCAAATGCTACTGACTAAGACTTTTGCAAATTAAATTTTACAAATCAGAGATGAATACATTTGAACGATTTTTAAAATTTCTTATTTCAAAAATCCAGTAAAATTTCACTTAACTGATGGCTAAATAACAGACATGTATATACTCCTTTAAATACATTATCTAATTGAAGCTTCATAATAACCCTAAGAAGCAGGTACTACTGGTATTATTTTGTTTCCATTTTGCAAATCTGGAAGATTAATCTCAGGGAGGTTAAGTGATTTGTCCAGGGTCACTTGGCTAGTAAATAGCACTGCTGAGATCTGAAACCAAGGCTTTCTGACTCTATGACAATTGCTCTATCTAGTGTTCCACTGTAAATTTCTACACAGAAATGAAGTCAAAGTTACAATGGATGAAAATCTGATTACATAGAATTGTATTAGCATTAGCTTAAATGTAAGAATAATATCTATTGAGACACATTATTGTGTAGTGGGACAGAGGAAAAACCTTGGAGTCAGAAGAATGTGGGTTCAAGCCGGGTCTATGATATATGCTAACTATATGACCAAGTTACTTAGCTTCTGAGTGTGCTAGGCAACCATAATATTATCAATTACAGATCAATTGCCAATATGCATTGGTAGAATGAGTTTCCTCATCAGGAGTTTCCTCTTTTGATGAAATCATAGGGGCAGTCATCTACTGCTACTATTGATGCTGCTGCTGCAACCACTGCTCTTACTACTACTGCTGCTGCTGCTACTATTACTGCTGCTGCTACTACTATTATTACTGCTGCTACTACTCTCACTCCTATTTCTACTACTACTACTACTACTATTACTACTGCACTTATATGGCATAGTGGATAGAGAGCCTCATCTTCCTGAGTTCAAATCTGGCCTCAGACACTTAAGAACTGTGTGATCTTGGGCAAATCACTTAGCCCTCTTTGTCTCAGTTTCCTCATCTGTCAGATAAGGGGAAGGAAATGACAAACCACTCCAGTATCTTTGCCAAGAAAACACCAACTGTTATCATGAAGGGTGGGACACAACTGAACCACAACTACCACTGCTACTACTAATAATATCCATGTCATACTTTGACATTTTGATTCTGAGATAATTAACTGAACATATACCTATAATATTTGATTCCGACTGTTTTGCTTCACAAGGCACTTAATTAAAACATTTATAAGTATATCATCATTACAGCTCTCATGTCACTGAATCTTTAAGAAATACCATGAAATCAATCTTATTTTGAAGTTTTTATGTAACTAATCATTAAGTATATCTCTAGTATCCTTCAGTTACATATATTTCTTTCAGAATTACTAAAATTAATTTAATAATCTGCTGTTTAAAACTAATTTAATCTAATATAAATAAATAGGCTCAGAATAATTCTTGGGTTCAGCTCCTATCTGTCTCTATGGACAATACCTAAAGGTAATATTTGCTACCACAGTGATCCAAGGCCCCTGAATACCTAAGGTAATTATATAAAGTGTCATCCTCTAATTTTCTCCACAGCATAATTTAACATTTCAAAATCAAAAAATGTTAGAGCTAGAAGGATATTAATGATAACTTAGTACATTTCCCTTATTTTAAAGATGAGGAAACATAGCATAATGAGCATAGTCACATAGCAAATTAGTAGCAAAGCCAGGCCTAGAACTCAGGTCTTCTAACTCCTGCCCACTGGTCTTTCCAATGCTCTATGCCGCCTCTTTATTTCATTCTTCCCTAATTGTTTAATCTACATTTTTATCTCTTTGGCTATATTACATATATGTGTATATACACGTACACACACATATGCACTCTTTTTAGAAGTATTCTTATTATTATTCTTTTGTATCCCTTATAGCATATTGGGTCAAGATCAGGCACAGAGGTAGGTATTCAAATATCTTGATTGAATGATTGCTAGTTAGAGCAGTGCCTTTAAGACTAGTGTAAGGATGAGGGTCAATTGAATCAATCACAAAATCACCCCACTGATCTTGATCTTGTTCCTCTTTCAGGTAAGAGCTTCTCTACTGAATTGATCAATCAAAGGCACTTCAACTAGATGTGATTGGTTGAAGAACATGGTTACTTCCTTTGGAGATTGTATAGGACCATGAAGGCTGTTTGAAATTGGGAATTTGAACACCAGTCAACATAGAGGAGAATTGTTCCAGCTGTGACCCTGAGAAGGTATCACTTTGGGGTGGGAGGAAGAGCAAAAGAACTACGCCTTGAGCTTTGTCTGTTGCCTCTCCCCCAGAGGAGCACTTAATGAACTTTGGCTTCTTGTTCCTAAGAGCATCCCAAGAACTGATGACACAGTATCTACATTGGGAGCCAAGGAGACACTGAAGAAAGGTAGCTTCAAAACTATCTAAGGAGCCTTTCCCCCAAGATGGAACCAAAGGTGAAGAAGGAAGCCAAGACCAAGGCCTTGAAAGCCAAGAAGGCAATGTTGAAGGGTATCCATAGCCACAAAAAGGAGATACAAATATCCCCCACCTTCCAGCAACCCAAGACAGTAAGACTTCGAAGGCAACTCAAATGCCCTCAGAAAAGTGCCCCTCAAAGGAACAAACTTGATCACTATGTCATCATTAAGTTTCGCTAGACCACTGAATCTGCTATGAAGAAGACTGAGGACAACAGCACCCTGGTCTTCATTGTGGACTGCAAGGCCAACAAGCATCAGCTCAAGCAGGCAGTAAAGAAGCTGTAGGATATCAACATGGCCAAGGTCAACACATTGATCTGGCCTGATGGAGAGAAGGCCTATGTCCAACTATAATGCTTTAGTTGTTGCCAAAAAAAATTGGAGTCATCTAACCTGTGTTCAGCTGTCCCACTCCACCTACAATAAAATGTTTTCCAGTAAAAAAAAAAATGACTATAAGAAACACAAAAAAGACTATTTAAGGAGCACTTCCTGAGTAACCCACAATGGGGGGAAAGTACTTCCAGCAACCAGGATCTGGGAATTATCTCTCTGCCAAGTGCTCTAAACTAGTACCCACTTTCTCCTAGACACTGTATATTGGCGGGAGAGTGTATCACAGATTTGGAGAGATATTTCATGTCAACTCTCTTCTTACAATATCACCTTAGTAAATATTCCTTTGTAAAAGTTAATTATCTGACTGACTGATTTCAAATGATAATCATGGAAGGAAGCAATCAGTGTGGGCTCATGGGCTATATAACTCTACTAGACTAGAAAACCACTCCCCAGTCCCTTCAGGTTAATTCTAGAACCCTGAGGAGAGAAGAAGAGGGGGAAGCATGTTCTGGACGGGGGCCAACTGGCCAGAACTAATGGGAGAAAGAGGTTGGGAGAATGACTATAGGGATGTGCTAAACTAGCATATTCATATAGATTCAAACATTGCTTTCTTTTTATTCCACAGAAGTAGCAGGATGTCGTAGAAAGAGCACTGCATCTCAGGTTGGAGGTCTTAGGTTCAAGCCCCACCTCTGACCCTGGGCAAATCATTTAACTTCTCTGGATGTCAGTTTCCTCATTTGTAAAATGTGTTGGACTAGGTGACCTCTAGGTTCTTCTAGCTAAAAATAATAATGTTCTATAAATAAAAATTATCCCCATACCCCACTTAAACTAAAATATAATGTGCCTCTAACATTCACTAAACATGCTGAATAACCAAGGAAGGTTTTGATAGCTAAATATATGATATTTTCATCTCATAGAAAGTAGAGTTGAGACCTTTCTAGTGGTTTGGACAAATATTGATTCAATATTGGTCCAAATATTAGTCCAAATATTGATTAGAGTCACAGAATTTCAAAAGTATAAGTCCTTATCCAGTCCAATTCCTTCATTTTACTTTAAGTTCAATAAAACAACTTTTAATTAACTTTCCAAACAATCCCAAATTTTTGTCAAATGTTTTTTAAAGTAATATAACTTTTGAAATAATATCAAATTATTTTTTTTAAATAGCATTATGCAAATTAGCTATGTGGCTCACTGGATTGAGCACTGGGCCTGATGTCAGAAAGACCAGAATTCAAATGTGACCTAGATACTTACTAGCTCTGTGACCCTGGGCAAATCACTTAACCTCTGCCTGCATGAAAGTGGAGAAGGAAAGGGCAAAACACTCCAGTATCTTTGCCAAGAATACCCAATCATGAAGAGTCAGCCACAAATGCATGACTGAACGATAAAAAGTACTTTTGTTATGTACTTTTGCTATTTCAAATCTTTTTTTTTTTTAATGGAAAGAGCAGAAGTAGCTAAGCCATGAATAAATGAATGTATGAAAATATAAGCTCCTGGAAGGCAGGGATTTTTGTTTCATTTTGTCTTTGTATTGACATTAATACAATGCTTTCCAAATATTAGGTACTGAATAGATGCTTTCTAAATTGAAAGGAGTAAGGAAAAGGCATCAGCCCTAGGAAAAATTGGGAAGTAGGTTATTTTTGGCCTAAGTAACCTCAGCATTGCTTTTAAACATCTTACAAACTATCCCTCTCCCCCCCACAACAACCCTGTCCTCACCCCCACTTAACATCAATAGGTTTACCACTGCAAAAATTATTTAGTCTAGTTCTCAGCTTCCTCCTCAAATTAATTTATCTGTATCAAATTCACTTTGGGCAATACTCTTCTTTCTGCTAATTTGATAAACTTGTCCTGTGCACTACTGTGCTAATGAGTTTTTGTTTTACCCCACCCAGTTGATATATCTGCATTTCAACGTGAACTTTCCAAAGATAATACCTTCTCACAAAACAAAAGCAGGAAGACAGTCCCTGTTCCATATATAGTGAAGTCAGATGCTCTTGAAGAGAATATATATATATGAGAATATATATGTGTATATATACACATACATATATAAATAGCCACATACATGTTATACATACATAATGTATATCTACACATAGACACATATATGTAGATATATATTTGTGTGTATTTATGTGTGTGTGTGTGCATGCATGTATAGCAGGGGCAGCTAGGTGGTACAGTGGAGAGAGCACTGGGCCTGGAGTCAAGAAGATCTTACTTCAAATCTGGCCTCAGATATTTAGTAGCTGTGTGATGCTGGGCAAATCACTTAACCCCTATTTGCCTCAGTTTCTCATCTACAAAACGGGGATACAATGGACAAGGAAATGGAAAACTGCTCTAGTACCTTTGCCGAGAAAAATCCCATGGACAAAAGTTCATGGAGCCACATAGAGTTGGACACAACTGAACAACTCAATAACAATAAAACTCCCTGACTCTAGTCTTAGTACTCTATCCTATGCCACCTATGTGCACCCCTTCCCCCTTTCTTCTAGAGCAGTGGTTCTCAACTTTCCTAATGCCACAGCCCTTTAATACTTGTATGTGGGTGTATCTGCATGTGGGCGGATCCGCCTGGAGACAGATAGAGGAGCGGTGTCTTGGTTCCTAAGACCATCGGAAATATGTGTTTTCCAATGGTCTTAGGCAACCCCTGTGACCCCCGTGAAAGGGTCATTTGATTCCAAAAGAGGTTGCGACCCACAGGTTGAGAACCATTGTTTTACAGTCTAGGATAAAATATAAATTTATTAGCCTAGCATTCAGGTCCCAACTTAAATTTCCCACCTTACTTAACTTTAATCCCCTCTCACTAGCAATATTCCATGAAAATTAGACTGCTACCTATTGTCTAAATATATCAAATGCCATTCTTATCTCCCATTTTCAGAATCATTATCTTCCTTCAAGGTTTAGCTCAGGTGCTTCCTCCCCAGTGTAGTCTTCTTAGATTTCCTCAGTTACTAGTGTCCCCTCCCTCCTCAAATTACATTCAGTTTACTTATCTGAGTTGATAGATTCTAGTGCTTTGTGTTATCTTTCTAATAAGTAAAGAGGTCAGATGATCAGAAGATTTCTACTTGGAAGGGACTCCAGAGATCATCCTGTTCAGCCCCCTCATTTTACCGATGAGGAAACTTAGACCCAGCAAAGCTAAGTGAATTTCCCAAAGTCAAAAGGTAGCAGGTAACATCGTAGAGGCATACTGTGCTGATTTTAAAACACAGATCAGTAAAAATTCTAACAGGAGGAAAATGATTGTCCTCCACTGCCACAGCTGAAAATGTATCGCCAAACACCTTGAAAATCTGAGCAGATGTGTCCAAATAAGCATCACTATGCATAGATACAGTATCGAAAGCAGATGAAATACAGATTGTAAACTGTAGCCAAAGTTTTCTGAATCAACACAATCTTGTATTTTCTACTGATGCCATAAGAATAATATATTTGCATCAGAGTGTAAATGTTAACCACATATAAAAAAGGTGGACAGTAACACAATTTAGTATAACACCATCAACTATAAGATTCTCTGTGTGTATATATAAAACGTTAAGAGATGCTGTTATTATTGGTTATAAAATCATATCATTCTCCATTCTATAAATGCCAATGTCTCCCAATTACCTCAAGGATCAATCTTCTATTTGAACCTAAAGCTCTTTACAGCCTGACCTCAACCTACCTTTCCTGCCTCACTGTCCATCATTCCTCTATAGCCCACCTAAGCTGCCTTTCTTACTTTTCCTCACACTCTTTACTCTGTCTCCTGCTATGGCACCTTAGTATTAGCTGTCCACAATAACTGGAAAGAACTCTATCCTCATCTCTCCCTCTTAGAATACCGAGTTTCCTTCAAGACTCAGTTTAAACATTACTTTCAGCTACGAGGTCTTAATCCCTATAGTTAGAGGTGAGCTAAGTAAATATTTAATGACTAGCTCTTTAAAAAAACAAAAAAAAACATTTGTACCCAGGACACACTTTTAAGTTGAATCTGTATTTAACATTTTCTCCATCACTTTCTCAAATCTAGATAATTAACAAAATAATAAAACTCTGTAATTTATAGTGTTTGCTTATTTCCAAGGTGTAAATACTCATACCAAAAATTTACCAATTGATTCTCAAGCAGTACAAGCTTGTTCCAGCACACCTGTAGACTCTCCTCTTAAATCTCTGAATCTGTTGCACCTTAAATCTCTAAATCTATCCTGTCATAGACATTTAATAAATGCTTATTGATTAATTGACACAAACTTCTGCATATAGGAGGAAATAAATAAAAAACAGTGTCACTATTGTCTCCAAGTTGTATGATTTACTAATAGAAACAGGACAGCTAGGTGGTTCAGCGTATACCGTGCCAGACCTGGAATCAGGAAGACCTGAGTTCAAATATAGCCTCAGACATGACTAACTGTGTGACTCTAGGCAAGACAATTAATCCCATTTGCCTCCATTTCCTCATTTGTAAAATGAACTCGAGAAGGAAATGGCAAACCACTCCAGTATCTCTGCCAAGAAAACCCCTAATGGGGTCACAAAGAGTCAGACATGACTGAAAACAGATGAACAATAACAACAAATTCACCAATCAGTTATTAAGGATCCATTATGTGAAAAGCACTATTAGTCATTGGACATAAAAAGGGTTAAAAAAAAAAAAAAGAAATGGTACAGGCCCTGTCCTCCAAGATATCACAATCTAGGTGAGGGGGACTGCAAAAGTATACAAATAACTTAGTACAAGATAGAGCACAATAGAAGAAGCTAGGTGGATAGGTGCATAGAGCATTGGGCCTGGAATCAAGAAGACCTGAATTCAAATGTGGCCTTAGACACTTACTGTGTGTCCTTATGCAAGTCACTTAAGCTCAGTTTGCCTATGAGACAGTTAAATGGCTCAGTGGCTGGAGTGCCAGGTCTGGAGTCAGGAGAAACCGCGTTCAAATCTGGCCTTGAATACTTACTAGCTATGTGACCCTGGGCAAGTGACTTAACCTTGTTTGCCTCAGTTTCCTCAGCTGTAAAATGTGCTGGAGAAGAAAATAAGCCACTCCATTATCTTTGCCAGGAAAACTTCAAATGGGGGTCACAGAGAACTAAACATGACTAAAATGACCAAACAACAACAAACAACAAAACAAGTTTTCTTATGTAATATATGCCATGTATATTCATATTTCAGTCTCAATGTTATTTCTTTGGGTTTTTAAATTAGGAATATCTATCAATCACTGCTTCTTCTTCCATTAAATCATGTTTTGCTGATTTACAAATAATCATTTTAAACTTCAAATGACTGCCCAAGCTACCTAAAGATATTATACTTGGTGAAAACTAACTCAAATTATATCATACTATGTCATTGTCCTTGCACTATTGTTGTGTAATAATAGCATCCTACATTTGTGATGTCAACCCCAAATAGAAACAAATCCCCATGGACCTCACCACTTAGAAAACCATAAAGTAACATTATCTACATTTTATTGGATTTTTATTTATTTTGTTAAATATTTCCCAATGATAATTCATCTGATTTGGACACACTCCAGAATTCTGTGAGTCATTGTGAGTTCAACTATTGTCTTAAAATAGTATCTTACACTTTTCTACCATTATTGTATAAAAGACGATAATAAAGTCTTATAAGCTAGCATAGGCCCTGGGTTCAAGAGAACTAAAGCAGTGTTGTAAATTATCAAGTTTTGAATAAGTAATACACTAATAAAATGGAAATTTTGAATAATTTAATAAAATTCTACTCTTCTTGGTTACTGATACTCATTGCTCTCTAAAGCATCATCATTATCATGCCAGTTAAGTATGGGAAGAGCTTGTGAACCAGAAAAAAATGTTTCACTTGTAACAGATTTTTTTGGGGGGGGTGGGGTGGAACTCCTCCCCACAGCTGCAGGAATAGTTTAAAAGATGAGGCAACTAACTCCATAGGCTGAGAGAAGTGTCATGTTTGGCTCTCCATGGTTAGAAGTACATTAAGAGAGTTCATAATGACAACCAAGTAGAACATATGTTCACCTCATTTAATGGAAAATAATGACATGGATTTGGATTTAAAGTTTCCCAAGATGTTATAAAACAGGACTATTTCCCATGCTATTACTGGACAATATTATAATTACTCTTTAAGTACTTCAATGTTTAAACATATGTGGGAACCCTTATGGGTTTCCCCAACTTGATAAGTGATCTTCAGGGATTGTTGTAGCCAAAAGATTCACCATAAAATCAGAGTTGGAAGGGAGTTTAGAAGCTGTCTAATCCAATCTTCTCATTTTACAGACAAGGAAACTAGGTTTGAAAGAGGTTAAGAGATTTGTCCAGTGTCACATAGCTAGGAAATATCTGAGATTAGATTTGAGCCCAATCATGGAATTTTCCTGACTAAAAGTCTACTACGTCAATACCGCCTCTTAAAACCAACCTGATGAGGAGTACATTCAAACTTAGCTAGCCTGAGCCTAAAACAATAACTATATAGCTCTGTCCTTGAATCTTTTCTAACTTAGTAGAACCTGTCAGAGCTGCAACTCCACTAGCACATCCTTGGAAAACCCAGGATCACCTCTGCCAAAATTAGATAGCAAAGGAAAACATCAGTGGTGTAACTGTTTAAATAATGAATTTTAAAACTTACTTGCTAATTATTATCTGGTTTATGACACAGTCTGCTTTATAGTTGTATTGTGATTGAAGTAATGAATTAGCTACCAATTAGCAACCTTATAGTACTTATTAAATGCCTACTTAATAGCAGGCACTACGCTAGGTGTTAGAGATACAAGTGAAAAAGCAAAACTATGCCTGTACCCAATGAGTGTAGTCTCCTGATTCTACTTACATATTTCCTAAATAGCAATCTGGATGATAGCCAGGCTGTCCCTAAATATCTTCCTTAGATTTTCAGCGGTCTTTGTCAAAAGGAGTAATGGAGGTATGGTTCATAATATGACTGGGATAAAGAATGCAGACAAATAGTCTTTATGAGTAGGTTAAATTGGGCAATATCCTCTTTTACCAATTGACCTTTTGTCTTTCATTTGTCATATTTCTTAAGAGTTAGTATATATAGGAAGTTGGCCCCAGGGAGAAATAATAATAACTAAGTCATCCAGACACTCTTCTTTCTCAGTTCCACGTCTTATTTTTGTCCCATATAGTAAGGGTGGGTTATTCTTACATACCAAATATCTTTACAAGACAGAAACTCAGTTCAAAATCAAATGGAAAGCACTCAAGAGAATAAAGACAAGTATAGAAAGAGCCATTTAAAGGAATAGAGGCAGGGTTGGATTGCGTATGAACCTTTTATGAAAAGCATCAAGGTCTGCCAATTATCAGTGTGCTTCACAGTCTTTGGCTCTAGTGAGATTCATTTCTACTTCAGTATTTCCAAAACAAGTCATTTTTTTGTTTTGTTTTCTCATAGGTTGGATGAGAATCTATAAACTTGTCTTTATTAAGTCGACCTCAGCACAAATTACCCATGCCTTTCTTGATCATTTGAAGGCTTAGATAACTACCAAGTTCTGTATGTGGAACTACAAAAATGCTGGAAAATATAAGTAGAACTGAATGCTATGAATTCTCTCATGGAGGAAGATATAACCCCAGAATAATTATAATTAGGACTCTGTAACTTATCCTTCAGCCTTTGGATAAAATGCAAGTTGGTGGTGAATGGAATTTTGCTTATCTAGGACTACATTTAACAGGCTACCTCTCTTTTTATGACCCTTTCTATATTTAGTACTCAATAAAGACTAAATAATCATAATTGCATAAATGACAGCTAAATATATTATCTAAATTCAAATTGAAATGAAATATATAAACTGATTATGTTACAGCCTTACACCCCTTATCCCCCTCCACACACACACATACACACACACACACACACACACACACACACACACACACACGAGGACCCTTCTCCTTGGACAGAAATTGTAGCTAAAGATCTCCTAAAACAAGTTAAAAATAGAGAGAAAGCATTTCCCCAAAGTTAAAGTAGAAACTTTCAAGAAGTGATAACTGGTTTGACTAATATAGGTTCATACCCACAATTCCTATTAAATAAATATCTTTCTCCTCCTCCTCACCAAAGGTTAACTGTTCTAAGAAATGTATTGTCCATTCAAATTCTCACTATGCTCATTATTTATAAATCAAGAAATATTTGTGGCACCCTCAATCTGTGCTGCTAGATTGTGCTCTCTGGGGAGTGGTGACTTTTCTTATAAATATTGCACTTCCACATCTATATTAAGAGGATATTTGTAGCAACTTTTGTCATTCATTTTGATTCTGTCATTATTTATATAAAACCATTTTTCAAAGCTTCTGTGTAGCCCAAGAAACTTCCCAAAAGGCTATATTATGAACTATCCAAGAACAAAAAATTAGGCAAATCTCAATTTATAATAAGATGGAAGCCGTTATCAGCTCTAGACTTCATATAATGTATGGTCTCAGAGACAGTATATGTATGTGTGCGCATGCATATAAAAAATTATTTAGGACTGAATTCAACATTAAGCCAACTTGGTTTGGAAAAAAGACCAATAGTCAAAAAGAATATAACTTTATCTCCATGCATTCTCTACCTCCTGACAATGTTCACTTTTCTAAGTCAAAGAATAGCAATAATAATAATATTCAAGGTAAAACCCATAGCAGGAATTCAAATACACAGATATAATAATATTTTTAAATATTTTATTACATTATTTTATTTTACATAGACATTTTCACAATTCATTTTTATTGTTTTATTTTCTTTAAGGGGTCATAAGAAAGTTGGAGAATGGAGAGCCAATGGATAGTCCAAGAGGAGTGAAGTGATTTGCTTCAACAAAAAATTAAAACCTAGGTTTTTATTAGCAAAGCTGAAATAAAATCTGACTTCCAGGGTAATGCTTGCTTCTTCAACCCCACTCTGCAACTTCCATGAGTGAACCAGCAAGTGTTTAACAACAAGCTCTCCAAAAACATAAGACACACTTTTAAGTTTAATCCTTATTAACATATCATTTTCTCTATCATTTTAAATCTAGACAACCAACAAAACAATTCATCAAAATCTGATCTGTAGTATTTGTCCACTTCCACGGCATACGTGTTCACAATGAAAATTTAACAATCAGCCCGTGAACCTGTATGAGCTGGCTGCAGCATATGTCTGCCTACTTATCTGTCTATCAGCAATACCATCAGTTACTCATTTTCAAAATCCTTAATTTTTACCTTCGTCTTTTTTTCTCTCTCACTTTCTCATATTTAACTGATTGCCATCTTGCCCATTCTATGTCACAAATGATACATTGCTTACATCTGTTCCATTTTCTCTATCCCCTGTGCTACCACCCACCCTAGTAAAGGCCCTCTTTACCGCCTATGGGGACTATACTGGTAGCCTCTTAACTAGTCTTCCTTTCTCCACTGTCTACACACTAAAATCCAACCTTCATAAAGGTATAAACAAACAGAACTGATCATGTCACTCCTTCTGAAGGCCCTTCAATGTCTTTCTCTTGTAAAGATCAAACTCTATGCTGGCATTCAAGACCCTCCACAGTCTGGCAGCTTATGTCACACTACCCCCCTTCCATATATGATAACTTCAGATAAAATGGAGTATTTGCCATCCCCAAATATGCCCTGTGTTGTCCTATCAATGTTATTTTGCATATTCTATTCCCTATATCCAGAATATTCCACTTTGTCCCCCTGATCTCCATCTATTGAAATCCTATCTACCTTTCAAAGTTCAGTTCAAATGTCATCTCATAAATGAAGCTTCCTTGATATTTCTAGTCAGTAATGTCCAATTCTTCTTCCCTCAAATGCCACATAGCACTGGGTCTATGTGTCACTAAAGCACTTATCATGTATCATTTTGTATTTCAGGTATTGTTTATGTGTTACTGACTATAGGTCTATGAGAAAAGTGACTTTCATTAAATTTTTATATTCCGCTGTCTTGCATAGTGCTCTACATAAAGTAGGCCAATTAATAAGTATTAAAAATTTATTGAAGTTAATTCCACATGACCTCCAAAGTCTTCTGTCCCATCCACTTTCCACATATCAATATTGCTATGCAAGACCCATCAATAGTGCTATGGTATGCTTTATTGAATGAATGAATTGCTATACAAGTGGGCAAGTTGTTTAACTGGACACTCTGAAAGGTTCCTTAACTCTCTGGTTTGCAAAAGTGACTTTCACTAATCTGCTACTCCAGGACCCTAAATTGTAGTCTAGTAATCAAAAGAATGAATATTCCTTTTGAAATGTTTAATTGACACAGACAGCATAGTGACAGCCAGAAAGAGGAGTAGACAGAGCCTCAAGAATTTGATTGAAATCCTGGTCCTAACACTTTCTTGCTGCATGATCATGGAAAAGAATGCAGTTCAAAGTAACAAAATTTCTATCTTTCTACCTACCAGTTATTGTGATGAAAGATAAGTTTAAGATCTATAAATTTTAAAATATTATATAAATGTGAAATGTTATTTATTCAGTCACAGGATCTGCCAAATTAGTTTTTAAAAAAAGTATGCAAGAAAGACTAAAGTGAACAAAAGAACAGAAGACCAAAAGAATATTCCCAAAGCATTTCTGAATATTCTCAAAGTTGAAAGGATCATAAATCAGGACTAGAAGGAGCCTTCAAGGTCATTTGCCCGAAATCCCACATTTTGCAGGTAAATAAACTGAGCCCTAGGAACACTAAGTGACTTGCCCAAGGTCACACAGTAAATAGCAGAACCTCAATCCTCTAACTCCAAATCTAGTTCCATTATACCAAAATGATTCCCACACAGCCCCTTTTTTTTAGTCAATAGTACCACAATCAAACATAATGAATCTTGATTTCACAAGGAGTTCACTCTTTTTGTTGCAGAAGGAAAATTCGGAGTGGGGGTCAGGGAAAGAACTATGGTTATGGAATGGTGTATGTAATGTCAGAGGCAGTCAGTGTGTTGACTGATTTTGCTTAGTTGCTTTTTTTTCTCTTTTTACAAAATCTGTTACAAGGGAAGCTTCACTAGGTAGGGGACAGGAGGAAGATATATTTGGAAATGAATGTGATATAAAAACAAAAGGCTCAATAAAAAGAAAACAATGATTTCCCAAGGGTATTCCAAATTGCAGTTTCCATGTTATAACAGAGCAATTTTAATATTGCCACACCAGGTCATATTATTTCTGTTGGATGGATGGATGGATGAATGAATGGATCTGATAAATGAACAAGTTAACACATGTCAAATCATATACTTTGAAAATATCTTAATTTCCTGTCATTTGTAAAATAGCCTGAGTATTCAAGATCCTTTTTTTTTTTAATAGCTTTGTACTTGGTTGCACAGTCTACAGCTACAAAAAAGTTTGGTTCTGTAGTAGCATGTTACTTCCTTCAGTACTAGAAGATGCAGGATTTTGTCAATGTAATGTCTAAACTGACAAGATGGCAACCCCTTTATAACTTGGTAGATGATCTTTGGCCAGAAAAGTTCATTGACCTCTGGCCAACCAGCTGAATCTCTCTGAATGTAACTAACCTGATCCTTGGATGACAGGCATACAATCTTTTGGCAGGTCCATATTCAAAGTTTAGGATCTGCCAGAGTTTGTCTTATAAAATGTCAGTGTGGCAGAACAGATAAAGTGATGTACCAGAAGTTGACTGTCTAGGTTCAAACTCCTCTTTAGATACTTAGTGGCTCTGTGGTAATGGGCAGGACCTCTCTGAACCTCAGGTTATAATCTATAAAAAGGGGATGATAATGGCACCTGTCCCCATGGTTACTGGGAAGAACAAATGAGAGAAGGCACACAAGCACTCTGCAAACCTTAAAGCCCTATAAAATAATGGGATTTCCTGGCATAGCTTCAAGAACCCGGGGCCACCTCCATTTCATAATGAAGTCTCAGAGGATGACTTCAGAAGATAAGTAACGTATTAGCAATAGCTAATTACACTGAAAATTCCATGCAACAAACATTTATTAATCACCTACTATGTGCAAGGCCCTACCCTGCAAATGTATCCCTAAGGCTGCAAATATAAAACAAAAAATGCTAGCAATCAATAACATCACCATTGCTAATTTCAGCATGTTTGGTATTCGTTCTTCATAATTGCTCCCTTCCCTTCTCATCAACTAGGAAAATTGCAAAGGAAAAAAAAAGGCAGTAAGCTAATTTCATCAAGCTCTTTAGCTTATTTGCTCTGACCATAAAAAGTTTTCCAGGTCTGATATTAATATCTATTGTGGTTATCTGCTGTCCCTATCAGATTCAATATTATTAAACTTCTACAAAAAAGACCCCAAATCAACAATGACTGTGAATTTGAAGAATTTTAAATTTACATTTCCTTCTTAAGTAATTGCATGGCATATCCATCACAAAGACTGTGGATTTTTTACAAAGAAATTTTTGCTTAAGAACACAATGATAAATGCCTTGGATGTAATCAATCCATTTCCATACCAAAATGTAGGTGTGATTCTCTTGATGTTTTGGTTGCACATTGGGAATGCTGGTGCACACAAGACTTCACATTCGTGAAATATAACTTCAAGATTTATACTTGCTGAACACTTTTTTCTGATAACAATAATATATGCCTTAATAAAGTCTATTAATAGCAGTCAATTACTTTGAAAGAGCACTGCTAATGCTTTTCACAACTGTACTGTTTTATATTGGACTTTTTTAGGGAGCCAAGTCATTCTTAGTTCATATATAGTGTTACTTGACATACTGAAAACAAGAGGTCTTCAATTTTAATCAGTAAATCATTGTACTATCCCTGAAGGATATTATAAACAAAACTCCATTTTTCAGATGAGAAAATTAAAAATGCAAGACAGGTAAAACTGCTTTGAAAATTTATAATGGTTCATTCCTAAAAAGAGAAATGACAGTGAACCTCCCACCATTTTTGCAGAGGTGGGGGGGACTCTAGGTGTGGAACATTGCATATAATCGAAACCTGGTCGATGTGTTGGTTAGTTTTGCTGAACAGCTTGTTCTTGTTGCTATTGTTGTTTTAATTTTTCTTTTTATTTCTTGTTCTTTATTATAAAGGGATGGCTCTCTTGAAGAGTGAAAGGGGAGGGATATATCTGGAGCACTGATGCCACCCAAGCCCATTACACCTCTCTCACCAAAGCCACTGCACAGTCTACAGAAGCTAAAGAGCACAGTCCTCCTGCCTCAATTGTTTACTGTAACTATATGTATGAGGACAATGATTAAAGTTGGTCATTTTCTCAAGAGTATCTTGTAGGCTGAGTATGGTAAGTACTGCTTGAGTGAAAGGACTTTGATCTATATTTGACTGTGACAAGGAGGGCTTGGAACTTAGGTCATTATCTTATCAAACATGATGATATGTAAATATATGTATGTGTGTAAGTACATAAACACATGTGTTTGTATCATTTAGACTGAAAACTTCTAGGGAACTGGCCTATTATTTTCTGCTGATAGGGGAGGAGAGAAAATATATAATTCAGTAATTTTCATTAGTGGGTTGTGTTACAGGTTCGTTCATACAACATCCCTTTCACTGTTAGAGTTGATAGACATTCATTCTGAAACTAAGGTCCTACCACTGGGGGAAAAACAGTGAGTAGTACAATGACTGGATTGCCAAATAAGACTAATGTAAAATGATCAGAAATTAAATACCCAGAAAGAAAATAAGCCTTACCATTGGTAGTATGTTTGATCCTTAAGCGTTTATGGTTCTGTCAATACAGTAAGAGAAAGCAACTAATTCAGTACTTCAGGTGACCACCTAACCTTTATTATTCAGAGCCATGAGTATATATTTTGGGAACTGGCTTCTCTACAATGTCTACCCTTAAAAGAACTTAAAATCTACCGTGGATAAGACAGTATATATATATATATGTACTTAAGAAATCCGTACCAGGTAATTTTTTGAAGGAAGACACTAACAGGTGGGTAAAAGGAATCAGGAAAGGTTCACACAGAAGGTGGTTTCTGAACTGAGACTTGAAGGAAACTAGAAATTCTAGGAGGTGAGGAGGGAGGGGAGTACCTTTCAGGGATAAGGGAAAACAAAGGCTCTGAGTCAAGAGATGGAGTGTCATGTATAAGGAGTAGTAAGAAAAAGAGAGAAGGAGGTGAAGAGAGGAAGATGGGAAAAGGAGAGGGGAGTGGGGGGAAAAGGAAAGAAGAGGGGTCATGCAAAGGAGACTGAGGAGTAGTCAGATAAGAGGAACCAAAGGGGGGAAGTGTCATGAAAAAAGAGGACAGATAACTCCAAAAATCTAGTTGTTTTATATTATGCAGACAAAAACATATTTAGATAATTGGATTTTTTAAAATATTTATAGAGATCTTTGGAACACAAAGAATCCACTATTGACCATTTTTACTGCTATGTTGTACCCGAGTGTTGGTCACTATACACTTAATACATATAGCCAATTTAAACAGAGACCAAAATTGCATTCTTTTTTTTTTTGTCATTTCTTCTAAACTTGGCCTGCAAACAATGCTACTCTTCTAGCCAACCTACGTCAGTGCTCTCAGAGATCTCAGAGACCAGAGCTGCAGAGCTCCAGCTATTACGTGATGGCAGTGGCAAGCTGCAGGCTAAATATAGAGTGACTTAGGCTCTTCCACCTCCAAAATCCTCCTACAGTACTTCCTTTCCAGTGGCATAATTAAGCCAGAGTGAGTAAACCATCTGTCCTGGGATAGACTACAGATTAAAGATGTTGGGACCAAGTGCTTGTTGACCCTAAAACATGCTCCTCTTATGACCCAGAAGTGATGGATCACACTTCAAGCTGAGCAAACTCCTCTGTTGCCCATGACTACCTGCCCCTCCTAATACAAGCCCATCTGACACTCTCCCCAACATGAGCACCTCTCTTCCCCACCCCTTCCCTTATACACACTAACTAAACTCATTCAATTTGACTGCTTTTCCTCAAGAATATGGTTTCTGGAACCTGCCCTGGTGGAGATGGACTTCAGATCCTACTGATAGTTTTGTTTAATTCTCCTTAAAATCTGCAGCAACACTCACGACAGAAGTTATGAAGCATTGAAAAAACCCTCTGTGGTTGAGTTTGGTGGTTCAATTCAGTTCAATCAACCAACTATAACTAAGTTCCTACCACAAGCACTAGGTAATTGGGATGCAAAAAATAAAAAAAAATGGAAAGAGGCATAGTTCTTGCTTTCAAGGAGATTATAATTTAATGCTTCACTAAATAATTGCCAACTCTCACTTTCAATTTGCACTCAAACATAGTTGCTAAATTTGAAATGAATTGAACAATAGATCAGATAAAATATAATTTAAAGAGTCTTCCAGGGTGGGATGCATGCCAAATTAGCTTTATTAGTTTATAACCCAAATCAATCATGAATAAAATCCTAGACTACCTAAATACAGTTCGGGGATATTGATGACATACTTGCTTATAACAAGACTGACACATATCTAATCTCAGAGAAGTCAAAGACTGAAAGGTTCAGTAAGACCAAACTGTTCTTCCCCTGGGGAACACAGACATTACTAATATCTATTTCTTTTCTTTTCTTTTCTTTTTTTAAATTATACCTATTTCTAAAGAACTTTGAGTTTTACAAACCATCTTTCTCACAACTCAGGGTGGTAGGGAGTCCGAATATTATTACCTTCATTTAATGAGTAAGGACACTGATACTTAGTAAGGATACTGATATATAAATGACTTGTCCAAGTCCACCCAGTGAGAATACATCCAAGCTAAGATTTGGATTCTGGCCTCCTAACTCCAGGTCCAACATGCATTCCACAGAACTATCTCTCACATATTCAACTAATGTGATTTATGACATGATAATAGGTAAAGATGTGCAGTAAATAATTAAGAAGTATTTAACATCTATAAATACAAATATTCAAATTTCATTTCCTGTTAGCATTGCTAATAAACCTTTAGAAAAACAATCATTTTAATCACAGAATGTGGCAAGCCTGATCAAGTGTTTGGAGTTCTGTCAGGATCATATTTGACCTCCTTAAAATAACCACACCTTGAATTTTCTCAGTTTCACTTTTTCCCTTCAGGTGTAATATTCTATTCAATCCTATTCAAAGCCCATTCATGACTATTACTATTAAAAGGGTGGCTGGTTTACATACTTCAATTTAGTTTCTGATAACCTGAGTTTTGCGCTGGTAGGTGGTACAGTGGAGAGTTCACCAGGCCTGAGTCAGGGGTGACTCCTTTACTTTGTGAGTTCAAATCTGGTCTCAGACACTAACTAGCTTTGTGAGCCTGGGCAAGTCACTTAACCCTGTATGCCTCAGTTTCCTCATGTGTCAAATGAGCTGGAGAAGGAAATGGCAAACTACTCCATTATCTTGGCCAAGAAAACCCCAAATGGGGTCACAAAGAGTCAAACACAACTGACCAACAGCCTGATTTTTGCCTTACAAACAACAAAATAAGATATATAATGAATACATCAGGCATGGAAAATATAAACTTTCTGGACAGGGCGGTAGGAAGTCACTCAAGAATACTAAGTGAAGTCCATTGGAACAGATTAGAAACTTTCCTCTGCTCCTTTTCCCATGACAACAAATTTGCAACTTTCTTCTAAAAACTTTAAGTCAGAACTTTAAGCAATTTGATACTTGAGGTTCTTAGATTCAGGACTTAGAAGTAAATTTCTTCATTGTAGTTCTTGAATGATGATTTAAATTGTACACCCTTTTTCTACACAGAGGACCAAAGTCAGGTCTACAGCGATCTGTTGATACTTACTAAGTACCAAAATACACAAATACTATTTAACAAATTTCCTGTCATACTAAAACTTGGAATTACTTTGATGGCCATTCTTTGCCATTGCTTACTGGTTGATCTTCATCAATTTCCATTTCTCACATATAGTTACAGCAACAAGAATCATGACATTTTATCACAAAATTTTACTTCTCAAAGAGTTGCCATCATTCTGTCAGGAATCATTTTCTTGCATTATTTCTGTCTTCCGGAAGACTTTTGCTACATAGCTTGAATTTCAAATCCTCTTGTCGTTGTTTGTAACTTAGGAGGAGGGAAAGATAGATATAGGGGAAAAATTTTCACATTGATTTCTGTTGAACTGAAGGTCATAAAAAGTACTACTGAAAAATGTTTTTATTTCAATTTTGAAAAGCAGTTTGGCAAGATACATGTATGTTCAGGCTTTATATAAGAGCCAGTGTTTGAAAAGGCTGGTGTTAGTTGGTAACCATTGTCAAAGATTTAAATTGAATTTATTTTAACTCTGTGTCAGGTAAGATTATGTTTGAAGCTATGATTTTTAAAAAAAAGTGGAAGGTGTTCAGTATGCCTAATTGTGAACAGTGACAGAGTGCCAAGTACTCAAGCATACACATGTATCATTATTCCATATGGAATACCTGTATACATGTAACCCTCTGTTTTGTTTTCATAGTAACAAGGAGGTTTGGAAACAAATCTCACACAAAGAGAGTTTGATCAATCAAAAACTTCTTCAGGCTAATCTTTCACTGTAACTATATAATATGATTTGATTAACTGATAATTTATACTAAATCTACTCACACATTTCAACTCTAACAAATATATACAAAATACTATACCTATTCTACATGGTATTGTGTCAAAGGTCTCCAGGAGATCCTGACAAGTCAAAATCAGAGATGTTTTAAATTTTCTATCCCTATCAATCCTATTATTTGGATATTCATCTGCAATTCAAACCAAAATCTTTGCAATAAGAGAAATACTCAATATAACAATAATATCAAATTAGGCCAACAACTTGAAATCTAAACAAGTATATTAACAGAAATATAACAAACAACTTTTTAATTTTCAATGTTTCATGGCTGACCTAATTCAAGGACAAGGAAACTACTGACTGGTATATCTATTCAGAAGATTCAGCATTGTAACATTGATTTTTACTGCATATCACAAATATGCTGCACATTTCTAACCTAGTGGTCAAAAAAGATTATGACACTTGTAAAAAACCCTGTTATATTAAGTTGATGTGAATGCATATTCTGTGCATTCTTATCTTTTCCATTATAAAAATATGAATTCATTTTCTATCTAATCCTCTAGTATCAGCATTAATTCTCTCCATAGTAACAATACACTACATGATTTTTTTTTTGTAATTAACAATGAAAAGACAATATCATTTTTATATATGTTATTTTTGATAGACCATTTTGTTTACATCTTAAATATCCACCTAGAGAAAAATATACCTTGGCCTCTATTTGGTTAAAATAATGTTCACTATATCATATAATATACACTATATCAGGTGAAAAAAATCTAACTTTTATTAAAGGCATATAAGCAAACCTGAATATTCAAAAGGATTTGGTTTTCTAAGGGAAAAAGAAACTAAATAGTACTGAAGGAAATGTTTCTGATAAAGTTAAATGGCCTTTTCTGGGAGACTGGATCAGTGAAAATGTAATTAATATGGATCTTATTAATATTTCAAGTAATTTCTAGGCTTGATTATACAGTACAAAGAAACAACTCTACTGAAGAGAAAAATCAATAATCCCTGACTATTGTTTTTCAGTATGATGGGGGAGGGGGGGTGTAGGAATAATTATTTGGTAAATTATTGGGAGTCTACACTTTCCCCATTAAAAATAGGATTACCATTTGAAAGTAAAACTGAGTAATTTTTATTAAGAAGGAAAAGGAAGGGAAAAAATCTGTTCAAATATACATTACAATAAAAGTCCAGTAAACAAGCCCTTTTATGTTTATTTTAGGCCAAAATAACATGCAAAGAGATGGATAAGGGTTTTGCCATGTCAATTGTTCCCATACAGTGTGTATTCTAAGGCATTACAGGTGTCCTAAAGTCTCCAAATGAAACTGATTTTAAGAGCTTCCTTTTGCTCTGCTCCTCATCAATCTGTACTATGAATTCCCACTACCTGTTTCCCTTCGTTAGAAAGTGCCTGCAAGAGGGACCCTATCTCTATTCGGCAGCCCCAGTGTTAAAAGGATGAGACTTGAGAGTACTCCCCATCCTCCAGCCCTATTTTCTTCAACCTCTTCGTCCCAATGCCCGCCCATTAGGGAGAGGGCAGGCTTCTGCAGTCCCTCTAGTTAGCTGCTTTCAAGTCTAGGCATAGCGTCGGGAACCACTTGAAGAATACTCTTCCCCCTCCTCCTTCTCAGGGGGCTAAGTCCTTGAAGGAGAACACCAACTGACAGCTTCTGACCTTTTCTCCCTCCATATAATTCAGTCTAGGTCTGTTGGGATTGCATTTTCTCATGTCATCTGCTTCACTCGATATGTGTTATATAATAAGAGAGTGCGAGAGAGACAGAGACAGACGGAGAGGAGAAAGACAGAGAGATAGGCAGATCCACATAAAATACAGATATCTGCGATAACAGCTAGATTTAAAAGCTGATCGGGACTCTTCCTCCATTAAACACCATAAACAGCGCACACATACCCATACTGCGGGAACAATGTTTTTCTATGTTTTGCCCCCACCTACACCAGACGTACAAGAAGGAAAGGGGGGAGGGGAAAGGGAGCCTAGGAGCAGCAACCAGAGCAGCCGCGGGGGCAGCCGCGGCGGCGGCGGCTGCGGCGGCGGCAGCAGCAGCAGCAGCAGCAGCAACAGCAGCAACAGCAACATCTGCTTTGATAAGCAGCAGCCGAAGCTGCCGCCGCGGCCGAGAGCCCCTCGTTAACCCCCTTCCTGTGGCTGCAACACGTCATGGAACATTCCCGGAACGGGCCAACGTTCCACCCACTTCAGGGAACAGACATAAAGGCGCAGACACAGATCCCCACGGTGCACAGCACAAACACACATGTCCTCCTATCCCCAGTCAGAAACACACACATAAACACACATGCAAACCGCCCCCATCCTTCTCCACGCGCCCAGGTCCATCCCCTCCCCACCCCCATGCTAAACCAACACTGCAGCCAGTACACAGGGAAAGGGAAAACGCTCTGCCCGAACCTTCCATCAAGTCATCCCCCTCCTTCCTTCCTTCCTTCCTTCCTTCCTTCCTTCCTTCCTTCCTTCCTTCCTTCCTTCCTTCCTTCCTTCCTTCATTCTTTCCTTCCTTGGGAGGAGAAAGAAGTCACTGAAATTCCAATACCAAAAAAAATAATAATAATACAAAAACAAACATTACAACACCAACACCTTTTTCTGTCTCTACATCACACCCCCAAGAGGACCTCATCCTCCTCTGTCTCCTTCCCCCCCCCCCCCATATCCCCAATCTCTACTGCTACCTTGCAACGGGGACAGGCAGCAGCAGCAGCAGTAGCCGTGTGTGCGCTGTGCATGTCTCTCATTAGTAACCATGCACATTCCTCCCTCCACCTCTCCCAAGTTCCCCCCCCCCTTCCGAGAGGACATTACGCAAACCAGCCTCCCCCTAATCTGCATAGATTTACAGCCAGGGTATTCCCCACATTTCCTAACACGCCAGAGACCTTCCCCCTAGGTTCCCCCTCCCCTTAGTCTACACACATACACACACACACACACACACACACACACACACATTCTCACCCCGAAGAAACCTCAGCAAGAGGAGAGAGATGGGGAGGGGGCAGAGTATTTCTATCCTAAAGTAAAATGTACTAATCACAGAGATAAAAAAGAAAAAACACATCTCTGAGGTGACTTACCCATCAGATGGCTAGCCTATAGTCCCCGTTTCTTTCCCAAATGATGAATACACCCTCAATGTACCCCGAGGCAGCACCCAACAACCCAAAGTATATGGATTTTTGAAAGAGGAAAAGACCTTGTAAGTTGCTCCAGTGCAGCCCGTAGCTTGAATGTCCAAGACACAACTTGGCAAATACTTGTGCCACAGTCAGGAAATTTTTTTTTTTTTAAAGACCCTCCTCTTCTTAAGAAAGACAGCACTCCCCCGGCGTCCCCCTTTCCTCTCCACTCCCACACCGCCCGCCCGCCTCCCCGCCTCTCTTCCGCAAGCCCCTCCGGCGGCTGTCAGCTCCTGGCCGGCTCCGAGTGACAGGGGCAGGAGGAGGGGGATACCTTGACAGGGGAGCGAGGAAGGGGGATCCTCGCAGCAGCTGCTGCTGCTGCTCACCTGGAAAGTCACCGTGGAGGAGGAAGAGAAGGAGGAGGAGGAGGAAGAGGAGGAGGAAAAACCCCCTGGTGCCCTTGTTCTTTCTGCTGCTGTGGTTGCTCCTTGCTAAGCTTGTGCGTGTTGGGGGGTGTCTGGTAGCATTTCCTTAAGGACAGAGGGAGGGAGGGAAGAGATCCCGACAGCCAAGGCTCCTCTTTCCTTTATTTATTTTCTTATACTGTACACAGAGCGACAGACATAAGGTGAAGCTGGGCTTCAGAGGGAGAAGAGGCCAGAGCCGCAGTTTTCTGGATGAGGGAGCAGCAGCCTTTCTGATCTGTAGTCAGACAGGGTTATTCCTGGCACCACTTCCCAGAACAGAAGTTACAAGGAGAAGTGAGAGAGGGAGAGAGAGGGAGCGCGGCCGAGAGAAAGAGAGAGAGAGAGAGAGAGAGAGAGAGAGAGAGAGAGGAAAGCTCGGCCAGCGACGTCATCGGATCCCCCAGCGCGTCCCAGGGTGAGAGGCTGAACCAGAAAAACCAGTCTGGAGAATGAGAAAAAGAGAGGGAAATGCACTGTGTACAGAGCAGACGGGAGGGGGAGGGAAGAGGGAACAGAGGGGGCAGGGCTTTAGAGCCCAAAGCTGCAGCCTCTCCCAAGCAGCAGGGAGATCTCTAGCTCGCCCGCTCTCCAAACAGGGAACTCCCAGGAGAGCCAGTCTCTACTTGCCATGCAAAATTTGTGCGTCTCCTCCCTGCTAGAGACTTTCCTTTACGGATGTGGAATACTCCTCCTTCCAATCCCCCCCCCCTCTCCGTCGCTCCATTCTCTCTCTCTCTCTCTCTCTCTCTCTCTCTCTCTCTCTCCCCCATTATCAGTTATCCACTAGGAGAAATAAAATAGTACTGGTTTCGTTTCTAAGGGCACTTTAACCTGTTTTCTTGCTGTTTCCATGGCCCCATCAAGACACGTGTACATATATGTATGTATGTACGAGTATAGTGTATATATATAGTGTGTATATAAACTTTCTGTGCACTCAACGCTGCGTGTATATATACACGTGTGTATATTTATGCACATGTATGTACTTTCTCTGCACTCAGCTCCGTCACTCCTGTGTTTGTTAGACGGTTTCCCTTAGCATTCTAATAGAGTAAATGTCTCCCTTACCACAAACCCCCAGAAACCCAGGCCATTTTCCATACTACGCTTCCAAGAAGCTTTGGGGGAGATGTCAAAAAGATGGCAAGGTTATTTCCCGGTTGGTGGGACAGCGAAATCACCAAGCATTTAACCTTAGGAAAAAAAGAAAGCAACTTCTTTCTCCACTATGGTCACTTTTCTTCCAACAACCCGCTGGCTCCACCCCCATCCCGCCGTCCCAGCACATTTGGGTGCCACCCTCAAAAAAAAAAAAAAACTAAAGGAATGAAATTAAACCTCAGGCTGGGAGAGTGGGGCTGCAGGGCGGGGGAATCCCAGGCGACCGAGTCGCAGTTTTTGGCGTCCTCCCTGGTCGGGTGATAGGGAGAGGACACCAGGGCTTCTCGCGGCGGTTAGCCTGCATTTTGTGTACTCATATGCACCCTTGGAGGGGTTTCAAGAGGAGGCCACGGCCGGGAGCCCGGTGGCCGGTACAGATGGCTGCACAGGCGGGGCTCGCAGAGGGCGCGCGGACTCCCGGGGTGGTCTCCGCCCCATGGAGTCCCCAGGGGAGCCGGCTCGGCCGCCGGCTCAGCCACTCACAAGACGCAGCGCTTCCGGGCGCGGCGGCCCCAGGGGCTGGCATAGCCCTCCCCCACATCAGCCAGCTCCGGGCGGGCGGAGTAAACAAGAGACGTAGATGATTTGACCTGGCGTGACCCGGCTTTCTGGCTGGGGTTTCCCTGAGCAGGTGACTCCGGGGGAGGGGTGGAAATTAGTCTCTGGAATTTCAGGCCAAAGAAATTAACTACGGGTTCGTCTTTGTAGGCAGGTATTTTGCTAACACCTGCGGTATTTCTCGTGTTCCTAGTCCTGGAATTCGTGGTGGGGGGGGGGGGGGGGAGAGGGAATGACAATAATAGCGTTTAAAGGGCATTATCAAGAAACCAAAGGGCGAGGACAGCCCCTTTGGATCTTATCTGTAGCGCTATTGCAATTTCTTTCTCATTTCCTAATTGGGTTACTTTTGGAGCCGTCCAAAACTGATGTGTGCTGTTGGTCTTTAGGGTGACTCAGTATATAGGATAACAGATAAAAAGCTAAAAGGTTTAAAGAAACGAATACAAGGGCCCTAGATTTAGAGGAGCAGACCCTGGAAGTTATCTAGTCTAACTCGTCTCAGGTTACAGGTGAGGAAGGTGAGACTTAGTTGAGGTCTCACTGGTAGCAAATGGCAGACTTAGGCTTTGAACCCATGTCCTCTGACTGAAAATCTGTCACTTTAGCCATTATACCAGCTATTTCCTTACTTTTTTTCCTCCTAAAGACAAAAGCGCTTACTTTTTATATTTAAATAACGGAAAGCCTATCTGATTGGAATACGGTTCCAGGATGTCCTTCCTTCCTAGGGACAGCTTTTCCTTTCATTGAAGAAGTGCTTTTCTGAATAGCTACTCTTTGACCTTCTTGCTCTTTATTCTTAAGGACACTTAAAAACATTCCAACTCATCACTTTCCCTCAAGTTTATACCCCTATATTTTAAAAATATCCATTATTCAAAATATTAGGCAATTTTCAAAAGTATTTAAAACTCAAAAACTTTACCTGAGTACTCTAGGACTACTTTTATTTTACTGCTTAAATGGAGAATTAAAAATTGTATTATGAAACAGGAATACAGCAGAAAGAGCTCAGGGGAGGGAGCACTGTTTTAATATAGGTTTAGGAAGCTCCTAGGTTCAAGCCCAACCTAGGAAAAGTTACTTATTTCCTTGTGTCTAGTTTCCTCTTCCTTAAAAATAGGAGTTTAGGTTAGATAGCCTCGGAGGTCTTTTACAGCTCTTGATCCATATATGACCTTTAAAAAATCTGATTTTGCTCCAGCCCACATGAATATCTACACAGCAGGTAAGAGAACAGCAGCTGCTCCAGCTCTTAGAACCAAGGAAGCCTAGAATAAACTAATTAATTAGTTAGTGAACTAATGAATGAATGAAAAACACTGTGCTTATTACTAGGTGCAAAACACTCTTTTGAACCTGTTCATTACAAATAGAAAAGCAGATTTCACTCAAGGAGCTCACATTCTAATATGTAGAGATGATATATGTATGTATGTATGTATGTATATAGAAGGTTTTAGCTGAAAGTCAGATATTTTTTTAAAAGCCCAGAGGAGAAGCAGCAAAGTAAACAGTGATAACAGCTGGCATTTATATAGCATTTTGTTTTACAAAATGCTTTACACTTATTTCATTTGAGCTTCACAACAATCTTGCAAGGTAAATGCTATTATTATCCCATTTTACAGATGAGGAAACAGAGGCCGAGAGAAGTTAATTTCAGGGTAATCTGTCTAGTAAGCATTTAAGGCAGGATTGGAATTAAGGTCTTCCTAATTCCAAATCAAACTCTTTATCCGCTATGCCTTTAAGAAGATGTCTATGCATCTTCTTGAATTTCCATTTCCATTAATATAATTATATTCATTTCTGTTGTTGAATCATTTGTCTGTGCCAAGGATGTTAGAGGAGAGAATTGGGGATTAGGACACAACACTTGAAGAGATTGTCAAGTCACATAGCCACAAGACTTATTTCCTTAAACTATTGGCTATATAGGACCACGACAGAAGCAGGACCTGTGCACCAGGCTTGGAAAGGAGGTAGGGGCAGTGGTGATTTGGCCTGCCTAACACATGCCACCCCTTGAATATTCCTCAGGGTGCCAGGCTGCTTTAGCTAGGTTGGCTTGTCTGCTCTGCAGGTGATAGTTCAGCAGCTGGCGTTTGATGGAGACAATGGACTCCTCCACAGGTCCCTTGGATGATGGCTGTTGAGGGTGGGCAATATCTTAAATTCAGAATAAAATGATTCCTGAATAAAGTTTTAAAAAAATACACCAGATGACATAACCTGTATAACAAGGGTCTCATTTAATTTTCCTAAGTACTAAGATAATTATTTCTTTACTTTCAACAGTTTTAAGGAAGAAAAAAAACCTTAAAATTCTTTAACTTTCATTAGTTCTGGCAATAAAGTTCAGGGATTCTTGACCACCCACCGAGGTGACCCTCCCTCATTGTTCATAGGATCATAGATTTAGGCCTGGAGGATCTACCTCTAACTTAAATTTCTCTTTCTCTAAGAAAGAAAACCAAGGCCCAGAATGGAGAAGTGACTGACACAAGGTCACACAGGCAATTAATAGCAGAACTGGGATTTAAAACCAAGTCACTGGATTATAGATCTTCAACTGGAAGATGAAGAAACTGAGGCCAGGGAGGTTATGGGATTTGGCAGGGAGTGAGCATCAAAGGCAGGATTCAAACCTAGCTTCACTGTTATTGGGTTCAGTGTGCTTTCCACTAGACCAGTGGTTCTCAACCTTCCTAATGCCTCGACCCTTTAATACAGTTCCTCATGTTGAGGTGACCCCCAACCATAAAATTATTTTTGTTGATGCTTCATAACTGTAATTTTGCTACTGTTATGAATTGTAATGTAAATATCTGATATGCAGGATATATTTTCATTGTTACAAATTGAACATAACCCACAGGTTGAGAATCACTGAACTAGACCTTTAGACATTGTTTTGATATAAGCACCTAGCCCTCAAATTTTTTTCACTCTTTCTACAGTCTCATTCCAAAATCTCAGAGATTTTTCTTCCATCCAAATAGAAGCAGAAGTCATTGAGTCAAATTGGTTCTTGTCTTAATCCATTTTTCAAGGTCTACTTCCCAGAACCCACCATTATTTGTACATTCGAGTTCTCTTCAGAAAACTTCAGGGGACCCAAGTTGACTTTGGTAACAGAACTATGCCCCCATCTCTAAAAATCGCTCTCTACCTCAGTTAGGTTAAGGGAAATCAGAGTGAGAAAGCCATTACTACTCATCCAACTAGGGTAAAGATTAGAAACTTTCTGATTCTCATAGCTTTTTTCCTATGCCTCTGATCCAAAGAAAAAGTCTGGATCATGGAGATAGAGGGGAGGATAAAGAGTTGATATCTACCTAACTAAGAGTGTGCAAAAATAAAACTTATTCTACCTGTGTTTTCCTTAGGAAGACTTACAATAGAAGAAAGAAGTAACAACTCCTTCTGGATTCTCCTCGGTAAATTGAGACAGGACCTATTTCTTGGGTGAAGTAACAACTTAGACCAGAGGTTCTCAACCTGTGGGTTATGTTCAATTTGTAACAATGAAAATACATCCTGCATATCAGATATGTACATTATGATTCATAACAGTAGTAAAATTATAGTTATGAAGTAACAACAAAAATAATTTTATGGTTGGGGGGTTACCACAACATGAGGAACTGTCATGGCATTAGGAAGGTTGAGAACCACTGGCTTAGACTATTGAAATAGGTAAAGAGAACAGTAAGATACTTGATAGCCTTTTTATTTCCACCTAATCTAATCAATGATGTTTGGCATAAAATTAAACAATGCTACATAATGTTTTGCCAAGAAAACTCATTATGGTAACCAAGAGTTTAAACTGAATGGAGAGCTCAACACAGATTTAATGTAGAAAGGATGTTAAAGTTTATCTAGCTTTAATATTACACATGAGAAAACTGGAGCCCCCAGAAGTTAAGAAGCTTGCCCATGGTTACACAAACAGTACAGGGAGCAAATGCTAGGGCCGAAAATCAAACTCAGGACCTTTCACCAAAATCCAGCACTTTTGGAAATAATGGGTTAGCTCATCAAATGAGGAATAACTGAATAAATTATGTGAGTGTAATGGAATGTCATTGTTCCACAAGAAATTATGAAGGGGGTGATTTCTGAGAAACCTGGGAAGATTTTGTGAACTGATGCATGGAGTGAAATGAAAAGAACCAGGAGATCAATTTAAATAATTAATAATATTTTTTAAAAAAGGAATTCTTTGAAAGACTTAAGAACTCTGATCAGTTACCAATCATGACTCCAGAGAACTAATGATAAAACACGTTACACACCTACAGAAAAAGATGGACCCAGGATATAAAATGAGACATATTTTTAGACAAGACCAATATGGGTATTTGTTTTGCTTGTCTGTGAATATATGTTGCTAAGGGTTTTGTTTTTGTTTCATTTTGTTTTTCTCCAGTAGGTGAGAAGGTGGGAGGGAGAAAAAAATGCTTTTTAATTTAAAAAAATATATGGTTTAAAAAAATACAGCATTCTTTTCTTGACTCCATGATATCTTTGTTATGAATGGGGACAGTAGTTTTGTGTTTAAATTTCTAACAGGAATTAAGTTTAAAAATAGTTCTTCAAAGGGTGGCTAGGTGGCACAATGAATAGAGCACCAGTGCTGGAGTCAGGAGGACCTGAGTTCAAATTTGACCTCAGACACTTAACACACAAACTAGCCGTGTGACCTTGGACAAGTCATTTAACCCTAATTACCCTACCTTCCCCCCTCCAAAAAGCAAAAAAAAAAAAAATAGTTCTTCAAATGGCCTCCATGGTATTTTATTGTACTTTTCACCCTTGTTCAGAGGATCAAAACCTACATCAAGATCCATTTTGACCAAAAATGATACCACAACCTCCAGAAGACACTAAGTCAAAAGAAAGAGCAGTTCAGCAATTCCTGAACAATTTGGTAATTTATGTTTTCAGGACCTTTATGTTTTTGTTTGTTTATTTTGCTGAGATATGCCAGTGGGTTGGGATGCTTAGTACTGAAAATAGTTGCCTATAGCCCCAGGAAGACATTTTTATGTTTGGAGGTTGGGATTAGGACCATTAATAAATTAATTAGAGGGGTAACTAGGTGGCACAATGAATAAAGCACCGGCCCTGGAGTCAGAAGGACCTGAGTTCTAATCCAGCCTCAGTCACCTGACACTTACAAGCTGTGTGACCTTGGGCAAATCACTTAACCCCAATTGCCTTGCCTTCCCCCCTCCAAAAAAAAAATTAACTAGAGGCTTGTCCCATTTGTTAACGTTTTAAAGCTTAACATGCAGATTTAGTCCACATTTCTCAAGTTACCGTGCCTAACATTTATTCACACCACATCATTATTCTATGCGTTGCATGACAATGTTCAGTGGTGGACTTTTCCCCCAACCAAACTTGTACTGGGAACTTGGTCAATTATTCCTTCCCAAAATATGGAGCATTCAGTATGGCCCTACTTGGAATTCTTCCCTCGGAGCTCCCCCTTGACACTGATGGTTACCAAGTTTATCTCATCCTCCATTACGTCCAAGATTGAGGATGATATTAGGTCTCCTTGCTAAGTGACGAACTGTGGCAGGTGCCAAGTCTTCTCCAGCCAGGAAGGGAATTCCTACAGGCATAATTGATTCAACAAAGACCAAACCAGATGATAAAGTGCCTTTACTTAATTCTGCAATTAATCATCACCCCATTCCCCTCACCCTCCCATAGAGCTCATAAATTTTCACAAGGGTCACAGGGGGTAGTAAATACCTTTATCCTCATCTGCATTAGAGTACTGACTTTGATTTTTGATATTTGTCACTTATGTTGGAGGTTTTATTAGAAGCTTGAATCAACCAAGAAGCATTTACTAAACACTTACCATGTACTAATCACTGTTCTTGGTGAGGAATGAGGATATAAAAACAAAACAATCTCTGTGCTTAAGTAACTTATATTCTATAGAGGGGAAAACATGAACAGATATAAGTAAACATAAAATAAATAAAGTGATTTGGGTGTGGGGCTTTAGCAGCTGGAGAAATGAGAAAAATATAGCACTTGAGCTGAACTTTAAAGGAAAACTAATAAGACTCTGAACTGAAGAGATAGTGAATTCCAGGCATGGGGGACAACAAGTACAGAGGCACGGGGACAGGAAATGGAATGTTGGGTGTAAGAAACAGTGAGGAGGCCAGTTTGGCTAGAACATAGAGTCCATGTAGTGGAATAATATGTAAGAAACCTGGAAAGATAAGTTGGAGCCAGTTTCTAAAATGCTTCAAATGCCAAAAAGAGGAGTCTGTATTTTATCCTAGAGGCAATAGAGAGCCACTAGACCTTTTTGAGCCAGAGAAATGATATGGTCAGTCTTGTGTTTAGGAATTATAGGAATGTCTAGTATGTGGAGGATGGATTGGAGAGCAGAGATATTTGAGGGAAACCGATTAGGAGATGATTGTAATAGTTCAATGAATGGTGAGCGCAGCCTAAACTAGCATGATTGCGGTACAAGTGTAGGGAAAGGGACCAATGAAATAGATGTTGTAAAGGTAGAATCAACAAAACTTGGCAACTGATTGGATGAGCAGGTGACAAGGAGAGTAAACAGTTGAGAATGTCTCTGAGGTTTCAGATAAGAGTGATCAAGAATGGGTGATGATATAATTTTTAAGAAATTAAAAGGAAAATAAACTAGAAAGAACCAGTAAATGTGATTTTTGGGCTAATATTCATAGGCTCTTGGGATCATAGATTTAGAGCTATAGGGGTTCTTAAAGAGATCGTCTATTTCAACATTTTCATTTTCTATCTAGCCCATGGATCTTTCTCCCCAGTTCTACTCTCAGAGACAAATCTTCAATCCAATAGTATCCCTTCCTCAGGATCCTAGGGTATGTCTCTGATAAATCAGGGATGATTCTCTAATTTACTCAAGCTCTCATATTAGTGGTAGCTATTTAGAGATCATTGCTAATTTTGGAGAAAAGCAGTTTTTATTGAATGATAAGGTCAAAAGTCAGATTACAGAGGGTTTAGCATAGAATTAGAAAAGAAGTAGAAGTGACTTTTTCAAGAATTTCAACCAAAAGGGGGAATAGTTCATGGGGATGCCATAGGAAGTCAGTGAGCATTTTTCAAAATTGAAGGAGATAGGGGCATGTTTATAGAGAAGAAGTCAGTGGGTAAGAAAAGTGTGACTGGGAACGATAAAGAGGGCAGTCTGTGGGAGAAGAAAGAAGGGCATGAGAGCAAGGGTAAGTGTGGAGGAATTGGCTTTGGCAAGAAGGGCCATCTCTTAATTCAAGACAAGTGAAGGAGGGAGTAGTAGAGGAAAGGTGTCAGAGTGATATGAGATAAGGAGGGGAGAACAGTGCTAATTCAAAGAATTGTTATTAATGAATCAGTGCCAACCTGGAGGGAGGTTCCAGAGAGCTCTACTTACCTTGTTCTATTAATTAGATTCAGGTATAAATGTCACATTTGCATATTGTGAGAACCAACTTAAAGCAGTCTTGTTTTCAACTGAAAAAGAAAGTGCATGAGAGATGGGAATAGAGATGGGGAGGGGAGAGTTGTGGTTTTGGTTCTTGACCAAAGCTCCTGCTAAGCTCAGCAATCTGGGGAAAGGAAGAGAAGAAAGGGAAAAAGCAAATAAAAGGAGGAAAAACTCTTTGAAGTTTTGTTACTCTGCTTTGAGTTTTTTCAAATGAAGATATCTGATAATTAACATTTTTAAGGAAAATCTTCCCTTTAGTTACTTTAATGTTAGTCTAGTCGATAAAAATGGAATGTCACTGCATTCGAAGAAATGAGATATCAAAATAAATCCAGATCAATAGTTTGTTCCAGGGACTCTAAGCATGTTTAGATACAGAAACATACCATTTATTCATAGGTCAGAGTTCAATTGAACAAATTCAACCCTCCAGAATAGAGGGTTGTAGATCTATCTAGAGTTAAAATGGACTTCAGAAGTCATCTATCCCTATCCACTCATTTTATATATAAGGAAACTGAGGGTCAGTGTTTTCTAGGGAGTATAAATAGAAAGAATGAAGGAAAAAACCTCTGAACAACAAAGTATTGTCACAAAGTCCATGCATGTTTCTCCCTTAAAAGGAACCATTCTTAGGTCCTCATCTAGACAGTTGACTTTTTTGGGGGGGAGAGGGGGTGGAGATTAAAGGTAGATTAATAGCAAACTGTATCTTCAGAGACTGTCACACAGAAGTGACAGCTAACAGCAAGGGAAGGAGAGAGAACTAATGTTTAAAAAACATAGCAATGTGGGGCCATTTAGTATAGGATGAATAGGCCCAAACTCTGTAATAACCCCTGAGGGTATTTCTATATTATAGCACAGCACAAACATTCATGTTCCTAATGATAGCTCTGAATCATCAAGAAAAGGCTGTATTAAATTAGTTATATTCTGCTTAAGGAGATGAGAAGTGTGTGATACAATTTTAAAAGCTATCCATCAAAAATGGTTTAAAAAATCTTTTTAGAAGTCTTGTTGCTTAAAGGGATAACCTTTAGTTACATGGCAAATTCACTTATGTAGGACACCTAGTTCCCCAATATCTGATAAATGAGAAATTACTGCATTATCATAGTATTCGATTTTTAAGATTGTAAACTTAGAGCAGGAATCTGGGTGTCTTCATTGAAATGAAATTTGTAATGCAAACACCTTCCTTTTGTAGATGAGGAGATTGAGACCCAGAGAAATTAAGTTACTTGCTCAAGGTTACAAAGTTAGTAAGTGGCAAAGACATGAATCAAATCTAAGACCTCTGACTCCAAATCTAGTGCTCTTTCCATTATATCAACTAGAGTGCATTTATGATTGCCACAAAGTAGCTGTTTATTCAGCACATCATGTAATAAATTGTATCAATGTAGAAGTAATATTCTTACATAACATTTGTTCTTTGCTCCAGACATGTCATTTCTGTAGAGGACTCTGAACATGGAAACTCTGTCCATAGATCTCCACAGCTGCAAGTACATACTTAAAATGAAATGTACCTATACCTTCAAAATTATGTTATAGATGAGTTGCTGTGCTTTTTGCAAACTTTATCTACAAATTGAAGTATTACCTTTTTGTTACAACTTTGTAGGTAGTTCCTTTTGTGATTCGGCTTAAATTTATATAGAGACCCAATGCATTAGTTACCTTACCTGCTTCCAAAAGCAATGATCTATAAATGAAAATTTTATGGGGAACTGCTCTTTATCCAACCTTATTCTCTCTTGAGAGTTCTACTTCCTTATCACCAACCAACTCTTGACATTTTCAAGGGAATGCCTCATAGATATTTCAAACTCACATGTCTGAGACAGAACTCATTATCTTTATCCTCAAACCCTCCCCTTAACTTTCTTATTTCTCTAGAAGAGTCCACCATTCTTTCAATCACTGATGTATAACCGTAAAGTCATTCAAACCCTTACAACACTCATATCCAATCCATTGACACATCTTGTTGACCAGACATCTACAAATTCTCTCATCTTTCCCCTTCTCTCCATTCATGCCACAGTCTAATTCAGGCCCTGTGACCTAATCGGTCACCTCCTAATTGGTCGCCCTGGTTCCAGGTTCTTCTCTCTCTAGTCCATCTTCCACACAGCTGCCAAAGTGATGGTCCCACATATCTGACAATGTCACTTCCCTGCTTCAAAGACAGCTGGGACTCTCTCTTGCCTCTGTGATAAAATATAGACTCTTACCTTTTGTATTTGAAGTCCTTCCCAATCTATCTCTATTTACCTTTCCAGGCTTGTTATGTACCATCATGTAATTCTTCTGCACTTTACATTCTGACCAAACTTGTCCACTCATTGTTCCTTACACATGGCATCTCATCTCTGATCTCCACATTTTTGGAGAGACTGTCCCTCAAGGTTGAAATGCACTTAATCCTCACTTATGCCTCTTAGAATTATCTACTACAAAGTTGCTTTTAGCTTAAATATTTTCTTTTAATTCTCCTTTTGTCTTCTGATTCTTACTGAAACCTGGCTCCTTCTTGATGATGTTGCCTTCTTGGCCACCCTTTCTAGCATTAACTGCACTTTCACTCATTCCCCTTGACTCACTGGGTCAAGGTGGGGGATTTGGAATATTCCTTGTTCCCCAATGCAACTTCCAGGCTTTCCCCCATCATCATTTAGTAACCCCTCCTCCTTTGAGGCTCATACAATCCATATCTACCATCCATTCAAAATCCTGGTACCTATTGTCTATCAACCTCCAGGACTCTCCCATTCCTTCCTCAATGAGCTCAGTACCTAGATCACAACCTTTCTCTTCTCCCCAAGTCCAGCTCTCATACTAGAGGACTTCCACATTCTTACAGGTACTCCCTCAAACACCCTAACCTCCCATTTCCTCAACCTATTCATTTCTCTTGACCTACTTCTCCATCCCACCTCACAAAATTGATCATAACTTTATTTTTGCTATCATTCCCTTTTCCTCTCCTCCTTATCTCCTATCACTCCAATACCTTTTGCTACTACTGTCTCCTCTTTCAACTCTGACTCACATTTCAAAGTAGCCTTTCTCCTTGCCAAGGAAAACCCCTCTATATATGCAGAAGTGATTCTAACCCATTACAGCCCATCTCCTCCACCATATGCCCCCCTCTCTCAAACTCACTTTCTCATTTAGCTTTAATTTCTCCTATTCTACTACCAGCTTCCCTACAGCCTACAAACAAGCCCATGTGTCTCTCTAATTCAAAAAACCCTTACTTGATCCATTGATCTCAGCTAACTATCTCTCCTATCATTTGTGACTACACTCTTAAGAAGGTCAACTATAATCGGTGCCTCTATTTTCTTTCCTCTCACTCTTATCTCAATTCTATAGACAATGGCTTCTGATTTCATCATTCAACTGAAATTATTCTCCTGAGAGTTACCAAGGACCTCTTAAGTGCTAAATCCAATTTACCTTTTCTCATTCCTCATCCTTCTTAACCTCAGTAGACTTAGACATGGTTGATCATCCTCTTCTCTTTGATATTCTCTACGCTGGTGATTTTTAGTACACTGCTCTCTCCTAGTTCTCCTCCTACCTGACCACTCCTTCTCACTCTTCTTTTCTGGATCTTTATTGAGATCATATGCCTGCTAACCATGGGTTACATTGCCTGTCACATAATAAATACCTAATAAATCCTTACTGATTTCAATAGTGACTAGGGGCACTGAAAGTTCAAGTGATTTGCCAATGATGACTTAGCTAGAATATATTAAGAGTTTAGACTTCAACTCAAATTTTCTGGACTCTAAGCCTGGCCCTCTACCTATTATGACACATTGTTTTTCCTTACAAATATACTTACATATATAGATGTATACACCTATATATGTAATATGTGTTTTTATATAATATAGATGTAAATAATTCTATCTCCAACTAGAATCCTAGTTTTAATACTTCCTTGTAGTATGAAGGTGACTCTGGGTTCTTGAAGACTAGCTAAGACTTACCAAATGGAAAAGATTTTAAGTAAGGGCTTTGCTGACTGTCTGTGAGTATGGTGCCCAAAGAATAACTTAGCTATATGTGAAGGGGTCCATTATCCCAAGGTGTTCATCAAGTGTTGAATTCCTCAGGCACAGCAGCACATGAAAACCAGAGAGGTTGTAATTTGTATCCGTGGAAGTATCCACACTGGTGAAATCATGGATCTTTCAGAGGATAATTTCATGACCAAATTGATCTACTTTTTGTTACTAGACCACATCATTTCCATTTCTGCCTCCACCCTGTGCTGACACTATTTTCCCCTTCCTATAATGTTCTTTTTTTTTCAAGGCCTGATTCAGGCAATACTCAAACTCCTCCTTCACTTACTGTCTGTAGAACTTATGCGGGGGTGGGTAATCTGCTGCCTTAAGGACACATGTGGCCCTTGAGATCCTCAAGTATGGCCCTTTGACTGAATCCAAACTTCACAGAACAAGTCTCTCGTTTTGTGAAGTTTGGATTCAGTTAAAGGACCACACTTGAGGACATAGAGGGCCACATGTGGACTTGAGGCCCCAGGTTCCCTACCCCTGAATACCTTATGTTGTTCTTTGCCTATTTCTATATAGCTCCTATTTCCCCAACTAGGTTACCCAAGAGGGCAGAAACCATCTTACATCCACCACATTCCCATTTTGATAGTGTCTTGCTTAGAGTAAGCACTTAATAAATGCTAGTTGGTGGTGATGATGATGTTTTCACAGTAGGAGAACATGAAACTTAAAAAGTGGTTCACAATTTTTTTTTTTTTTAGAGTTTCATATATGTCTGGAATGTCTACAAATCTGAGTATCTCCATTGAGATTTTTTCTCAGGTGACTATGTGAGCAATTGCCGGCTTAAATAACCCTGGATTAATGAGCAGGCCACGAGGTGAACATACTCGAGTATGCAACCAGTTCTAACACCTATCTTCCACAGTGAATCATAGGACCATGGGACTCACAGAAATACAGGGTTTCAGACTGGGAAAGACCTTGGAGATAATTTTCTTCAACCCCCTCATTTTACAGATGAGGAAATTGATCTTTCTGGCCCACCTTCTATTGTTCTCCTACAACCAAAGGTTTATTACCCAAGGCACTTAGGGATACCTCCCCTAAATACCACCTACACAAAGCTAAACAAGGCCATGTACATGTACAGACACTCCCTCAGTGTAATGATAACTAGTGCTTGAGTGAGTGCTGATGTCATTAATTGGGTAAAGGCATACACACACACACACACACACACACACACACACACTCCGTAGAGAAGACCTAGTTTATCAGGCTGGTAATTTGCCCAGAAAAGGACAAATACTGGGTTAAAATGGGGTGAGCATTCTTTGTTCTATTGTAGTTATTTAAAACAACATCAGAAGGGGGAAAAAAAACCTAAACCAAAACCACAAGTTACTTTAGCCTTTCCTCAGAAGCAAATACCTCATTACATGACTATTTGCTGTTTGATATGACTTCTAACTGTGTGACATATTGGCTAGGAAAGAATTCCAAGGGACAGGGTTTTCTGAAAGCATAATCATATATGTTGAAATTTTCAGAAGGAAAACAGTTTTTAAGGTACAAAATCCTAAAGAAGATTTGGATAACGCAACTCTTTTCTTCAGATTTTTTTCATGGCTAATTAGAATGAGCTGGGAAATACACAATGCTGCCTACAAACCCTGCCAACCCATTAAATGCACTTCTAATTTAAGATAAATGAACCCCTAGAGTACCGCCCCCAGCTTGTCTCAGAACATGCATTTTATTATCAAAATCAGATGAGTAAAAATAATAGTCTTTTGGATTCTTGAAAGCACACCTTTTCCCTCTTAGGAGATGCTAACAAGCATAGGTCATGCCTCTTTTTTAATGAAGCAGCTCCCAAATTTACTTTACATTTGGTATTCAATACATCTCTTAGATTTTTCTCATCGCACAGCAAGTTTGCCAAAAATAGGAGAAGCAAATAACAACAACAAAGCTTTATAACTAGAGTGTGAATGATTTATTTCCTAAAATCTCAAGCATATTTTATCTTCTCTTTTGTAATCGATGCTATTTGATTAAATATATATGTATTAGTGTATTTTTAAAGCTGACAAATCGCCTTTTGTTCCCAAACATTTTATTAACAAAATGCACGAATTCCTCCCCTAAACCCCAGCATCCCATCCTCGAAACACAGCCATCCCTGGAGGAGGGATGCTATAGATGTTGAATAAAATTTTAAGATGTAGGATAACAAAATCTGAAATCTAGATGGAACCTTAGAGATATCGTAGTCCAAGTCCCTGAGTTTACAGAGGAGGAAACTGATGGGCCACACGTCTAATTAGCAAAAAACCCAAGATCTAGATCTCCTGATTCCTAGTTTAGTACTCTTTACTCTATGCCACTGAACATCATAGAAGAGCAATAGAAGAATCTTTTGCTCAAGTAAGATTCAGCAAGGAGATGGGGATTAGAGGCTAGGGGAAAACAATTGGTCATCCCCACTAGAACAAAAATGGTTACAAATGGTACTATTAAGTTTCTTCACCTACAAAATTAAATGATCTCTGAATGATCTCTAAGCTGGTTTGTGACTTGAAATCCTATGACACTATAAGGTTTAGATTTATAGTCCCCTTGGAAAATTATATCTACAGTAATATGCCCATACAATGCCCCCCCCCCCCAAAAAAGGATGAAAATTTAAAAATCATTTAAACTGGATTTGTATATGACCACAACATCTGGATATTTGGAAACATTTTTTTAATTTCCAGTTATTATCCAGATGTTTAGCATTATACTTAGACATAAACAAATTTTCTTTAATTTTCTACTTTATGACTTTTTTTTAAAGCACTGCTTCATTATCCTAAGCAAAGGCATTGCTTTTTTTTTTCCTTAAGCGTTTCTGTTGTTCTGAAAACAGGAGATCAGACAATAGGATTTCAGACAAAAAGGGTCCTTTGAGATTAACTGGTCCAAACCTCTCATTTGGCAGATCAGGAAATTGAGTCACAGGGAACTTGGATCATATAGGTAGTGGGTAGAGCAGTTGTAATGATGACCTGGGAGGTAGGTTAACAGGATCATAGACAGTTGGAAGGTACTATAAGGCCATCTAGTCTAAATTCTTCATTTTACAGCTGAGGAAATCAAGACACACACACAAAACAACCCAGTGATTTGACCAAAATCATATAGGTTGTAAATCACAAAGCCAGGATTCAAACCCAGGTCTTTAGGTGCTATATTCTTTCTAGTATACCACATTACCCTGCCCGATTCCAGTCTTCCTGGTCTTCCAACTACATCATATTAGTCTAACAAGGCCAAAAGTCAAGATGCAGCTATTTATGTAATAAAGAGGCTTTATGGTATAATTAAAAAGCCTTTCACTGGGAATTAAGTGATTTGGGTTCTAGTCCTACGTGTGACATTTATTGTGCAATCGTGGATTAATCACTTGAATTTTCTAGAATTCTGTTTTCCAATCTGTAAAATGAGTGGATTGGACTCAGTGATCACTAAGGTCCTTTCTAGGTATAAAATTCTGACTCATCCAATTGGTAAGTGGGAAGATAGCTTGAAGATATTCAGCATTAGAGCAAATTAAAGTATCTTTTATTTTTACAGGCACCAGAACCACAGTATACCAAATTATAGACTGTGAAAGTGCTTCAAGACTGAGCCTATCCACTTGAAAATTGGATGCGTTTGCTGAAATAATAAGCCAAGTGTCATCCAAGTGAGAAAAACACAAGGGTTTCTTTAGATTTTATTATGCATAGACATTGCCGTGCTAATCACAAAGTTTTTTAAAATTCATATGCTAAGAAGAGAAGGGATTTATTGCTACCTTCTCTTTTTTGGAAGTTTGAATATTTGTGCACTTTCTTCATTTCATTAACAATAAAAGTGGAGACCAAACTCCCATAAGTGTGGTCAAAGCTTGTTAAACCTACCTAGAGAGTTCCTGTAGTTTTCTGCTTCAAATTATTTTGAATAATGCATCATTCCATCACATAACTAAAGCATATAATGTTTAAATTGATATTAGCACTTGATGAAAAGTTTCAATTTGCCCCCAACTGTGATTTGTTCGGGTCTTTTCACAACTTACTTTTAGCTGCTAATATAAATGCCTATGTGAAAAATAGCCTATTATGAAAACCAGCTAAATATGAGTGAATTAAAAATAGCTAATAAAATTATGCTTCATATTTTAACTAATTGGTTCATATTCAAGAATGAATTATGTCATTTTAGAGATTAGCTAAATAATTCACCTCTAGTTTTGTGATTTAAATTTCTAATGACCGAATGTTATTATTACCATCTGGTGTCTGGCCTCTGGTGATGTTAGTCCAGTGTCAAGTAGTCAGTATCTGGCTGCCAAAAAAATCTCGACTGGCAGGTTTAGTGAAATAGCTAAGGACCAAATGAACTATGGAGATAAATGTCTAGTTTTCAAAGTGTATCCTTTAGCTCAAGGCAAACACATTTTCTTTGCTTGTAGTGCAAAGATATCACATCACTCTTCAGTGTATGTTTCCTTATGGGATCCATCACCAAGTTTTCCCATCCTATACCTGTATAGAATAATGCAACTTGTCTAAAACAGTAACTCCTGCTTATATGGTACTTGCTTTAAGACAACTGTATGGGATATGTGGTATAAGAATTAGCCATTCTCATTTCATAGATAAGGAAGTGGAGAATCAAAGGGTAACCTTTCTTGTCCAGGTCATGCAGTAAGGAGATGTTAGACTTCAGGTCTTCTAACTCTGAGATCTATGTTTTATTCCTTGTACCTTACTCCTGCTGATGACCTGATCTGCTTTCTGAAGACCAACCACAATTTCAACTCTTCTCACCTTTAGATGACATGAAGCTGAGAGACATAGAATTGAATTTTAAAACTGATCAATCAGTAAGATTTTGTGGAGTATCAAATATGAACCCAGCCCTGTGCTCAGAACAAGATGCTACAACTGCCCTCCATGAGCTTATAATCTTATTGGAAATACAATTATCTCTTCTTCATTGAGGGGGTTCAGGGCCCGATGCCCTTATGATCTGGAAAATTCACATAAAATTTTTTGGCCCTCTCTTTGTACCAAAGAAGTATGAATTTTTTCTTTTTATTTCATGTGATATTTCTAGTACTTTGTTATAAAGTTTAGGTTGATATTATACAATACTATACATGTATTTTATGCATTTCTGAGTCTCTAAACTTTTTTTCTGTGTTGTCTGCTGGCTTTTGGAAGTCATATGAGGCTTCAGCAAATCTCCCCCAAAATCCCCATTTCTTATGCCAACCTGAGATGAATGGAAACCAAAATGGGGAAAGTTGTGATGTGGAAGGGGTAATTACATTCACATGTAGAACACAATAGCAGATAATAAATAGGGGAAGTACACTAAGTGTTAATTGTGTCGTGCAGAGTTTACATGATGTAGAAAATTCTTTGTGTGTTTGAGAAATAGTAAAAAAAAACCACATAGGATGAGATTAATTAGGGAAGTATATATATTTTTTTTAAGGTCATAACTCTAAGTTAAAGAATAACTGTCTGCTAAGGTACCTGGGGATACTTAGCTTGAAGAAAAGGAGACTGATGAGGATAGGTCAACTTTCTTCAAGTATGTGAAGGATTATCACTGGAAAGAGGGAGCAAACTTGTTCTGTTTGTTCCCATAAGGCAGACCTAGGACTAAGGACTAGAAGTTGCAAAGAGGCAAATTTAGGCTTGATATCAGAAAAATCTTCCTAGAAATAAAAATTATTTAAAAGTGGAATGAGCTGTCTTGCAGAGGTTTCTCTCATTAAAAGTCTTCTAACAAATCTAGATGACCATACATTAGGTGTTTTTAGATGGTATTCTTGTGTCTCTCGAAGACACATATTCAACTTTCCCCTTCAGACTCTCTCCTGTGAACCACTGACATCTTAGTGGGAATTAGAACTAATTAGTATCGATATGGAATCTAATAAGATGAAATTTAATAGGGATATCTGTAGGATAGGTTCAAAAAATCAGTTATACAAGTGCAAGATGGGGAAGGTATGACTAGACAGAATTTCTTATAAGAAAAATAGAAGAGTTTTAGTGGACTGCAAGTTAAATAAATATTGAATTGCAATAATAGTGATACAGTGTCAAGTAAGAGAAGCCTAATTTTGGTCAGACAAGATTATGAGTATTGTGTTCATTGTTTGTTGACCATATTTTAGGAAGGACATGGTAAGTGGGAGGTCATTTAGAGGAAATTAATTATTATGGTAAGGAGAGCATGTCATACAAGATAAGAGTAAAGAATAGAGATATTTAACCTGGTGAAGAAAAGACTCGTAGATGGGGTGGGGGAAGAGAAGGATGATGCTTGAGGAGATGATATCTGTTTTCAAGGACTTGAACAACTGTCATGGGAAAAGGGATTAGACTTATTCTGCTTGGTCCCAACACTAGGAGCCAGGGCAAACATTGCAAAAGGACTAATTTAGGCTGAAGGCAACAAAAAACTTGCTTGGAGTCATTCAAAAATGAAAGAGACTGTATCCAGAGGTAGCCTCCCCTTAAGTAAGGTTTTCAACTAAAAGCTAACTGACTACTTCTCAGGGATGTGGAATAGGGGATTACTGTTCTATTACAGACTGGGTTAAATCAGCTAGGTGGCACGGTGGATGGAGTGCCTGGCCTAAAGTCAGGAAGACTCTTGCCGAGTTCAAATTTGGCCTCAGATTCTTAATAGCTATGTGAACCTGATCAAGTCACTTAATCCTATTTGCTTCAGTTTCCTTATCTGTAAAATGGGCTGGAGAAGGAAATGCAAACCACTCCAATAACTTTGCCAGAAAAACCCCGAATGGAGTCGCAAAGAGTTGGACATGACTCAAAATGACTGAACAACAGCAAATTAGTTCAGAGGTCTGTCCCTCACTTTCAGCTCTAATATTGTGTTCATCTGAAGGTTAATAGGATCCTAAGATTTAGAGCTGGAAAGGATATTGGAAATCATTTAGCCCATTTTACTTCATTTTACCAACAGATAAACTAAGTCTCAAAGAAATTAAGTGACTTACCCAAGTTGACAAAAGTAGTGAACAAGAAATCAGGGATTCAAATCCAAGATCTTTAATTCCAGACCAAGTTGTTTGGTTTTTTCCTTTTAAAGAATTTTTATATTTTAAGAGATATATAAGAGAAAACCCAAAGGAATAAATCTCTAGTAGTGAAACTCTAGGTACTCTGGCTTCAGAATGGGAAGATTTTGGTGGCAACAAAGGATTCCTGATGCCACTGACATCACAAACCTAAAACATGATTGGTCCATGTCTGTATGTCAATAAGATTCAGGAGGTAATTATTGAACAGAATGGCAAATTAATCTGCCAATTTTTTCTAGTACTGAACAAAATTTTATTAGTGTACTATGCCCAGTTTTGAGCTCCTTCCATGATTTGAGGAGGATGTGAAAATTTGAAGGACAGTCTGAGAAATTTCACAAAGCTTAAAATAGGCTTACAATTTTTTTTTAAATTTAGCAAGCATTTTCTCTCTTTCCCATCCCTCATTTAAAGGAAAGAAGGAAGAAAGGCAGGAAAGAAATAAGGATGTGAAGAAGGGAGGGAGGAAGGAAGGAAGGAAATCAAATCTGTCACATCTCTGTCAGGAAGTGGGTAGCATCATCATTTGTTCTCTAGAATCATGGATGTTCACTGCATTGATCAAAATGATTACTTTCCGATGTTTGTCTTTATCATGTTTTTGTTATTGTACAAACTGTTCTTCTGATTCTGTTCACCTCTCTCTTCACCAATTCATGTCTTCCCAGGTATCTCTGAAACTATCTTTCATCACTTCTTATGGAATAATAATTTTCCATTACATTTAAATGCCATAATTTGTTCAGCCATTCCCTAAGGGTTGGGCACCCTCTTGATTTCACAAATAATTTCATAAAATAATTAGGCCTGTCAAAATTTAATTTGGGTTAATAAATTTACTTGTGTTCTGATATACCCATGTACTTACTAAAGGACTTGTATATGTATGTCTGCGTACACACAGAAATGAAAACAAACATAGGTATAGACCCATGTACACATACCATGAAGAACTATGGCATGCCTCCTAAAGCAAATAAATGTGACTCCTGAACATATAATTAAAAGTTAGAAATTTTTTGCTTTTATTTTGGAGAGGGCAGTGGTTTCAGGTTTTGGCTTTGTTTTATAATAGATAATTGCAAAGAAGGAGAAGGCAAAATGGAAAGTTGACTAATTACAGGAAAATAATAGGAGAGTCAGAGATAAGGTAGGAAATAAGATGATCTCTTTCACTATTTGTTCTTCTCTTCCTCTTCTCATACACACAGATATATAAACAGACACACATACTCCACCACCACCTCCACCACCACCATCACATCCTTGGTAGCAATTTTAGTTAAACATTAAGAGAGGTTAAGGAATCTCCCTCTCTGGAAGTCTTTAAAAATAGATACAATCTGTCTGAGATAACATAAGAGAGATCCTGCCTGAAGGTGGATCTTAGATTTGATGATTCCTTCAAGTGTTTTCCAGTCTTAAGGTTCTGTTGTATTTGCTTCTGACTTTACAAGTAACAATACTGCCCCTGTACTTATCAGATACAAAATTTAAAGGAACTCAAGAGAATACTTATATCACAAAATAGCTTTTTTATTTGCTAAGATTAAGGTAGATAAGTAACCAAATCATTTAGCCTTCAGCTGTGTTTTGCTCTCTCACACACAAAAAAAGAGATGCACACTTAACAAATTGTTTTTGATTGAAATCTACTTTCTTATTAAGCCTAGGAAGCTAATTTTGAATATGCAAAGGGTAAATTTAGTCAGTAAAGTACCGTTAAAACAGAAAAGGTGCTCTTTACATTTCTGACTCAGGAAAGCTAGAGGTGCAAGTCAATGCATGATTCTTCATTTTAAACGCTGAATTGTATGTGGATTGAGGAATAGAGGGAAGTGAAGGGCTAGCAGCTATTAATCAGTATATTGTTCAGAGCTATCACTGGACCATTGCCATAAAACTCTCCCAGCCATAGGACTGAGATGCCTTTCAGCACCACAGCTCTCTTCATGACTTTAGGGAAATGTACCACTGAACCTTAATAGCCCTAAAGATGGAAAACAATGATCCAGGAAGTTTTGATGTCTCCAACTTAAAGGGGAAAAAAGTATCCTGTCTTTAAAAAACAGTAAGAAACCCTCGCCTCTATTGCTTCCATATGCTTTCTATAAATAGACTTCATCACATAGGATAGGTACATTTATCCTTCTCTATTAAGATACTCTGTAGATAAAACCCCATTAAGCAAAATTGCTTGTCATTCTTGGAAACTAGTGACTCTTAACTGCAAATCATCAATTAACTGAATTCTTTAGTTTCATTATGAGGTGTGCTGAGAGTTTCTCTAGTAGAACTAGAAACCTTCTTCTCCTCTCCACTCCCATAGGAAGTAAAACTATGAAGAGCCCTGGTGTTATTGTGAGCCTTGAGAGTTGACAGAAATCTCATGTACATTATTGAATGGGAGGTTTGGAGCTGAGAGCACTGGTGTCATGTATCATAGAGCTGGAAGTATCCTTAGAGATTGTGTGATCCAACCATCATGTAATAAGAGGGTCAATTTGGCCCCCTACATGGCCCCCATCTGCCCCAAAATATCAGAACTATCATGACTTCCAATTACATCATTAAACTCACTGTGAGTTCCTAAGGGCCAAGGTAGAAGATATGTATACTCCATTAGCAGGAAGCATTGCAGCAGAGTAGAATAAGACATTTTTGCACCCTGCACAAGGTTTGAACACCACCAGCAGCACCTCCCCCAAACATGAAGACAATTTTTTACTCTTAAAAGAGATTGTATGTTTACAAAGGTGTCTTCTTCTCCTCCTCCTTCTTTTTCTCCTTCTCTTTTTTCTTCCTCCTCTTCCTCTTCTTCTTCCTCTTCTTCCTCTTCCTCTTCTTCTTCTGAGGGTGGAAGGCAAGGCAATTGGGGTTAAGTGATTTGCCCAAGGTCACATAGCTAGTAAGTGTCAAGTGTCTGAGGTTGAATTTGAACTCAGGTTCTCCTCACTTCAGGGCCAGTACTCTAATCACTGTGCCACCTAACTGCCCCAGTGTGTTATTCATCAAAGGAAGTTTTGAATATTCATTGCAATCAGGAAGTTGATTTCATTTAATATTTCAGGGAGCTATTTCATCACTGTACTGGGATAATGCCTCTATGGATTCGGATTAGAACCCCTTCATCCCCCACAGACAGCTTCATGACCAAAAAAAAGTCATCACTTAATGACCTACCTTCTGGGAACAAGCCTTTGTCCACTCAGCTAGCTTTGTCCTTGGATGACAGTCTGTCACCAGGCTCACACTCCAATCCTTTCCAGATTGTTAAAACCTGCCAGCAATTGCTTTCTGCTGGCATCATCTTTGAGAACCCAGGGTCACCTCCATGCCAATAGGATGAGGCACAAGAACAAAACATTGGGAGGGGTGGGAGAAGGAGTGGGAAGGGAGAAACTTGATTTATTTTAAAATAAAGCCCTAGATTCCATAGAAAACAATATTTTCTTACATTTATGTATGTGCGCACACACATATGAGATGCCCTTCTCAAATTCAAAAGGATACATAGACAAGTATAGTAGTATTAGAACTACCATATTAAATTTAATATATATTTTTAAATGAACAAAAATTCGTGGTTTTCATGTACCAATTTATTTTTATCTTCTTTGTGTGAGTTGACTGTTGATATGTGTCAAGTTAATAATAATAAAAAAGTTTTTTAAAAAAGCAATTTCCAAAGTGTCCTTTGTGCCTTGCTGAGAGTTCTTTTCTACCCTTTGTTATTACTCCAACTTTACCCATTTTCCAGTCTAGCCTGACTAGAATTTCTATACCATTCTAAACTATAAACTCAGTGAGTTCAGTGGAGGATATCATTTAAATTTTGTATCTCCTCAATACCCAATCTAATCTATTATTTAATATAACATATTTTAATTATCTGTCTTTGTATCTTACCTTTCTAATAGAGAGTAGAATCTATGAAGGCAGGGATTATGTCTTATTCAACTTTATTTTCCCCCAGGACCTGCAATACTATATTCAGAGTAGGTTTCTGTTGTGTTTGCTGTGTTCAGCACCTGACATTCTCATCAGGCTCCATTCTTAAGGTATTATTGTTGCTAACAATTATTATTGATTCATTTATAGAATTCTTTCATACTTTTATTTTGTTTTGCTTTTTGGAGGGAAGGAAGGGAAGATCAATTGGGGTTAAGTGACTTGCCCAAGGTCACAGGGCTAGCAAGTGTTAAGTGCCTGGGTCAGATTCAAACTCAGGTCCTCCTGACTCCAGGGCCAGTGCTCTATTCACTGCGCCACCTAGCCACCCCAGAATTCTTTCATACTTTCATCCACCAAGAATTTATTAAGCATTTATTTTTGCATAGTTCTTTACTAGATAATACAGGATGTATTCTATGATCTATAAGTTGCTGCCTCTGTCCTCAAGGAGTTTACTGTCTAATCAGACAAACAACATAATACCAGACACTGGATGATTAAGTGCTAGGAAGAAATGTTAACTAGTGCTAAAGAAATTCAGAGGAAGGGAAATGAATATAAACAGAAGTGGTAAGGAAAGCCCTGATTGACAAGAGTTGGAGTGCCTCATGCTGGATCTTGACAGAAGTATAAAAGAGATAGCCCCTAAATGGCTCCTTTCTTAGCGAGTCCTTAACATAATGATACAATGAAAAACAACAATTCCATCTGGGTGACCTAATGGCTGCAAGAATTCTCCCTGCCTTCCCCCATTGCTACCATTTAGGATTTTCTTTCCCTTTCCCCTCCACCATTTCTCACAACTTGGGGCTAATCTAGCCTACTTTTCACCAACTACAGCACCCGGATTGAGGTTTCTATGGAAAAATATATTCCAATTTCTATGTAAGAAATGGAACTCTTTGGTAAGTTGGATCAGCCTGCATTTGGATAATCTGATGGTCTGTAAAAGCGTATTCCGAGCTAATAACAGCCACAAGATCAATCGGACTAAAACAGGAGGTGGATATTGGGAAGTAATGTGACAAAATGGGCTATGAAGAATCTTGAGTGCTGTTAGGAGGATTTTAGACTTTATAAAGGAGGCTCAGTGAAGGAGTTGGAGAAGTAAAAATGACATAAAGACATTAGTATTTGAGAAAGATTAAACTGGTGGATGAAACTTTGGCCAAGATCCTACCTCTTACATAGTCAGAGGATAATCATTCTAAAGTTAGAGGAAACTTCAGTCCCTCATTTTACAGATGAAGAAACTGAAGCCAAGGGAGATCAAATGATTTGCCCAGGGTTACACATATAGAAAGTGTCAGAGGCAGGATCTGAATCCAGGTTCCAGAACCAATTCTCTGATCCCGTCTCAGTTTTCCTGTCCTCCTCTCTTGAAGTATGGACAATCTATTTCCACTGTTGAGGGAAAGAAGCAGCAATGGCACGCCTAAGAATGAAAAAAAAGGAAATCCAAAAGGCTAGGATTTCATATTTTACTTTGAATTCTGGGCTAGGTTTTCTCTGCAAGTGCTCTGCCTGTTTAATTCTGCTGAGAACATGCCACACCTAACTACTTTTTATTGCAATCCCTATCATCTACTCTCTTCACTTTAGGTGTGAGTGGCACCTTTTCCGTCCTTTTCCTCTCAAACCCTTAACCATATTCTAATCTTCCTACTCTCTCAGACCCAGTCCTACAGTTTTGTGCCCCTCACCTCATCTATTCCACTGTGCCTCCTGGAAAGCCTGTTCTTTTGTCAACAAATATCCCTATATTCTCAAATTTGTCAACCAGCAATCCTTCTACTTCTCACATTAACCAAAATCTGGATTTCCCATGAGGATACCCCCCACCCCACCAGAAGCAACTCCTTCTCCCATTAACCCTGACTCACAGTGGAAAAAGTAGGAAAGGGAATACCCATTGCTTTCCACTACCACTTACATAATTCTTCTACCACCATTCCTACATAGACCTTTCCTTTTCTGAGGTCCCTGCAATATATTTATACCAACCTTTGCGCAAGCCCATTGTAGTCATCCATTGACCTCAGTATTATATTACCAATTTTCTAAATTATTTTACTACCTAGCTTATAGTCTTCTTTCCCATGCTGGCCACTTCCATAGGAGCATAGATGTAGAGTTATAAGAAGCCTTAAGAAACATTTAGTACAACTCTTGTATTTTAAAGTTGATCTGAGGTCCATGAAGGTTAAATGACTTGTCCAAATTTACAAAGGTAGAAAATGGCAGAGGTGAGACTCAAACTCAGGTCTTCTTATTCAATATCCAGCATTTTCTCCACTGCCCCACAATACCATTGTACCCAGGGATTTCAATATAAGTCTAATATGTCTATTACCTTGACAACAAGCTGACTTTTAAATTTCTCAACCTCTTTAGCTCCAACACCCACCTTCTCCATCTATTTTCAGCCATATTCAGTGTGGTAACACATTAAACCTCACCATCTCTCAGAATAGCACCACCTACTAGACCCAGAACTTTGAAATTCCAATGTCCTACCACAACCTCCCACCCTTCCACCTCTCCCACTCTTTCACCTAAACCTTTTGTCCTAAACCTTCTATCTGTCCTTATTGTGACATATAGTCCTCTGTCTGCTCTTCTGAGCTCTAGCCTTTGAGTTCCAGTTGCCTACAGGACTCCTCTGTATACTCAAATATCCCACTGGCCCTTCCAACTAAACTTGTCCAAAAGTGAACTCATTATCTTTCTTTTGAACCTTTTCTCCCTTCTGATTTTACTATTTCTACCTTCTGACTTTTCCATTTACCCTATTTTCATGTCCATACCCTGTGTTAGAGAGGATCATTAATTGTATTTAGAACTGGATGAGATCTTATAGATCACTGGGGCCCACACTCTAATTTACAGATGGGGAAACTGAGGCAAATAGGGTTAAGTGACTTGCTGAGGGTCACACAGCTAGAAAGTACCTGAGACCAAATTTGAACTCAGGAAGATGAAGTTTGAAAGAGAATATGGTTTTGAGGTGAAGATGTTGAGTTCAGTTTTAGACATATTGAAGTTGAATTGATAGCAAGATATCAGAGAAGAGATTTAATTTTAGGTGGAGAATTGGAGCTCAAATAAGAAGTAGAGGCTAGCAAGAGAAGATAACAAGCTAGTTGATTGGGGGAAAGAATCTATTAAAAGAGCATTTATTAAACACCTCTTGTGCCCAGCATTATGTTGGGAACTAAGGATACTAGTACACAGAATTCACTAGTTGAGGGGCAGAGCCAAGATGGTGGCATAGCAGCAGCAATATATCGCAGCTCTCACATAGCCACCCCAAAATACCCATGGAATAGGACTCTGGACCAATCATAAGAACTTCAAAACGCAGACAAAGATACTTCCCACTAAAGTCAGCTCGGCTACGAGGAACCATATCAGCACTATGAACCGAAACCAGCCTGGCCTGAAGCCGCGGCTGTGCCCCGGGAGGCGGCTGGGCGGGAGGTGCAGAAAAGCCTCAGAGGTGAGCCAGCGGGATTAGCAACAGCTGCAAGTGGGTATTGTGAAAGGGGGAGATAAGCCTCCGGCCAAAAGGTCTCCAGAGCAGAAAAGCGAAAGGCGGAGGTTTTGCACCCTCCTCCACGTTGTAGCTTCCCGCCCTCGGCCTGCAAAAAGCAGGGGGACTGAGCGATTGTTTTCAGACCAGTGCTCTCGCGTTGAGCGGCCTGGATCCAGATCGTCTTGGGCCTCGGTCTTGGAGTCTTCATTATCCAGTCAGCCGGAAGTCTACGGCAGCCGGGAGGACCCCAGCGATTTGGGACAGAGCTTTCCCTTCTGGAAGCAGAGCCCCACAGAGATTTTAAAAAAAAATTCATGGTCTGAAGAACCACGAGTAAGAATAAGCATAAGAAGCTAAGTAAG
>CM053586.1:80836708-80861708 GCA_028646515.1 Pseudochirops corinnae | reverse complement strand
AGTGAACTGTGTGATTTTTCTGTAGCTGTTACTTCTGATGACTGTGCAGTTTGAAATACTATTTTGTTATCAAGTGTATAAAAATACAAAATTTTGCTTTATATTTTCTTGTTCTGTGACCTCATCTAATATCTAAAAGTAGAATCTGAACCGGGAGATCCTTTTCTTTTTTCCCTAATTTTATTTTTTATCAATTTCTCCTTTCTAAATTCTTTAAATAATCTTCAATTTTTCTTATTATTCAGATCAAATTTTTATCTCTTTCATTGTTCTTTTTTCCCTGACCTTGTACCATAAAAGAGGGAAATAGAACAAATGTAGCTTTTGTTTATTTTGTTTGATGTTTCTAGACTATCAGATATAATATTTGACATATTTGTGATTTCATCAATGTGAGTATCCCTTCAATAGTCCTGATGACCCATTTATACCACTCTTATCCATGCTCTTCCATAAATCCTCCATGGGGGCATATATTGTGTGAGAGTGTTTCCTAGGTTTTTGGGGGTGAACAGTCTAATGGAAATCCTTTTACTATGCTTCTCCAATAAATCCTTTTGTTCTTAACTAATCATGTCTTTTGTATCTATTGAAAGGGAAACTTATCAGTGAAGTATCATGAGCTATGGTTTTTGGAGTACCTTGAACCCAGGGTAGTTGTACTCAAGAACCTAATCTACAAGTGAGAATTGGGGAGTAGCCCATAGGACAATATACTGTGGGTACTTCGCTGTGTTCCCACGATGGGAACCTCCCTCTAGATCTTTTGACATTTCAGGGATGCTTATAGAACATGTGTGCTGTTCCGTGGTTATCCTTTGTTCTCAGGACACGAGTGGACCACCACATTTTTTTCAGTCACACATCTTTCTGAAGGTCTCATTTATGCCATTTTCCCCATGTATTTTTGGGTGGCAATATGTTATAGCCTACTCATGCCCACCACGTGTCTTTCTGTTGACCTTTGAGTGATGGACAACTTTTACTTTTTGTAATCAGTTGTATTCTATTACTTGCAGCCATATGGCCACTTTGGAAGAATACTGATGTTAGAAAGATGGACCTTTGTTTCAGGAGAAGCTTGGGGTCATTAAAAGCTCTATGTAATTTCCCAAGTACAATTCAACCAACTCTCATTCTCCATTTAATTCTGGGTCCAATTCATTGTCCATCTGCAGTGTTACTTTTCCCCTTTGTTTCATCATTTGTCATGACCAAATAATTCATCATGAAGTAGCCAGCCTACTGGTGATGTGGCTCTTTGTAATTATCTAGGCTGGTGCTCAGAAAGCAGATATATTCTTTTGCTGGGGCTATATTCAAAGGCATTTAGCATGCATAGCAGAATCTGTGAGAACTTGAGCTTCCTGGCATAACTTTTGCAACCCCAGAGTTACCTGCATGCTACAATGAAGCATCAGCATAGGATTTCGTGAAGGATAAGTGAGAAAAATATCTTAATCTCAGTTTTCTCATAAATAAAAGAGTAATGAAAATACTTTAGCTATCAAAGGAAAATTGTGAGGAAAATATTTCACAAACTCTATAGAAATGGCACTTATTATTATTGATAATCCTATTAAATTATATAAACATATTGATGTCAGGAAGCATATCTTCTACAAAGAGGCCATTTAATAAATGCTGGCTAAATGATTGTTATATTATAAGCCCTCTTTATGGTAAGGGCTGTGCCATTTTTAATCTTTGCTTCCCTAGCACCTACCACTGCACCTTGCACATATATGTACATAATATTTTTGTTCTCAACCCCCTTTTTATCTAGATCCCTCCACTAATCTAGTCATTGTTCATCTTTTATTTCTGAAAAGGATCAATGACATTATGCAATGATGTCTTGGGGTGATGTTGTGACATGGGTATGAATTGGATTTAAGTGAGACAGAGCTACGCAGAGTTGTCAGCCTCTCTCTCTCCCAGAATCATCAAAGTCCAGTGGCAGGTCAAAAGTCAAGATGACTGGTGACAGACTGGGATACAATGGATGACCCTAGTGCCTTAGATACTTCACCAAACTCTAAGTGTTCTACAGAGCCTGCATCATAGTTGCTGGAACAAATTGTTCTCATCCGCCCATTCCACAAAGGGATGTCTTCAAAGCTTGGAGCAGACACACCCCAGCTCACTGATGGGTTTAAGGCCTGTGGGTTACACTCAATGTGGTTTAGCTCCTTAGCCAAGATGTGTTTGACTGCTATACATGCAACAGCTTCTTGGAGCCACAAGTGAGAGCTAGGTGAAAAGTAGACACTCAAGGTAGATGGTAGCCCTGAAAAAGGATCTGCAAGCCCTCACACCAAAGATGCTAGTCTTTTGACAGCTAACTGACAATGCTGAGGATACATCTAGCAGTAAAATCAGATTAAAAACCACTTTGAATTTAAAACTGATAAAAGGAGTAGATCCATGGAAGAGAATGGATCATCACACCTTAGACCAAGGAATAAGTAGGGGATGGGGCTGGGGGGAAAGGGGAAGAAGCATGTCTTCACTTTGTTGATTTTGAGGAGTCCACTCCTTTGCCAGGACAAATAGAAAGCTAACACCATTTTTTGAAGTAATAAAATGTTAAAGCTGGAAGGGCCCTTAGACATATAATTCAGCCTTGTCATTTTACAGATGAGGAAATAGGGTTATAGATGTTAAACAACTTGCCCAAGTTGGCATAAATAATAACAGCTAGCATTTATATATCTATATCTGTATCTGTTTATACCCCTGTTTATCAAGATTCAAGCTTTGCAAAGTGCTTTGTAGATGTTATCTCATTTGATTCCTATAACAACTCTGTGAAGCAGGAGATAAAGAAATTGAGACTTAAGGAGATTAATGGATCACATAACCAGCTAAATGCCTAAAGCAGAATTTGAACCCAATATTTGAACCCAGAATTTGAACTCAAGTCTGTAAGTGCCAAGGAAGGTGCCAACCTGTATTGGTAGAGAGAACTTTCCTGAAATAACCTGGATTAATACCTTTTTATTCTAAGTCAGGACTACTAAGTCCTGTGATATCCATGATATACTCTGCAACACCATTCAAATTTTTAGGAGACTTATATCTGTCTCATAGACATCAGCAAAACTGATAGAGTGCTGGTATTAAAAAATGTGGATCCTCCCCCTTTCATCGCAAAGGGAACCAGGCATATACCTTCCTTTGGTGACTACAATTATTTTTCATGACTCTAGGGTAGTACTTACTGAGTGCTATGTTATCAATGACATCTTCTGGGATTACACTCCCTCCTTCCAGCAGCTGTATGGCTGCTGATCATTTCAATGTGGTTTTTTCTCTCTTGAAATAAACTTGAAATGCTTTTCTCCTAATCATCATCTTTGGAATTTTCCATTTAAAACATTTTGCCTATGTCAGTTGATTTTCTCATATTGAGAGATTGGAGTCCACTTTCTGGAAGTGAGAATGGTTTTTCAAATGTTAGCCAATCTTTGGATCCCATCATTGCCATTCTGTTCAGGTTTGCACAAAGCTGGCTGTGGTCACCACCTTTTTGCCATTTTGTTGAATTGGTGTTCAAACCCTCTATACCATATGCTTGATATATGAATCATTTCTTCCTAAGTAATTTAGTGTCTCCTTTAACCTTATTCCCTCTTTTAGCCTTTGATGGCTCACTTCTGTCTAGCCTTCTTGGTTCTCTTTGAAGACAGATTTTATATATTTCTCTCCTATAATACTTTATTCTTTTTTTTATCACATACAAATGTAGCCAACAAAGAATATTAGAAATTATGGATAATGATCCATAATGTGTTTATATGCATGTCAATAAAAATGATAAACAATATAACAAATGTTTATAATTTTGAGTATTTTTTAAAAGTGACATAAATCTATGACAGTCTTCAATTCTGCTGAATGACTTGGGGAGGGAAGGAAAAAGGGATATACTGGGGAAGAAATGAATGGGAGGATTTATTATCTCACATGATCAGGGTTCACTGGAGAAGTCTTATATAGAGGAGGAAAGAGGGAGAATAAGATTTCACTTGAATCTCATTTTCACTTTTATCTGAACTGGTCATAGGAGAGAACATACACACATGCACATGTACACACATAGACTACACATGCACACTTGCACACACACATCAACTCAATAGGGAAGCAGGAGGCAATAAGGAAAGGGAAGAGAGAGGAGTAAGAGAGAAAGTAAATTCAAGGAGTGATAGATTAGTCATAAGGAAAACAAACTCTGTGACCTCCTATAGTTTGGCAGTCACTTAAACCCTTCAATTTAATTCAAGTCAGCATGCATTGATTAAGGACCACAGTAGCATGAAATCAAAGATCAGAGGTTCACAAGACTGTAGATATAGAGTTGGAATTGACCTTAGAAGCCATCTAGTCCAGCCCTCCACTCCTGAAAAAATGGAGGCCCAGAGAGGGACAAATGATTTATCCAAGGTCACATTGTGTAGTAAGTGGCACAGCTAGGATTTGAACCTAGATCTTCTTGACTTCAAATCTGTTCTTCATTCCACTCTACCACATTGCCAACTCTACTTCTCCTGCTGAGATCGCCGCAGGATTTATTTTAACACTAGGTCCAGACCACTTGACTCCACCCTTCATCTTCCAAGACAGGAATTAGAAAGAAAATTTTTATGCACTCCACTCAATATTTATGCACTCAACCGGGAGTAAGTTTATTCTCCTTGCATAGTCAGGGATAAGCTAATCGACCAAACTAAGTGGGTGGGTTTGTGATGTGTTTGGGAGGTAAGGACAGGAAGAATTACATTTGTCAAATGAGATTAAACAGTTTTGTTTGCACATTCAATCAGTATTGCTCAATAGCCCTAAATGTCCATGATTAGCTAGGATCTCATCTGAAAACACCAATATTTTGGGCTTCTTCTTGACTACAATTGTAATGTAATCAAACAGATCTTGAACTGCATTGAGAGGCCCAGCATCATAGACTAGGAAGGTAATAGTCCCACCTTTCTATGACTTGGACCACATGGAGTTCTGTGTTCAGTTCTGGACATCACATTTGAGGAAGGACCTTGATAAGTTGGAGAAGGTCTAGAGGAAGACTTTTTCATATCAGATGTAAATTTACAGAAAGAACTGGAAATGTTTAGCCTGGAAAAGAAGAAGAGGAAGAAAAAAAGGGGTAAAACAAGAGTTGTTTTCAAGTATGTGAAAGGAAGTCACTGTGGGAAAGGGTCTTAGACTTTTTCCTCTTAATCATGGAGCAATAGTTCTTAACCTTTTGTGTTTTGTGGACCCCTTTGATTGTTTAGTGAAGACTCTTCAGAATAAAAGTTTTTAAAAAATCATAATGGGAGGAAATGCTATGTTTTGGTTAGAAGTCAGTGAAAATAACATGTAGTGAATTTTTTAAATTTGAAGTTCAGTTATTCCTTGAAATCTATCCATAGAATCCTTGGCAGGGGTTGGGAGAGTTGGAGGTGGAGAGGGAATGTCTATGGAATCCCAGGTTAAGAACCTATTTTTCCTGACCTCCACTCTTACATTTCCATCTGACTCTTGGACATCTTAAACTGGATGTCTTATAGACATCTTACATTCAACATGTCCAAAGCTGACCTTATTTTCTTTCTTGTCCCCAAATCCTTTCCTCTTCCTACCCAGCCTGTTGTTGTTATTGTTTGTCCTTCATTCCCAAAGAGGTCCATGACATCAGGGAGGTGATGCCATGACATGCAAGTGAATTGGCCTTAAGTGAGGGAAGACTGTGCAAAGGTACCAGCTTCACTTTCTCCTCTGGAGCCATCTGGGTCCAGTGGCCAGATATAGATCAAGGCAACTGGAAATGGCCCAGGGTACAGTGGGGGACCTTGGTCTTTCCAAGCTCAGGTCTTTAACAGGTTTCAGTGTGACTGAGGCAATGCCCATTCAGTGAATAAGGTTTAATAAGAAATGAGGCAGAGAATGGCCTCTCTCCCTATTAAGGGTACCACCATCCTGCCAATCACTCAGGCTTACAACCTAGGTAAAATCCTCTACTCCCTACCTCTCTAAAATCCTCTCTCACCTCCTATATCCAATTAGTTGCTAGGGCTGCTGTTTCTACCTTCATTAACATCTCTCATAAACACGCCTTCTCTCTTCTGATCCTGCCACCATTCTGGTATAAACTATATCTCATCATCTCATGCCTAGAAAATTATAAGATCCCTCTGGATGGTCTCCCTATTTTGAGTCTTTCCTTATTCCTCTGCTCAGCTATCAAATCTTCCTAAATCATAGGTTTGACTATGCCAGCTTCCTACTCAATAAACTCCAATGGCTCCCTATTATCTCTGGGATCTTCCCTAATCTCTCTTAATTCTAATGCTTTCCCTCTTAATTATTTCCTATTTATCCTGCATAGCTTGCTTTGTATATATATACCTGTGGTCTCCTCCATTAGATTGTACACTCCTTGAGGGCTGTGATGGTCTTTTGTCTCCAACCATCCCCAGTGCTCAGCATAGTGCCTGGCACATAGTAGATCTTAATAAATGTTTATTAATTGATAGAAACATAAAATGTCTGTCCCCGTGCCTGGAGAGATCCACCTTCTAGATTCCTTGACTTCCTTCAAATCTCAAGAAAAGACTAACCTTCTGCAAGAAGTTGTTAGGGCCTTCCTTCTGTCGATTATCCCGGATTTATCCTTTATATAGTTTGTACATTGCTGTTTGCATGTTTTCTACCCCATTAGACTGTCCAGAAATTGTCTTTTGCCTTTCTTTATATCCCCAGTGCTTAGTTTCATGCCTAGCACATGGTAGGTGCTTAATACTTTGTTACCTAGAGTATAAAACTTGGAGCAATGTGTTTGAAATTCTCCCTTTTCAACTAAGATATAAACCCCTTAAGGACAGAGACTGCTTTTTATGTTATTTTTGTGCCTGTTACCCCTGGCATATGTCCATGGCACAGTGGATATAGTGCTGGCCCTGGAATTAGGAAGACACATCTTCCTTGATTAAAATCTGGCCTCAGATATATACTAGCTAAGTGACTGGGCAAGTTGCTTAACCCTGTTTGCCTCAGTTCCTCTTCTGTAAAATGAGCTAGAGAAGGAAATGGCAAACCACTCCAGTATCTCTGCCAAGAAAACCCCAAATGAGGTCAGGAAGACTCGGTCACAACTGAACAACAACAAACAAAAAACCCTTTGCACAAGGGAGGTTCTTTATAAAAGAAAAGTTTGTCAGATTGAATTGAAAGCTATAGAAAGGCAGATTTTAATAAGTTAGGAAAACTTAGAACTGAGCAAAAGTGGACCAAAAGTGACTGCCTCAGAAATAGCATTTCCTGCCTCATTAGAGGACTGTAAGTAAACACTGCATGATCTTGTGTAGGCTGTAAAGGGGGTTCTTGAGCATGTGTGACCTGGACTTGATGGCCCCCGAGGTCTTCTGTGATTCTGAAGTTGATTGAAGTCCTATTTGTGGATCACTTTCCAAACCTTTCTGGGTTACCTGCTTTGCCAGCCTAGTTTTCAACCTTTTTGGGCTGTCCTAACCCATAGCTATTGTGCCCCTCGTTCAACCTGTAAGTAAGCACTTCTAATGAACCTGCTCTATGTGGAATATGAGAGTTAAATAGTTAGGTGGGAGTTGTTAGCCACAAGACAGTGATTCTTCCCCAAAGTAGTCCATAGCCTCCAATGGCGAGATTTAAGATGTTTATGGAAAATGATCCCTGCCTGAAGCTCTTTACTTTCTAAGGTCCCTCAGAGTTCTACAAAATACTAGTTAACTAGTTCTCCTCTGAAAGAAAATACTATTTGGAGTGTCACAGTCAATCACACTTTAGTCTGAATTAGTTCAGCCACATTTTTTTTTCTGTCCAAGGAACTTAAATTTTAATGATTGCAAAGCGATGGAAAGAAAGGTAATCTTGAAACCAGACACAATTCAAAGGCGGAAAGGCCCAGGGTGGGGGGGTGGGGTGGGGGGTGTCAGCTACTTGGAGCATGCCAAAGACAAACTTTCCCTACTTCAAGGCCCTTTTTAGCATCCTGACTCAACTACAGGTCAAGATCATGATGCCATCTGAGAGGAGGTTTCTCCCTCTCCTTTTGGGAAGTATTTCCTTGTCACAAAAGGGAGAGTCAGGCTCATTATGTATCTTGTTTTGCATGGTCATCTGATAGCAGAGTATAGATCTGTTTATTCACAGTTAATGACAGGGTATCAGAAATAGACATTCAGTTGATAGAAAAGTTTATTCAATGCTAGCCTCTTCTCAGACCACCCAATAATCTAATTCTCATGAAAACCCTAGCCATCAACATTTTAAAATGCAATTTAGGACAACGCTTACAAAAAGTTTCTTTCAATGCACTTCTTCAGCAGCGATTACTGCAGTTTAGCACATCATGACTTTCACATCTGTTTGGGAGGAGGAAAATAGATCACTCCCTGGAGCCCTTTTGGGGTTCTGAAAATAAAGTAGAAATCGGGAAGCCAGTAACTAAGGCTGCATATGGTATAGTGGAATGACCCCTGAACTCAGGCAGAAAATTTGGATTGGGCCTCCCAGATCCACTAGCTGGGTTACTTATGGGAAGTTCTTTAGCTTCTCTGTTTCTCAGTTTTCTTCATCTACAAATTTGGAGATAGTTATAGTTCTGCTGCTGACCTGGAAGGGCTGTTTTAAGGCAAGTGTTTTATAAACCATAAAAGTGCTCCATAAATGTGAACTATGTAAGAAGGTATATGTATACCTGTGTATGTATGTGTATCCATGACCAGAAAAGATAATTATGATAGAACCAAGATGAAAGACAAATATTTATTAGATATGAAATTTTAAATAAGCCACTATCATTCATTCATTGGCTGTGTATTTGAAACCTTCCAGGGTGTGTCAAAAATTTACATAAATGTCAAGAGGTTTAGAAACCACATTGAGAAACATTCCTTAGAATGGAGAAGTCTTCAATGGTCTAAGATTACAGACCCTAGAATTGGAATGGTATGCAGTGGAGTTTTCCATTCACAGTTCCAGGAAAAAGAAGGTTGGTTTTTTTTTTTTCCATTAAGGACACTGTTATTTAGATATTTTGAAATACACTGTACATACATCTTTCCTAAAACCACTAGATCTCACAGTCTCATAAATAACACTTTTGGGGGTGGGGGTGGGGAGGGGCAGAAAATTCTGGTTTAGTCGAAAGAGCACTTAATTTAGGATCAGAAGACTTGGATTTGAGTCCCACTTCAGTCACTCGTTTGCTGTGTGCTCTTGAGCTGGTCACAACCTCTCTATGTCCCAATTTATTCCTCTGGGAAATAGACATTCTTCAGGACATACCTCATCAGTTTATTCTGAAGGTCAGATGAGATACTGCTCATGTAAACTGCAGAGCACTATATAAATGTCAGCAATTACTCTTTTGGGTGTTCAGCATTGATTTTAAAATGGGTCTGAAACTTTACTAGAAAATTTCCTTATTCAAATAAAAAGCCGAGATAGGTGTGCCCATCATGTCTAATTCTTATACCTCCGTATTTCAGGGGTCTGTAATTTCATAGTGGGGGCTCCTTCTATGCAGAGATATTAAAATATTTACACTCCTCAGCAGGAGTTTTCATGAACTGCTATGACAACTTTCTGCTGAAGAGCCTCTGGAAGTACAAGCCTAGTGACAGACTGTGGCTATCACTCAAGGACTATATTGTCTCATGGCATAAGCTCCTTTGTTTAGCTTTTAAAGCTCTTCACAACCTTGGTCCTAACTTAAATTTACAACATTATTACACATTATGCCTTTTCCACAACTCTACTATTCAGCCAAACTGGTCTCCTGAATGTTCATCTCCCACCTCCATGCCTTTGAACTGGCACTTCTTATAATTAGAATGCATTCCAACCTTACTCAACAGCTTCCTTAGAATCCTTCATTTCCCTCAGAATTTCAAGCAACACTTTCCACTTGAAACTTTTCCTCATTCCCTCTGAGTTATTCGGGACTTCCCAATTCACTTTGCATTTATCTTCTCTATGTTTTTTGTATACTCATTTATGAATATGTTGTCTCCCCCCTATAAAGTGGAAGCCCCCTGATGGCAGGAATTAGTTTACCTTTGTCTTTCTATCCCCTGCAACTAACACAATGTTTTGCACAGAGTAGGTGCTTAATAAATCCTTTTTGATGGATTAATAGCATTTATTATGAGGGAATGGTTCAGCTCTGCCACCACCCCTCTTATTTCCATCAGTAATAGCAACCATTCATGCCAGATCTTTCACTTTCAGGGAGTTAATATGATGGCTTTGACAATATCTTGGAGATGAGCTGTCCCATTTTCTACATGTTGTGGTTATTATTCAGTCATTTATCAATCATGTCTAACTCTTCATGACCCCATTTGAGGTTTTCCTGGCAGAGATACTGGAGTGGTTGGCCATTTCCTTCTTCAGTTCATTTTACAGAAGAGGAAATTAAGATAAACAGGATTAAGTAACACAACTAGTGTGTCTGAGGCTGGATTTGAACTCACCCACTGAACAACTTAGCTGTCTAATGTTTTCTTAATAGAAGACTGCAAACTCATATGACCTCAGACTATGTTTTATATACCATCTAGACATGCATAAGGAAAACAGTATAAGTATGTATGAATGAAAACAGTATGAATATCTAGCTATCTGTTCTGCTGGGGCATAGGACCCCTCCCATTCTTACCACAATACCACTCCCCACTCAATTTAACGGCCCCCAATCTAACAGCACCCCTCTTCAAGACTCCTTTAGATCCCAAAGGATGATCAAATCAATACTACTATTGTTACTTGTAAAGGTGTGACTATCAACTTCCAAAGCTCTACTCAACATTCCTGTGATTCCTTCCCCCACACACCAAAACTCTGGCCACAACTCCCCAAATGTGATGAATCAGTGTCTTACAATGTAAGCTCCTCAAGGAGGAGGGCAGCAACTGTCTCACTTTTGTCTTTTTATCTCTAGAACTTGGCATAAACAACAGCAACAAGAGCAGGAACTTAGTAAATGTCATTTCATTCACTCACTCACTCATTCCTTCACTCCTAAACCAACTTTTGAGTATATTAGTGGAAAGTTAGGTAGAGTATAGGCGAAGGAGGCTACATATTGTGGGAAAATACTGCTGAATTCAAACCCAGATGATTTGAGTTTGAATCCCAGCTTACCCACGTGTATGACCTTGATTTAGTAATTTTATCTCTCTGGACCTCAGTTTCCTCATTTGTAAAATGAAGAGGTTGGACTAAATTGGTATTTCTCAAAGTATGGTCCAGGGATCCCTCAGGGTTCCCAAGATCCTTCTAGGGAGTCTTCAAGGTCAAAACCATTTTCATAATAATACTAGGCCATTTGAATTTCTAGTATGATAAACATTGATAGAGACAACCTACACAAACCAAACTCTTTGAAGAAGTCCTCAATAATTTTTGCAAAGGGGGTCCTGAGACCAAAAGGTTTGAGAACCACTGGATTAGGGGACCCTTCTGGGTCTGAATCTGTATTTCTATGTATCCTTCCTTAATACTGCTAATACCATACAAAAACTTGCTAGGAAAGAAAGGAAAGTTTTAAGATTTCAGGGAAAATTTTAGTTAAGAACAGTTTAATTACATCACTTGATTTTCAACTAGAATAATCCTTTGGAATAGTGCTTTTGCAAAAATGCTGTCAGGAGATTTGGGAACTATTAAGGTCTATGTTTTACACCTTCTCTGGAAGGCACTACCAAAGCTCAGATTGCCAAATTTTCCTTAATGCTCGTGCTGGCAAACTCTCACAGTGCTGATCCCAGAAGCAGACATACACTAGCCATTATCCACAGCACTGCCCTTTGTTTTTGTTTTCTGAATTCTCTAGTTATTGGCCTGAGCTGCAAGCACTATGTTGGGAGTGGGATGGGAACAGGGTACAAAATATCTTGGAGAAGAGGAAGATAATTTCTTATTCTATAGATATAAGATAAATGATGCATTTCCTGAACTAAAAAAAAAACATGGAAACACAAATTATTATTTTAGGTACTGTCCCAGTACCTAAAATAATAGTTTGTGCTATATCTGGTATATTGCTTCACTTGGTGTTCTCATCAGCTCCCATGGATTTAAATACCATCTTTATGCTGATAATTCTCAAATCAACCTACGCTGCCCTAACCTCTCTGCTGACCTCCAATCTTCATTCAAGATACATCCATGCACTTTAATCCTCCCAGAAAAAAAGAAAAAGAAAAACCCAAACACTTGAAGGGTAAATAATGAACACGTTGTTCTAAATGCTATAATTTAATATTGGTTATTTATATTATTATAATTTAAAGATTTCTTGGTATTCTTTGTCTTTTATATCAGTTCTTTCCCTATATAGCTCTCCACCCATTGAAACTCCCTTTGTAACAGGGAAAAAACATTTAAGCAAAATAATTAAACAAACTAGTCACATCACATAATGCATATGTTTTGCCTCCACAGATGCCCTGCTCTCTCCTGAGAAGAGAGAAATATATCTCATCATTTATTTTCTAGGACCAGAATCGATCACTGCAATTATTCTAAATTCAGCTACTTTTGAGAGGTTTTTTTTTTAAACACTTGCATTGTTATAGTCTTGATATATAGCATTTTTTGGTTCTGCTTTCTTTTCTTTGTAGCAGTTCATACAAGTTTACTCATATTTTCCTGAATTCCTCATATTTTATTTCTCACTCAAAGGGATCTCCCGTTGCATCAATATAGTTGTCCCCACCAACAATACAGATAGCAGCCCATTTGTCCCTGCTCATGTTGTGTCATTCTTGTCCATGTTAGATTCCCTTGTCCACTCAATATACTGATGCTCTTCATTTTCTCTGTGTTGGTTATCCCATGCCCTTATTATATCAACAGCCTTTTTTTTCCCCTTGATCACACATTTCTTTGCTGACATCCTTTCCTCCAAGTCTTCCTCTTGGTTTCTTATTTGTTATGTGTACAATGTATATGGTGGGTGTACCTTTGCACACCCACCATATACCTTTCTGTTGCCCTGTGGGTGATTTTGCTGTTCAGTCATTTCAGTCATGTCCAACTCTTTATAATCCCATTTGAGGTTTTCTTGGCAAAGATGATGGAGTGGTTTGCCATGTTCATTGTCTGGCTCATTTGACAGATGAGGAAACTGAGGCAAACAGGGTTAAGTGATTTGCCCAAGGTCACACAGCTAGTAATGGTCTGAAGCCGAACTTGAACTCAGGCCTTCCTGACTCCAGGTTCAGTACTCTATCCTCTGCACCATCTAGATGCCCCTGGCCATCTAGGTGATACTCAATTTTAATCCTTCTGAGACTGTAACATTCTATTCATAGCCATACAAAAATTTAGTTGTTCAGACTATGCAATGTCATCTACTAACAGGAGCATTTAGAGACCCTTACCATCTATATGGAATCTCTCTTTAAGTTGACCTCTGCAATGGATCTCCTACATGACAGACATCAACTCCTTTGGTGAGTATGTGTTTCCCTGTTTTATGCTCCACTTAATATGATCATGAGGTCATTGAATAAGGTTATCTCTAAGTCTTTTGGGGAGTTTCACATAATTTTGATGCATTCATGAAAGACATCTTGTGGAAAGAGAGCCTTTAAGAGTGTTTTACTCGGGGTGATTAGATGGTGCAATGAATAGAGCACTGGCCCTGGAGTCAGGAGGACCCGAGTTCAAATCTGGTCTTAGACACTTGACACTTAACCAGCTGTGTGACCTTGGGCAAGTCACCTAACCCCAATTGCCTTGCCTTTCCCCCTCCAAAAAAAAAAGAGTGTTTTACTCTACCAAATCAAAAGCTTTCTTTTGGTCAACAAATAATAAATATAGTGGAATCATAAATTCTTGAAATCTTTCAGCCAATTGTGATGGTAAAGATAATATGGTAACCATGGAATGTCACTTGTAAAAACCTGTTTATACTCTCAAAGCATGCATACACTATTCTTATAAAATTTATAATGTGGGAAGGTAAGCATATGGAGCAATCGTTGTTAATAATCTCTCAGATGCCTTTTGAGGCTTATTAATAAAGTCCATGATTTTTTTCTGCATACTTCTAATGACTTTTATTTCTTCAGAGAAATGAGTTTATGATTAAGGAAACATAACACTTGTGAGTAAAGGTGAGATCAAAGTATAACCTTCTCTGTGAGTAGAGGTGAAGTGAAGCATAAGGTCATTGTATTTAAGGATATTGAGGAAGTAGTGGCTTAGAGACTTTGAGGAACATCATCATAGATATTGAAAGATGTTACATTTTGGTGTAGATTGGTGGTTTTTTTTGTTATTGACACCCTTGAGGAATATGATAATTTATGTTAAATTATAAAGTTATCAGATTCTGTTCTTATCCACGGATGCTCTTTCAAGAAGTTTTGTATGACGTGTGATGGTCATCATTTGGATCCATGAATATGATCACAGATCAATACTCAATACATACATTTGACTAGAAGAAGGCATTGTAGTTCACAAATCATCAATAATATCAGTTATATTCTAATGCTGCCAATCTCAATAATGGAAAAATAAATATAGAGAAAAATTTTATACCAGAACATGAAGAATATTCCTCTAGCAGAAAATACTTAATTGGCATTTTACATGCCCATGCAAATTACTTATCTTACTAAACTGACACATAGACAAAGAAATGAAAGGTTAGGGGACTAGAATAGGAATGAAGAGCTGTTAGCACTCTGTGATTGCAAAGGAAGAGTCCTTACAACTGATTACAAGAGGCCCATGTCCTCTGATATAGGGGATTGTTAAAGACAGCTATCATTGACTTCATGATACAGATTCAAGAGCTCAAAAAGCTTAGAGCATAGCCTACTAGACAAGACTTTTCCCAGAAACATGTGTTACACAGGAGAATAGAAATACAAACACACAAGGAAAGCCATTCAAGTAACCAGAAACCCTCAACTTGCATTGCCCTGCCACAGTGAGATTTCACTTGGCTCTCTTGCGACCACCACAGTCTACTGGGCCAGGCTAAATACCAATCCTGAGGCCCAGACTCTCCTTACTTCTATTTACTACCCCTAGGCACTTTAGAATGGAAGAGAAGCTACTGCCTTCATTTGGGTTCCTGTCCTCTGCTACTGCCTTCTTCCTCCACAGATTATTTATTCTGATTTCCTGATTGTTATAACAATACCTTCCTTCTAGAAACTGTCTCCCTTCCTGGAAAAAAGGGAGTAACCCTGTCTCATCATGACCCCTGGTAGAGAATCAGGTAGGCCTATAAATGTTTCATCCTACTAGTTATACTGAGTAAGTTCTTTCTAATCAGTGGCTCCACTCATGCAAATATCTTTATAGCCAATTTCAATGGGTTCTTGTCTAGCGCTCTATACTTTTTCTTTCAGGGACTCTTTGTTCTTCCATATTGTCACACTCAGGGGTGTTATAAGACCCAAATGCATGTAAAGCATTGTACAAGCCTTAAATACCATTTATCATTACTATTCCCTCCCCCCTCCTTCTCCTTTAGTCCTCAGACTTCTAGTCTGGTGATGAGTTCATCCTGAGCCTTCTGCTGCACTCCTGCTGACTCCAAACAATGTTTATAGAACAATATATGTCCGTGCTGGGAAATATTTAACAACTGGCCCTCTGGAAACCACATGAGACATTTTAAAATTTAATCCGCATTATGTACTTCTCTCCATCATTTTCTCAAACCCAGATAATTAACAAAACAATAAATCAAAGCCTGATTTTTGGCACTTGCCAATTTCTGAGGTATCAATGCTTGCATTGAAAATTTAAAAACTGGCTCTCAAGGGTCACTATAAACTGATGTGTCAGCAAATCCCTGGTATGAATCCATTGGGAATGATGATTGCCTGTTTAGCAGACCCAAGGGGAGTCCAAACCCTCAGACTAATGCCTCAGAGCTGAAAGTCTCCATGGGTTTACATACAGAATATACCTGCCATATATATATATATTTTATATATTCTCTATATGTTATTTTATATATTTAATATATAATTATATAATAATTCATATTATATGACAATCATATATTTATATATAATAATTATATAATATTTTATGTATCTTATGCTATTTATACATTCTATATGTGTATTTTATACATTCTATATAATTTATACATGCAATATATATATGAAACATTGATTCTATACTTTAATCAGGTTAAAAAAGTATTCACTAGAAGGTTGGAGCGATGACCATCTAGAAGGTACAAATTCAGTTCCCTTTTGAGGGAGAGGCACAAACCACATTAAATAAGAATCTAGAGGAGTTGAAGGACTTATGGAAAAGTGGGAGCCATCAGAGAGGGAGGAGAACCATATTGCTTGTTTATGGGCTATTACTAGTCCTTGATGTATTTTCTGCACTGTTTATGGTCACCTGTGAGTCTTTTGCATTTTCTGATTTTTCTGTGATAGAAAAAAGGCTGTTTTATCCCCAATAAATGCCTTTCTACATTGAGTTCTTGATTGGATCAGAGGGACTGTTAATCATATTTGTGGAAACCTAGATATAAAGTGTATTCTGAGATTTCCAAAAACAAAGTCTAGGATTGGATATAAGAAGCCAAAGATAGAAAAATCCTTTGGGATAATCCCTAGAATTGAGCCTGATTCATATAAGCCAAGAAAGAGAGGAATAGAAAAGGAGGGAGGGAAGGAGAGAGAGAGACAGAGAGAGAGAGTAGGATAAAGACAGAGACAGAGAGACAGAGAGAGTTAAGATGGCTAATGGCAAAGCAGCCTAACTCCCCCATCTAGTTTAGGGAGTTAATTTTCCAGCCCTCCTCCACAATGATCTAGAAAATGCACAAAATGGAATTCTGATTGGGAAATTCAAGAAAAAGTCACATCAAGTAATTTTTCCAGCCCAAGTTGGCTTAAGTGGACAGACAAAAAGGTCTGGGGACTGTGGACACTGGCTCTGGACAGGATCATAATCAGAGTATATCAGTGCCTAGGGACTGAAAGAGAGCCAAAACTGGGTACCAGGGCAAGAAGCACTGGGACAGGAAGACATTCCCAGGGGATCCTTGAACTAGCTCAGTGTGCAGGAATGGATGCTCTCTGGCAGCTCTGTCACCCACTACCAAAACTGGGTCAGGCTGAAGAAGATCTACATCTCGGATGGTTGTTGTCCTTCGTTCTCAAAAAGGACCAAATTGACATCACTATGTCAGAGTCAAGTTACAATGTGTCTGACTGTGGCTGATCAGACCAATACAAGCTCAGAATGCTCTGTCACAGGTCAGGCACAAATAGTCCATGTGAACATTTGGGGTGGATTCTCTAAATATGCACATCTCACATTTCTTTTGAGCTACTTCAATTCTGCTTTGCCCATAGAGCCTTCTTTAATGCAGGTGCACCATGCTGGGCAGCTGTTTGCCAGTGTCTCCCATGTCACACAATCAATTCCAAGTTCTTTAGAGAGACGTTGATTGAGAGTGTCCTTGTATTAACTTCTTCTGAGTATTTGCCTTGTGTGAGTTCTCCATAAAATAGTTTTTTAGGCAAACTTGCATTTGGCATTTGAACAACATGGTCAACCCATTTGAGTTGTGCTCTCTGCAGTAGAGTTTGAATGCTTGGCAATTTAGTTGAGAAAGGACCTCAGCGTTCAGTATGTTATCCTTCCAGGTTATCTAGAATGAGCAAAGGAGGGATTGCTAACAGACCCTAACTGTACTGAGCAAGGATCAAGTTTGGAAGCAAACAGTAGCCGTGTAACTCTGATCCAAACCTTAGTGACCCCTACCTACGAGGTCAGTGAAACAGTTTCTTTATAGGCCAACTCTCTGCTCAGGTGTTTCTCTGCTGACATAACAATTGCCTCAGAAAATATATTTCTTTACAGTGATATGCCTCAGTTCATTGCTAAGGTGTACAGTTAATTCTCAGAGGCCTCAGAATTATAAGGCATAGGGCATATTTATCTGGTACATCCAGACCCTGGACCCTAGATACAGACTTTCTGCAGTGAGAACAGCTGAGATACCTTCTTCATATCCCTCAGAATTCTTTCCCAGACTCTGGTAAGTCTCTTCTCCCAACCAAGCCCCAGCTGGCTATAGATCGCACCATAGAATCAGATGATTCAGGGACTTAAAAGCAGAAGGGCTGGTATCAGTAACTTGCTTTGGCTATATTTAGGGAAACTGAGGTTTATAGTTATCTTTATCTACTTAAAAGGTCAACTCTATGACACTACCAGGCTAAATGAACAAACATTGCACATAGGAAGCACAGGCTATCGTAAGCATATAACTCTTTAGGAAGTTTTAATCTCCAGCTGACCTCCTACAATTCCTTTGTTGCCCTTAGGATTTCATATAACCATTAGCATCATTTACTTAGATCTGGAAGGTACTTTAGAAATCATCTCATCTAATCCTCTCCCCTTACAATAAAGGAAACTGAAGTGAGACCCAGAGGTAAAAAGGCACACAAGTATTAAGTGTCAGGGCTGAGATGGAGCCAAGGTCTTCCAACTTCATATCAAAGCACACTTTTTATTGTACCATGTTGCCTCTTGGTCTTTATAGTCCAAAGTCTGTCCCTTCTTTGAGACTGAGGTTGTTAACTTTTTATTTGTCCTGGATACCATTTGGCAGTCTGGTGAATTCTATGTGTTGCTTCCTAAAATATATATATTTAAATGCATAAAATAAAATACTTAGAAATAGTATAAGGTTAATGAAAATAAAGACTTTTTCTTATTCACATTCATAGACCCTTGAAATCTATCCATGGACCCCTGGGGGATCTATGGATCATGTTTTAGGTGATCATTCAAATCTTCAATTGTATCAATTAAGGCAAGCAAATCTTCAGACTTAGAATTCTACAAAACTGCCCTTTAAGTTCTCATTCAAGTACATTTGAAATATTTCCATCATTATCATCTCCTCCCAATCCCAAATGGTTTGTGGTTGGCAGGATTCATTTATATAAGTTATGAAAGGGCATCCTTCCTGTCAGAGTCCCCAGATGACAGCAGCCAGGAAGTGTATTAACTGCATCAGGCCACTATGAGATAATAAATAGTGGGTTGGGGGAGTATAAAATGCATGGAATCATAAAACCTCAGATTTGAAAGGGACTCCAGAGATAATCTTGTCTAACATGAACTGAAATAGAAATGTCCTCTATAATATCTGAAAAAAGTGGTTAATTACCAATCTCTGGTTGAAAACCTTAAGTCATAGGGAGCTGTTCTTCTCTAGAAGCAGCCAGTTTGACTTCTGGATTTTAAACTTTAATTTAATTTTAAAGTTTTATTCCTAATTTTAAAGATATTTCCCCTTATACTTATTATTATATTATATTTATCATATTATATTACATTACATCGCATCACATTTTATTACATTATATCATATCATATCATATATCATATCATATATCACATCACATCATATCTTATTTTATTTTATTGTATTATATTTGCCACTCATTAACTTGAATCCACTGTTCCTATTTCTGCCTTCTGGGACCAAACCGAGCAAATATGATCTCCTTTTCCCAAGACAAACCCTAAAAGTATTTGAAGACAGTGATTATACTGTCAAACCTACCTTCACCTTCACCCAGAATTTCTCTTCTTCAAACTAAATATCACCAGTTCCTTCAATTTACCTTCATATGGTATGATCTCCAGTCTTCTTACCATCTTAATTATAGATCTCTAGCAGCAACTAGGTGGTTCAGTGGAGAGAACCCTGGACCTGGAGTTAGAAAGACCTGAGTTCAGATCCAGAATCAGATACTTACTAGCTTTGTGACCTTGGGCATGACGCTTAACTTCTGTTTGTTTTAATTAACTGGAGAAGGAAATGGCAAACCACTCCAGTATCTTTGCCAAGAAATCCTGTGGACAGTCCTGCATGTTATGTATGGTCCATGGGGTCACTAAGAGTCAGATATGACAGAACAACAACAGATGCACTCCAGCTTATCATTGTCCCTCCTTAGAGTCTGTAAGAACTGAAAACAATACCCCAGATATGGTCTAACCAGGGAAGAGTACAATGAAACTATCACTTTCCCTTTCTAAACACATCAACATTTTGGTGCATTGAAAATGATGTTGATTCATATTGATCTTGTGGTCCATCAAAAATCTCATATTTTCCCCCCAAAAGAGCTGTATTCTAGTCGTCTTCCCCAATTAAATTATGGCGTTGATTCCTTTTTAACCTGAGTATAGGATTCTTATAATTATCCTTGTGAACTTTCATAATTTTGCATCAGAGTACTGTGTACCTATATGGCCAGGAAGTATAAGTATAACAAGAATTTTTAGAAAAATATGGAGTGTCCTGTCCCATTCCTCAGGGAATCTGAAGCTCTACTTTTGAGAAGAGAGAATGACAGTGGCTGGGCACTCACTCCTATCTTCAAGAGAAATATTAGATTAGAATTACATCTATCTATTATATATGTCAGATTTTTTCAATCTAGGAGACATTATTCTTTTTATTCAATGGGGCAATTCTTTTGATATTTGGAATTAAAAATACTTTCCTTGGTTGCTGGGTGGAGAGGCAGTAATTCTATTGCAGACTTATAAAGTAACAGTTTAATTTCTATCCGTTTAGCTTTTTACACACACACACACACACACACACACACACACACACACACACACACACCCCAATCACTGATAATGAACACACACACACACACACACACACACACACACACACACACACACACACACACACACACACACACCCCAATCACTGATAATGAATAAACCTGTTTGGGGGAAGATTAGTTTAGGCAATAAAACATGCAAGAGTCCAGGGAATCTGCAATCCAGGAATGAAATCTCAGCTTTACTGGGGAGAGAATGATCTCATGCGTTGAGTCCATTTTATTAGTCTCTGGGGTGTAAACACTGGGAATCAATGGACATGTTGGGATACTGACTTTTCCACATATGCCTATGGTTCTAGGGGTCTCCTATTCACCATTCGAAGTCTGTAATTTCTCTCTTCTTCTGTCTCTACCACTTTCTGTCTGTCTCTCTGTCTCTCTCTGTCTCTGTCTCTGTTTCTGTCTGTCTCTCTGTCTCTGTCTGTCTCTGTCTCTGTCTCTGTCTGTCTCTGTCTCTGTCTCTCTCTGAAGTCTCTTAGTCAACCAGGAGTCACATCTCTCAGGAGTCATACAGCAGTCCTTTAGAGACTACAAAGGTTGCCTTGCTGTGGCCCTACAGCTGAAATTAAGGGTACATTTTACATTTGAAAGAATGTATTTCCTGTTCCCTCCAACCCTGATGGTTTTCTCATCCAAGGTAACTTCTTATTTGCTTTGTGTGTATTTCATATATGCTTATGCATATGCATATTGTCTTCTCATTTAGCATATAAAGTAAGGAATGGGACTTTGTCACCTTTACTTGTGCACCACTCAGTGCTTAGCATAGTGCCTGGTACATAGTAAGTCCTTCATAAATGTTTCTTTATTGATTGGCTGAAAAGGGGACTTGGAATGATGAGGCTTGTGTTAAATCTTATCTCTGACACTTAGAGCCTGCATAGGCAGGGACCAATCACTATACCTCATGGAACATTAGGTTTTTTAATCTATAAAATGAGGATAAAAAATACTTGTATTGCATGCCTCGCAGAGTCATTGCAGAAAAAATCTTTATAAATCTTAGATTATATGAATTTGATCAATTATTGCATTGTAAAAATTTCCCCCGTTATTTTGTACTGCAAATTCTCTTTGGATCCTAACTTTGTCATCCAATGTGTTAACTACCTATCCTAACTTTACATCATCTACAATTTTAATAAGCGTGCAATCTATGTCTATGTCCTAGTCATTTATATCTAACATTTAAATAGTATATTGAGATTTGCAAGGCACTTTGTATTATTTGATTCTCACAGTAATTCCATGAAGTTCATATTTCAGATGAATAAAGGTTCAGAGAGATTTGATTACTTTCCAATGGTCATTCAGCCTAGTATATATTAGAGGGAGAATTCAAACTCATATCTATCCTAACTCACACCTTTTTTGATTATACACCTGTTGAACAAAATCATAAGAAAAATAGATATCTGAACCACTTCGCTAGATAGCTTCTTCCAGGATGACATTATTCCATTAAGCATTACTCTTTGGATGTGGTCACTCAAGAAGTTCTGAATATACCTGAATATACAGTCATCTAGCCCATACCTCTTCACTGTGTCCACAAGACTTAGTCAAATGTTTTTTTTTTCTTCTGAAATATAGGTATGCCATGACTGATCTAATCTAAAAACCCTATGACAAAGGTAAAAGAGGTTATGATCTGCATGATAGAACCAGAATCTGCTCTTGATGAATCCACTATTGGGTATTAGTGATTGTCACTTTCCTTTCAAAATGCTCATTTGTAATGTTAATGAGATATAAGATCTTCTTTGCCCATTAATAGGCTTCATGTGGAGCCCATTAAGGGAAGCTTGCTTAGGTGAGGCTTTCACACCTTTTGCTAATTTCCAATTAGGCACTGAGTCACTGGGTTGTGATGCCTTCTGCCTCTGAGAAGTGTATATATACAGTGAGTTGGTAGTTTGCTTTGGGGGTTCACTTATGAGAAGGATCTGGTTGAGATTCTGAGTGGCCATATGTTCAGAGCTCCCCAACTGCTCAGAGGTAAAGGCTTTCTGGATCCAGGGGTGTATGGAAAGTATATAGCAATATTGCTTTGATTCAGGTAGTCAGAGCCCTGTCTGTTGGTCTTTATTTCTCCGCTTGTGCTTTCTCTGTTTGTATTTTCTCTGAAATTCAGGATGCTTACTAATGAGTGTAATTAGAAAAGATTGTTGACCCCTTAAATAGCTATCTTTCCTAGTAAAGCAGATCTAAGAACCTGTGCTAGCAGCCATCCTGGGTATGCCAGTGTGGTTGCCACTACATCATTTTCCAAGATTTTCATAATATGTGAATTATGTTTTGTCATTTGTCAGGATTTATGACCTTTGGAATTGTCAAGCCCAAGAAAGAGGAAGGGTTCAGAAGATTTTGTCAAACACAGAGGTGTCACTGACCTTACAATAGAGTCATTGCTGTATATACTATACTAGATTCGATATCTAAGATTTCAAGCAGCTTACAGCATAGCCTGATGAACAAGACTTTTTCTAGCCAAGTCCACAACACAAGGACACAAATACAGACAGAAAAAGAAAACCACCCAGCTAACTAGATTCCCTAGAGCTGAACTTTTATCTTACATAAAGTTTTTGTCTTGGTCTTCTTCCTTCCAAAATCGTAGCTTAACTATTAGCTATAAGATAGCTCAAAGACCTGGGCCCTCCACGCTTTTATTTGGTATAACCAAGCAGTTTGAGAGGAGAAAGAAATTAGTGTCATCATTAGGGCTATTGACAGCAATTGCTGCCTTTCTGCTCCATGGATCAACTTTCCCATCTTCCTGACTGCAGTAACAAACCTTAGAACTCTTTTTTCTTTAGCCTTAGGCAAGTCATTAGCCTTAATGTTCCCATCTGTTAATGGGGATAATAATTCTCATATCCCTCATAAAGATGTTGTAACATTCACTTAATTATTGTTGGCAAAATGCCTCATTGTTCTCAAATAAATATATCCTTCTTGAACTGAGTGCCAACAAAGGAACTTTTCAGTCCTTTTTTTATTTGACATATAGTTGTAACCAGAAAAGATATTTCAATGATAATTCAGTGCTCCATTTAAGTTCTTTCGAAATTAAAAGTAAATATGTGGAAATTAGATATTGAAATGATCTATAGAGAAATAGTCTGTGAGACGATCATTATTATATAATGATGGTTGTTTCCTTTTAAATATAGTAATATCAACTAATAAAATTCTAATTAATGTCTTTCAGCACATTTTCATAAACAATATGTTGCTAGTTTAAAGCATGACAATTTTAAAGCTTTCTTTTTGAAAATGATTATGATTCACCTTCCTTCCACACTTCTTGGTTATTACTAAGCTAGATCTGTAGCATAAGTACTGTAGCTATAAATTGTGTATAAAATGAATTCTAAATTCCAAAGTGTCCTGAAAATTCTGTTTTATAGTTTGTTTTTCACAAGAACTTAGACTTTAAGCCAATTTGTAATCCCTAAAATGAGAAATATATATTTTAAATTTTAATGATGGGTGATTCCAAAGAGTCAAAATAAAATTGGAATATCAGCTTATCTAATTTTACTAAAGTAAATAGAGGGAGGCAAGGGATTTGTACCATGTATATACTATACTATACCTGTCATTCTTTTCCATAGATGATGATATTTAACCTAATCGAAGAATTATGCAGTCACACCTAACCCATACCCAAACAAGACAATCCAGCAAGTAGAATTTCAATTTTTGTTTAAATATCTCTAGTAGGGAGACCCACTATTTCAAGGCAGGTCATTCCAACTCTTTAATACCTATCTCAATATTTACTAAGAACTTATCAATCCAATGGCCTTTTATCAGTTGCCACTCTCTATGACATCTCTAATACTACCAAGCATGTTGTCCTTGACATCACTTCATTCTTTATTTGATATGGCACGAATTTTCTGGTTTTTTCCTTACTAGCTACTAACTTATTAACTTTTCTGCTTCCTTTGTTAGCTGTTCATTCCTCTCTGACCTTCTTTTTTCTCTCTTCTTTCCTTGGATTCTTTTTCTCCATCTGTCTTTCAATTGTGAATACTTTCTAGGACTTAATCATTGGCTTTCTGTTCTTCCCTTACTTACATTCTTTCTTAGACGGTAAGTTTCTTTCAACTAGTGAATTCTTTTTTATTTTTTTTAATTTTTATTTTTTAAAATTTTATTATAGTTTGCATCATTCATTTCCACAAGATTTTGAGTTACATATTTTCTCCCCCTCTTTCCCCCACCCACCGCCCCAAAACAGCCATCCCAGTGTGTCCCCCCTCCCCCAGTCTATT
>CM053586.1:80810613-80836208 GCA_028646515.1 Pseudochirops corinnae | reverse complement strand
GCTTTTCTTTCTTCTTTTTTTTTTCTTGACATGGGACTAGACAGAGCATGAAGGTAGTGATACTTCACATTTCTAGACTATTAAAAACCAAGTAATAGGGAAATGAAAGAAGAATGGATGTCTAATATGGTTAAATTTAGACAGTGACACATTTACATATAAATATAGTTAATATTGGGTTAATTGTTTCTTTCTAAATCAACTAACATGGCTTCTCTTCTACTAAAGAAGAGAAGCCATGTTAGTTCTGGCATAAAAATATTGCCAGATTGGGACAGTTGTTCAAAACTTTTATGAAGGAGAACTCACCCACCCAACCCTGAAGGATGCTTTTGTCCCCTCCCCCTTCACTAATTTCTCTCCAACCACTACCCCCTCTTCCATCCCTAACCATTCAGATTTGGGAATAAAAACTCCAGGAAATTCAGTTTCTTCTCTTGGCAGCTTTTCACTCTTCACCATCCACCCACACACATTTCCCATTTGATATATCTGTTAAAACAAGTACCTTCCTTTCAGATCCTCAATAAACACTTTCAAAGTAAAGAACCACCAAGTATTATTACACATGGATTTCCTTCAAAAGTCATTTTCTTAAATGCCAGTCAATTTTATTTTATTTAGAATAAATCAATCAATAGAATTTACATTGTGTTTCCTGGACAAAACACTTCTAAAAATTGTTTATTTCAGGAAGAAATGCACGACAGATGGTATGAATAGTGGTGAGGCCTTCAAAACAGTACAAAATCTCCTACTGTTCTGTCAGATGGTTCCATTCTCTGTTCCATCCATTAAATGCCGACTTTTTTCCTTCACAAACTTCAGTTTGGTCTTTTAAAAATAAACAGTGCTTCTGCTATGCGGTTCAAATTTTCTTTATCACTAGAAATTTTATTTTGAAGTCTAACGTATCAAAGGGCATGGAATAAAGTGCACAAAGAGTTGAAGTATAAAAATAATTTCACATAGAATGGGATAATTACTGTTCAGGAATAACTAATATAAATTATCCATAACCATTTAAAAGTAGCAAATGAAAAAAATAGTTGGTATATCAGTAATATATAATGATTAATAAATGAAATTCAATATAAAATTCCAAAATATTCAGTCAGTAATGGCTATGCTAGAATGATACTTAAAAAGATTATGTTACTTCAAGGATTGTTGCCAGCTATTATTTAATTGTGGCATTTACAAAAAGATTTTCAGAAAACTGGTATGCTAAATAAGAAAGCATCCAAACTTTTCCTTAAATTCTTTTACAGCTAAGCATCTCATAGCATCCTCTCCATGTGACTATTTTTTTTTTTTGCCTAATTTCAGCTTTTGTATTTTTTCAAGAACTTTTCTTAGTCAAGAAAATGTAAAGAAATATACCATCGGTCTCTTTCAGAAAAAAAAAATGGAGAAAAGTACTGAAAAATGGATATTTTAACTGGTCATTTTCTTCTACAAAGTGGAAGAAAGTATCTTCAATGGGTATTTCAGATGACAACAATATCATGTTATTCCTTTTCCTGCTGAGTCAGAGCCTGTGAGAGCTGAGTGACTCTGCATCCCTGGGCCTGCCAGGAGACACTGAGAGGGAGCTGGATTCTCAAAGCAGGACTGCAGTCTGTTAGAAACAACCAGACACTAGGAAGACTTTACAAAGGAAGGATGAGTAAGAAAATGTCAAGAAAAATGCAAAAGTATGTAAATATCCACATATATATTTTTTCGAAGTATACTTCCCGTGCAAATTAAAAGAACATTTTCAAGGTTATTGTGGAAACAAATTGACTTCACTTGGCAGCAGTCACAGAACGGAAAGTATTACTCTCTGTACTGCCAGTTTTCTTGTGTGCAAATGACCAGTACTAACTGAGAAACTCAAACCCCTCAAATTCTTTGTTTTGATTTTTGTGAAACCAACCAGCAAACGAACACACATGGATTTCTTTATTTTTATAGCATAGATGCACAAACTAGTTTGTTTGTAGTCAATGCCATATGTAATTGGGTTTTTAAAAGATACAGCATTCAGTAGCACAGCTCTCCTGAAGGAGTTTGGTTGCATAAAGGCTCCTCACAGAAACTGCAAACCCTGCGGAGAAAACCAGAGTATAAAAACCAAACTATTTTGAAGCAGTTTAAAATTCTATGATCTTATAGTCTTTAAAAGGAGCAATTGCAATAAAGCATGCCAGTTACTTGGAATTGCCTCCTACTTATTTTTTTTTCTTTTCAATGTTCAACCTTATTGGATCTATAGGGTGAACCAATTTACCACCATTTTAATAATTCAGATATGCGTATCTAACTTTCAAAACTGAAATTTTCACCTCTCAATAAAATTCCTTAACCTGCAAATTAAGTATGGTGGAATGCCTTAAGAATATGATCTTCATTAGAAGGAATACTCTATATCTGAAATTCCAGTAACAGTTCCCTGCTGAAACACTGACAAATGTGTAGTCATGAATTTTCCACTTCTTATTTATCACAAATATAGCTATGTACTAAGACAGTGGCAGTTAGGGGTGCAATGAATGGAACACTGGGTCTTGAGTCGAGAAGAACTGAGTTCAAACATGACCTCAAACACTATCTGTGTGATCCTGGGCAAGTCATTTTACCCTGTTTGCCTTAGTTTCTTCATCTGTAAAATGAGCTGGAGAAGGAAATGGCAAGCCATGCCAAGAAAACACCAAATGGGTTACAAAGAGTCAGGTACAGTTCAAAAATGACTGAACAGCAACAATGCCGAAACAGTTCAACTTAATATCATATTTTAAAGATTTCATGACAACTTTTTAAAAGGAATAACTCGCTAAAGTGCAACTGAATTCCTTTCACATAATCCTTATCTTTTACTTTTTCAATTTAACTTGTAGAGTAAAAGCCTTCACGTCCCCTTTTCTCCCAAAAAGAATAAGGCGTTTCTTCATGACCAGAATGGAAGAATAATGGCGTTTCCTTTCTTCTTTTTCTTAGGTTTGATAGGATTATTTTCTTTTGCACTCTCAACACATTTTTTACAACCTACCCACCTGATACACAGGGTGGTTGTGAGGGAAGCATTATATAAACATGAGCAATTTTAATAATTTTTGCTATATGCAAAATATTATTTTGTACAGCAATAGTAAAGTTATACATTACTTCTGAGTAGCAATGGCTTGAGAAAATGATGTCATATACAAAAGTGGTTGGAAACCTTTTGAAGGTGATAGGCTCAGTATTGTAAGGACTGTACGACTTGACACAATGTTGGTGGGGCCATGAAATAGTCCAGCTATTCTGGACATTAATTTGAAATTATTCAAGAAAAATGACTGTATAGTCCATACTTTTGACCTAGTAATTCCACTACTAGGTATATACCCGTAAGAAAATAAAGGACAAAAACAAAGGTCTAATATATACCAAAATATCCAGGGTAGCACTCTTCGTGGTAGCAAAGAACCAGAAACAAATTGGATGCCCATCAATTGGTGAATGGGGGAAAAAAGTATGTGAATTAATGAAATGTGATTATGCAGTGAAAATAAACGTGAGGATTTTAGAGAAATATGGGAAGATTTATATGAACTGCTACACAATGAAATAAGTAGAACCAAGAGAATATTATGAATCCATCATTCAATAAACATTTATGAAGAGCCTACTATGGTTACAAGAGGCAGTTAGATAACTCAGTGGATATAGTGCTGGGCCTGGAGTCAACTGAGTTCAAATCTAGCCTTAGATACTGGCTGTGTGACCCTGGGCAAGTCACCTAACCTCTGTTCTCCTTAATCCACTAGAAAAGGAAATGGCAAAGCACTCCAGTGTCTTTGCCAAGAAAATGTCACCAACAGTGTGGTTCACAGGGTCACAAAAAGTTGGCACATGACCAAACAACTGAATAATGACAACATGGTTATAACCATGCATGTGAAAAGATCACTCAGAGGAAAGTGAACACAGTCATTGAACCACAAGAGAAGGCCTTGTAGAACAGATGAGGAAATATATCTCCCTTATGGCAGAAGTTGGGCACATGAGCCATGAGGACAGACTGCTACATACATTGTCAAAGTCAATCACATTACCTGGTTTTGTTTTGGTTTTTGGCTTGATTGCTTTTTTTCTTTATCACAAGGGAGGATTCAGTCTGGAGCGTTTCAGTAAAAGACACCCATAAAATGTATTTTTAAAAATAAATAAAAGTGGCAAGCCAAGGTCCTGATTCTTTTCCTTCTGACTTAGCAACAGCTTCTGACTGCTGTGATGGTGGATCCGGGGCAAGAGATCAGTTAATGACTCACTGTCAGGCTCTGTGTCAGGAGGTGCCTGTTAATGGCTAACCTTGCTTCCACTTTCTCTGTTCCAAGTCTGCTAAGAGTACATCACTGCTTGTAGGCCATAGGCTGGTGTGCTAAAGACTTCCTGAGGCAAGGGGCTCTCTCATTTATACAGGTCTTTCTTATTGGGAAAACTCACATCTCCTTGTCCCTTTAGGCCCTATTGATTTCTTGACTCCTGTCTATTGGTTTGGACTTTGGAACTCCCATTTTCTGACCCTGAAAATCTGGATTTTCATCTTTCTTAACTGTTGAATTAGTTCTTGAGTCAAAGGACCTGGATTCAAATAGTACCTCTGAAATTGATGCCTGTGTAACCTTAGGACTCAGTTGCCTCATTCATTAAATGAAGGAGCTGGACTGGATGGACCCTGTGGCCCCTTCCTACTAAACCTTTTGACCCACTCCTTCCTCTGACTCTCATTTTTTGTATGCCCCTACAAGGAGGGATTCACATATTAGCTGCGACAGCCCAAACCTACCTTATTCCATGAGCTCTGCCTTAACTCCCTGCACCCTCACCTGCAATTGGCTGTCTCCATATATCTGATAGAATAGGTAACTTCTACAAGATAACCTTTTCTTTGGCCTTGTGATGAAGCTACAATCAGTGTTGTTTTGTTTTGTTTCGTTATTACATTTGGCACCTGAAGCCCCTATCGGGTCAGTTCAGTGCCTACTCACACAGCCTCATTTCTTCCCCTCATACTATCCAAAGGTAGGGAAAGTGTCAAGCAAACTGTATCCTTGACAATAGATAAATGTGAACATACATATAGCTCACAAATAGGAAACTGTTGGCTTGGATAGACTTTTAAAAAATACATTTTATTTTTTCCCCAATTACATGTAAAAACTATTTTTAACATTCATTTTTTAAAATTGTGAGTTCCAAATTCTATCCTTCTCTCCCTCTCCTCCCTCCTTCCCGAAATGGTTAGCAATCTGATAAAGGATTATACATATGCAATCATGTAAAACACTTCCATATTAGTCATTTTGTGTAAGAAAACTCTAACTGAAAAAAAGAGAGAAGGAAAGAAAGAAAGGGAGGAAGGAAGGAAGGAAGGAAAAAATAAAGAAAGGAAAAAATAGTATGATTCAGACAGCATCAGTTCTTTCTCTGGAGCCAGGTAGCATTTTTCATCACTAGTCCTTTTGGATCATTGTATTGTTTACTTCACTTGATATCAGTTCATGAAAGACTTTCAAGATTTTTTGAACTCATCCTACTAATCATTTCTTATAGCACAATAATATTCCATTACAACCATATGCCAGAACTTTTTCAGCCATTCCCCAAATGATGCACATCTCCTCAACTTCCAATTCTTAACCACCACGAAAAGAGCTTCTATAATATTTTTTGTACAAAATAGTCGTTTTCCCTTTTTAAAGAATCTCTTTGTGATACAGACATAGCAGTGGTATTGCTGGATCAAAAGGTATGCACAACTACACCTTTAGGGCGTAGTTCCAAATTGCCCTCCAGAATGGTTGAATCAGTTCACAACTCCACCAAGAGTTGATTAGTGTCCCAATTTTTCCACCTCTTTCCAACATTTATCATTTTCCTTTTTTGTCATATTAGCCTGCCCCCTTACTTGCACGAACTGACCCCATGGTCATTGTCAATGGTGTCTCTCTGGTTGTTCACATACCAACTCGTTTGCCTGTTCTGACCCTTTCTAACTCTTTTGTGGGACAGTGCTATTTTTTCTCCATGTGTCTCTTCTGAAAGTAGAAATAAGAGAAACACTGACCATTATATACTTAGCATGGGAAAGGACCTTGGAGGTCATTTATTTCATTCCTTTCATTTTACAGACGAGGAACAGAGAGAGCCAGAGAAGTTAGTCGATTTGCCAAAGTGCACACAGGTAGTAAGAGGCTAAGCTAAGATTTGAACTCAAGTCTTTTGACATAAAATCCAGAACATTGTCTCTCTGACAAGAATCTAGAGCAGGAATTCTTAACCTGATGTCTGTGTATTTGTTTCTTAAAAAATATTTTGATAACTATATTTCAATATACATAGTTTCCTTTATTATATATTCATGCATTTAAAAACATATTTTGAAGAGTCCAGAGGTTTTACAAGACTGCCAAAGAGGTCCATTATAAAAAGAAAAAGGTTAAGAACCACTGACCTAGACAGAACAGTTTGAGGCAAACTCTCACCAGTGGTCAACTCCCCTAGCAAACTTGCCAACTATCCAGTTCCTTTTTGTTACTTATAATAGGCCAATGATTAAAGACAATTAATAGGCCTGGGGTTAGGGGAAAAGGATGTCCAAGTATTCTGAGAGTAACAAGACAGAGGTCACCAGCATAAATACATCTAGAGGACTGGTAAGAGATCTACAATGAAGGACAAAGTCAAAGGAAGGTCAGCATGGAGTAATTCAGGTAATACTATGGGGGAAACAGCACAAGGCCTTGGCAGATGACTGCGTTTCATGGAAAATGGCTGAGATTTTGACATGGTATTAGCTACATCCCCTCTTGTTCAGCTATGTTCTGCGCTGCTGTGGGCCCAGACAGTCCCTAGAGCTCATACTTAAAGGCCAAGACCGACTCTACTTTGAGTACCAGCTGATTTCTCCACCTGTACCAGCTGCTCAGCACATCTCCCTCTGCCATACATCCACACTCTTGCTTTCTCTTGGCCATTCTGTGCTGACACCTGGCTCCTCGGTGACTGTGTGGTAAGTATGACATCAGACAAATGTACCTGGGTTTTCTTCCCTTTTTCAGTGGGCATCTTTGTCTTAGAATCCCTGAACATCCCCTCGTTTTTCTCCAGGGCAAAATTGTGTTGACATCTTTCTCCCCATTTCCCACAGCTGCCCATGACCCAACAATGATCTCTTATTATGTTTAAAAATACAAAAGAATATTCTCTGACCTTTGGTTTGTTTATAAAATTATCGTGATTTATACATTTAATTTGAAACCATAGTTTGTTCAAGCAACAATTATGAATTTGTTAATTAAATTTACCTTTAAGGGTTTTTAATTTGCATTACAAATAGAGCTATAAGATATTGGACTTTAAGGATTATAACATCTCTGTTTTTCCTGTTTATGAGAAGCAGAAAATAATGTGATAACAGAAGAAATCATTAACATTTCATAAAACAAAGAGTTATGTTTTGTGGTTTTTAGCATCTTCCATAGTAACAAGCACATACAAAAATGCAATCAATAGCAGAAAATAATAGAGTAAAGATGCATTAAATTTACATTTTGCCCATGGAGCCTTACCTAATCATTCTCATTTTCTGTGGTACCATTATCAGCATTTCTGCTGCTTTGATACTTTTTTTTTTTTCCAAGTAAGGGCCAGGAGTGGAGAGGGACTAATTTCTTTCTACTCCACAATTTTTAGATTCACTTTTACCCCCCGCTCAGCTGAGTTTTTTCAGCAAAAAAGAATATGGACTTTGTTTTTTCTAACTTCTAGAAGAATAGCAAATGCTAGATACTGGAAATCTCTGCTCCACTCCTAGTCCATTGAGGCTTCATCAGGAACAGAGGCATGCATATACTAATCACTATATCAGACACCAGCAAGTGAAAACTCATGAGAAAAAGAAGGTAGTGAATTAACATTCCTATTTTCTTGTGTCAGATAATAGTAAAGACACGAACAGGTTTTCACATAGCAGCATTTTATTGTTGCTAAAGCTACTTTCAATAAATCACATTCTAGAAATCACTTCAGCAAACTATAAGAAATCAAAAGGAGCAAAACACTAAAAGAAACTCTTAAGGTTTAAAAAAATCCTTTAATTTTTGTATTACAGATATATATATATGTATGTGTGTGTATATACACATATTTATATATACAGTATATATCTTTACACACATATGTATGTGTGTATATATATCTTTGCACACACATCATTTTTCTTATGAAGATAGCAATACCCTCTGGTACCAAAGGCAAACTAAACTAAGAATGCTTCCTTCTGACTCTATGCTTCTCCTCCAGCCCTGACTCAATCAGATCACCTAGGAAATCAAAAGATGAACTTCTCCTGAGGAACCATAGACCATGGAAATTCCTGGGTTTATGCCCCAGGATCTTTGCCTGTTTTCAACTTTCTTGGAGTATAAAACCAATTGAGAAATTTAAAAAATATTACCGACCTTCTAAGTATTTGGGGCTCCCTACCCTTCAAGCTTTTCTATCTACTAGTATCCTCTTCCTTTTTCCTCATGGCTAATACGATCTTCCAGTTCACCTCCTACTGTTCCACATCCCTAAAGCTTGGGGCAGCTAGGTGACATAGTAGATAGCATACTGGGCCTGGAATGAGGAAGCCTCATCTTCCTGAGTTCAAATGTGACCTTGGATACTTACTAGCTGTGCAACCCTGGGCAAGTCACTTAACCGTGTTTACCTCAGTTTCTTCATCTGTAAATGAGCTGAAGAAAGACACGTCAAGCCATTCCAGTATCTTTGCCAAGAAAACCCCAAAAGGGGTCATAAAGAGTTAGACATAACTGAAGTGAGTAAGCAACATAACAACAAATCTTGCTACCTTCACTTCCTCACCATTCAGTGCTCAGCCTCTTACAGTCTTCTACAGTGCTTCTCCATTGACTACTGAATAAAGTTTAAACTGGTTCCACCATTAAGGCTTTCCAGAATCTGACTTCAAGCTATCATTCCAGAAGAGCAGTGTGACAAAGTGTAAAGAAAGCCTGATTTGGAGTCAGAAATCCTGACTCTTTCACTTATTATCTGCAAGACCTTGGACAAATTATTTAAGTTCTCTGGGAGTATTCTTTTCTGTAATCTGAGGGAATGGGCTAGTTCAGGGGTGGAGAACCTGTAGTCTCAAGGTCACATGTGGCCCTCTAGGTCCTCCAGGATGGCCCTTTGACTGAATCCAAATTTTACAGCGCAAATCCTTTTAGAAGGGGGATTTGTTCTGTGAAGTTTGGATTCAATCAAAGCCACAGTTGAGGACCTAGAGGGCCACATGTGGCCTCAAAGCCACAGGTTCCCCACCTCTAGTTGATGCCCCAGGTCTCTTCCTGTGTGAGGACACTATTTATCTGGTGATCCTAAGATTGTTGATTTAACTTGTTGGGTGAATTGGTAAGTCATTTTTGCCATCACTAAATGATAATGTATTTGAAGATATACTTTTAATGTTAGGAGTAATCATCATTTTAGAGCTGGAAAGGATCCAAAATCTTTTTTTATTGCAAGTCAAAAAAAGACCAAACTAAGGCAAAGTGTTGAGATTTATCATGGACCATTTTACTTAACTGGCAAAGCCAAGAATACAACCCAGATCTCTTATCCCAAGGTCAGGAGATCTCTCCACTGTATCAGAGTATGTCTCTGTGTTTGAATTCTCCACTTCTTGCTTTTTTCAACAATAACACAGACTCAGGCAATATTTTTGTGAACTCCTGTAATCAAGGTATTCCTTAGGATAGCAAGTATTTTATTTTTCATAATAGAAACACAAACAAAATCTTAATTTTCTGGTCCCCTATTTTCCCTTCAACCTAAATACATATTTGGTTTTTAACCTAAACACACACACACACACACACACACACACACACACGCATTTAAAGGTGTCCTGAATTTCCCTCTAAATTAGAACTCCCTTGTGATAACACAAACCCTGAGAAAGCTTTGACCAGTGTTTCCTGTGCCTGAAATGCTTTACCTTCCTCTCCGCTTATTGTATTCCTAATTATCTTTTAAAGTCCCACTCAAATACCATCTCCAGTAAGACTACCTTGATCCCTCAGTTCAAAAGTTCCCTTCTGAAATCTCATAGAAAAGCACCTTTCCCTGTCTCTGTCCCTCTCCATCTCTGTCTCTCTCTCTCTCCATCTCTGTCTCTCTCTGTCTCTGTCTCTTTCTGTCTCTGTCTCTCTCTGGCTCTATCTCTCTCTCTCTGTCTCTGTCTGTCTGTGTCTCTGTGTTTCTGTCTCTCTCTGTGGTTCTGTCTGTGTCTGTCTGTCTCTCTCTCCCTCTTTTTTTTAGACAAGAGCAAATATATATTGTGAAGTTTTTGTCTTGTGGCTATAGAGGGTAGGAAAAAGGGGATGCATTGTTCATTTTTCTTTCTGGCATCTTTCCTATGGACTTAAGAAATAGCACCCAATCACCAAATCACTGTATTTGTTTGTTTCTTTGTTTGCATCTAACTATCAAGAATAGCTCTATCATTGTGGAATAACTTCAGGAGCTTAGTAAAATTTCTCAGGGCAGGGAACTTACTTAGTAATTACTGGATACCAGCCCTACCACTGGTATAAACAGATTCATAAATACAGCGTGAAGACCATAATGTTATTGCCTACATTGCTCATGGAGCTGCCATGTCTTTGAGATTTCATTTTTATTCTGAGCACTGCTACTGCTAGATATCCTAGTCTAAATCCTATTTTTCCCTAGTGAGGATATTGCTGTGGGTCCAGAGGAAGGTATAGTACCCACCTAAGCTCAGGACCTCATTGAAATAAGTTTCTAAGAGAGACTTGACAAGGTTCAGACTATGGACAGATTGTCCTTTTCCCCTATAGCCCCCTCCTTCTGATGCACACCTGTTTTCTCCAAAGCTCTTGTGCTCTACAGATACTGGTTATTTATTTCTATGTCAATACCCACAAAGCAGTTGCATCAGACTCTCTGTAAGATAAATCTAGTCAGAGTTGATTAGATGGAGAGGATAAATAATAAATTACAACATTTGGGGGCAAAACAAAATCTTCTTCCTCATTCCAGGTGAAAATTGTGTCATAAATTCTAAGAAGATGATTCTGTCATCATCTGTAAGACAAATGACAGCTTTAAAGGAAGCAACATTTTCATCACACTCCTAAGAGGACAATAGTGTAACTTTATATAGCCTCTTTTATATAATTAGAGAGGGAAGTGCCACTTGTTCATTATGTTTATTAAATTACAATAATAGATTTTCTTCTTATTTATAAATACTATAAAAATCAATCTAAATGAAATTTAACTTTTTAGCCAGGATAATGAAGTTTGCTCAAAAGAATGTCATTGAAGTTCCAGGTTATTTATAATTTGAAATGATTGTTACAAGGAGTTATATTTGTATTGGGGCTTGAATATAAAGTCTGTTAGAATTAAAGCAGAATGAAACATTTGAATGGCCTGTACTAATGATGCTATAGTTTATTATTTTGTAATTGTTCCCTCAGAGGTTTTATACAAGATAAGATATGGGATACACTTTTCAGCTGCTTTCATATCATAGGAATTTCTTCACGACATGAAGTAAATATTTAATTTTGTGAGCTTCCTTTTTATATTTTAATAAACACATGAATTCCTTGGTGTAAAAGATAAAGGGTCCAATTCTTTCCTTTATGCCCATGAGAGAAGATGAGCATCCTTACATGCTCTCCCATATTGTACCCTTTGATCAGGTTAGTTCAAGGCTGCTTCATTTCTCCAGTATCTGTGGGAAGAATTAAGCCCAAAGCATTATCTCATTTTTACAGCTCAGTGTAATTACTGCTTTCAAATATTCATTCGCTCATCCTATCCCCCTCCCTCCCTACTTATTTTCTTTTTCATTTTTTTGTGAGTTTGGCACCAGGATTTTTGTTTTGATTCCTGGGCCTCATTTAAGTGATAATGCTGGACAGATTTTTTTTTTTAAAAATTTTATGGCATTTGGATCCCTGCTTCTTGCTTTGTCTTACTCTTCTGCATATACATTTTATTCTTAAAGCTGTCTGAAAACTTTAAGTAACTCAGGGGCAAAAATGAATATGGAGAATGGAATATAGTAAGAAAACAATATGTTTATTCAATGTCCAGTTGCTTCCTATTGAATCATATGATACATAATCAGAGTACTAAAAGACATTCATACTATCTTTTTTACAAAAAGAAATTGTAAAAATTTCTGAATTTGTAAATTTATAAAAATTGCTGAAATTGTATTCAGAGATCCTGGGTTCCAATTCTGACCCTGCCACTTACTACCTATATGATCTTGGACAAGTACTTAACCTCCTTCATTCTCGGTTTCTCCATCCACAAAATGAGAGGAGGGAGGGGAAAAGACTCGATAGCCTTTAAGATCCCTTTCAATTCTCAATCTGTGGTGTGATGATTTCAGGAAAAGTAACAATGACTATATCTTGATTTCCTTTAAAATCTGCTGTGTCTACCTGATCTTTTGTTTCTACACAGATTGTAGAGCAATATGTTCAATTCTATATTTTCCTGAAGTTTGACTAATTGGAAGAAAGATAGACAACTTCTACAATACAAGCCAGGGAATATTCAAATTTTAACAAGCCACTATGCAAAATCCTCAAGGCTAGAATTTTTTTTTCTTTTCTTCTTCCTCTATCCCTTCTCCTTTTTAAAAAATGCAGGAACCACCAGAAAAATACCTGATAGTTTTTTGGGTAGTTAAAATTTAGAGGTAGCAAATTTGTCTTAGTTCTACACTCTTCTCCTCCACTAACCACCCCTATATATAAGGTGCATATTTCCTTTTGTAATAAAAATTGACAATCAGTAGCTCTTTAAACTATCTGACATATAATATTTCATTTGAACCTCATGACAAGCCTGTAATGTAGGTTCTATTGTTATCATTATACTCATTTTACAGAGGAAGAAAATAAGGTTTAGAAAAGTTTTAAGTGAATTGCTTATGGTCACACAATAAGGAGGTGTCAATGACAAAATACATATAGTCTACTCTATAAACTGAATCCCCTTCTGTTCTGCAGAGACTGAGGTGGCTCAGAGAAGGAAGACTATGCCTCCCCCATGTTGGGGAAGTAAATTTATATGTTTTTAATTATACCTTTTGAAGCAAATATTCTTCATAAAAGAGAATCCAATTGGTAATGGTTAAATGGAACTGAGGTGCCAGGAATCACTATCCAGCAACTGAAGGAACATCAGTCAGAGTTGGAGTCATTTGCAGAGAGCCTAAACACCCTTGTGCCCCATTAAGGGTACTGGATAACTCTGGAGGGGAAGGAGGGAAAGGGAGAGAAGGGTGAACTCTAATCTGCCTGGCTTCTAGGCAGTGATAGCCAAAGGAGGTTGGAGAAGAGTAGTCTTGTGTTACATTAGTAGGCAATTCATTCACTATAAGCATTTCTTAGAGAGTTTTAACTTATTCAAGACAATTCCCACAAATAGGAGGCTGAAAGAGCCAAGAAACTACCTCAACCAGGAAAATGCAATCTTCTTAACAAGTTGAAGGAAATAATGGTAAAGGGCAGTATCAACTAATAGTACAAGTTCATTTGCAAAAACTTAAGAATGTCATAAGCACTATTACTTCATAACACAATAGCAAATAGTGGAGAGGGAAAAGGGTCTACAGAGAATTTGATGTGATTCTTAACTAAGTTAAACCATCTGAAGAACACTTGTAAATTAAATGAAGCAGGACAACAAATAGATATGAAATGAAACAGATCTTGCACATTTCTAAGATAGTCTATTCTCATTAGCAGGGATGATAGAACCACTTTTGGATTTTACCATCTTATTACTTGGTGTACTATGTAAGTAAGCAGCAATTCCAGTTAATAAGATTAAATTGTGGAGAGGTCCTCAAACAAGCTAGATATGTACAGGAGAAATTTGGGCTAGAGGTGGCATAATTTTAAAGGCAACAAGGGACTGATTTTTCAAAATAACTAAAAGAGGAGGAAAAAGAAGTAAAAAGTTACAAATGATAATTTTATCTTTAAAGAGAAAAGCAGTTATGACATCCATATCTAAGAACTCATACATGTTATTTTATTGTATACTTAAGATTTATTTGTTGTCAAATTTATTAATGAATTCTAGATTTTATTTAAGTAAAATGTGAGCTAACAAAATGATTTGTATCAATTGTCCTATGAAAAGAGTTAGAAACTGAATAATTTTTGAGAGGGACAAAAAAAAAAATGACGTTCTTACATAACGCTAACTCACTGCCTTAAGGAATTGAGCTCCCATTGGTGTCCAAAAGATTCTAAAGGAGATACAACTAGAATGGAAAATCACTTAATTATCTGTGTCACAGTTTCAGCATGTGTAAAATTATGAGGTTGGACTAAATGACCTTCAAGGTCCATTCTAGCTTTTAAGTCTGGTTCTAAGCATATTCTGCACTGGATTCATTCACTTATAAGTAAACTGTTTCTATGGCATATATATAAAAAAAAGGAATTGAAAAAAAATGACTTGAGGAGGAAATGGTAGAGAAGATCCCTTTGTGACTTTGAGTCAGTCACCCAACTTCTCTGGGTCTCAGTATCTTCATCTATAAAATGAGTTTGTTGGATTAGATGATTTCTGAGGTCCCTTCTAGTTCTATGATTCTATGATCCTAATGATGAAGTTAGAAAGATGAGGTAAAGAATGACAAGTTGGAAATACAAATAAAGAACTAATAAGAAAAAGGAGAGGAAGGTGGATGTGGCTATCAATGTGCTAAAACTAATATTGAGAGTTCTTACTATTTAGAAAACACTAGGTTCTACAGTGCTTTCATAAACTTATGGTATGTTAGGGTTGGAACAGACTTTGGAGATCTTACAGCTTAGTGGACTTCAAATTATTTTGAACATGAACACAATCAGAAAAAAACCTTGAGCATATACGCCTAATATATAGACAATGATTCACAAACATATCTTTATAAAGATATATCACTACTGTACAAATACATTGTAAACATAAACTAAAATAATAAAGATTAAATATTTTAAAATAATTTTCATTTTATTAACTGTGCAAAAACTTTTTTTTGCTGTCATTTTTCACTAAAATAGCTTTTTTAAAGCAACAATATGATTGTATATACTTCTTTAAAAAAAAAAAAAGCTTGATTTGAGATTTTGTGATCCAGCAATGTGAAGATCTGGTTCTGAGATCAGTTGTTTTTTTTTTCATTCTTGGTTTTAATGGCTGTTACAGTATTTTTTTTTTAAAGATACCTAACAAAGATTCATTAGATTCAAATGAAAGAAGTGCATCATTAGCTGAAATGACTAAATCATGGTATTTATTTTTTTACCCCATCCACCAATTATGGAAAAGTTATTGTTGAAATTCAGGTAGCAAATTTCCTTCTCTGATATATTATCTCTAAAAGTCAGATTGCAAGCCCAGAGGGTGATTGTTCCAGATGGGAAGAAGGGGACTGCTGCAAGGCAAATGGCAATGTGCCAGGGCACATTTTGGTTTCCTGGTGGTGTGTGGCATTCTTCATTTGCTTCTAGGATGGATGGTGACTTGGGTTTGCGGGGAGAGGGGCAGAGCTACTAATTTGAGATAGCTCTGGGCTTGGCTACCTGAGCCCCAAGTCCACTGGTAGCAGCAACTATTATGGTGATCTCTTCCATATTGCTAGCTGTCTTATTTGTAACTCCTACTTGCTACTATTGTAACTACACATAGTGTAGTTTCTCTATTAAGCCTATGATGCTAGATGTATTATGCACTAGATTCATTCTGTTATAGGCTAACTGTTTCTATGGAAATAAGCCCCTTTTGTTCTTCCTGGAGAAATATGGAGAGGAATAGTCCAGTGCACGGTAAGTTACTCACATCCTTGAGAAGTATGGCCACTTGGATCCATTAAAAGGCGCCCTGTCCTCAAATTCAACACTATGCTCAACAATCTGTATATGTTGTGGAAGGTCCCTGCTCTCAGGGAAATAGGGTCTGTCTGTTCCCCTGTAGGGTGGCCCCTTTTCTTTTCTGGAGACGACCCTCTAGAAGAGTTCACAGTGGGTATAAGCAAGGAGAAAGAAGGAGAACAACAGAAGATTGTGAATGCAACAAGTCTGAATAGCTGTGTTGCTCTCCTCAGTTCTAATATTTTCTTCATAAAACTCAATGAGTCATCCTGAGCAATGCTAGGGCATATTCACCCATCATTTTGTAGACCATTTTTCTAATTGACCACATGGCCTTCTCATTTTGCAGATGTGGAAAGATAGGTTCAGTTAAGTGGTTCCAACACAGGATGCATGATACAACAAGAATACACTTTCCTAGGTGACAGGGAATTCATCTAGCTCAAGATTCTTGATATTTCCTGGGTCATGGACCCCTTTGACAGTCTAATGAAGCCCTATGGACTCCTCTGAATAATGCTTTTTAAATATATAAACTATACTATATCCCATTACAAAGGAACCAAGTATATTACATATATTGAAATTTTCCTGTACCATTCTATCAATGGCCTAGATCCTACCTGGTCTCCAAACTGCCTTCAAGAAAAAGAGAAACACCTTTCACCAAGTCTCTAGTCGGTCTCTTACCTTGGGGGAAGAGGAATAACAGCATTCCTTCAGTTCTTAGTTTTGGTCTTCTTTCCTCACCTCCCATCCACTATGCTCTCTGGAATGCCTACTCTATAGGCAAAAAACTTACTTTTATCTAAAATCTTTTCCCCTTCCTTCCATCTTCTGGCTCTCAATGAAATCTGGCTTGTTTATGATGCCACAGCCTCCCTGGTCTCTCTTTCCAGCACTGATTATACTTTCACCCCTACCTCCTGACTCATTGGTTAAAAAGGGTGGAGTGAGGTGGGGTGGGAACACTTCTTGCTCTCCATTGCTTCTTCCAGGTTTCAAGTGGTAGATAGATAGATAGATAGATAGATAGATAGATAGATAGATAGATAGATAGATAGATATCAAAATCCTGGTAGCTGTTTTTTATTGACCTCCAGGACATTCCTCTTTTATTCAATGAGTTCTCTGCCTAGCTCACAGTTTTTCTCTCCTCAACTCTTGCTATTGTATTAGGGGACTTCAACATATATATTGCTTACCCTTCAAGTACCCTAACCTCACAATTCTCCAACTTATTCACTTCATATGACCTACTCCTCTATCCCCATCTCAGCCACATGCAAAGAGTCATATCCTCAATCTTGCCATCACCTACAAATGTACCACTTCCATGTTCATGGACTCTAAAATTCCCTTATCTGATCACAATCTACTATCATTTCATTGCTCCCTCTGGTTCTTAAGTGCCAAATTGAATGACTTTTTCTGTCTTTATCCTTGATATCTCTGCAGCCGTTGACACTGCCAATCCCATTTTTCTCTTTAATATTCTCCTCTCTAGGTTTTTGTGACACTATTCTCTCCTGGTTCTTTGCCAACCTATTTGACTGATCCTTCTCATTCTCCTCTGCTGACTTTTCATCAGTTATGTCCAATGATTGTAGATGTCCCACAGAGCTTTGTCCTAGACTCTCTTTTGTATTTACTTTATACTATTTCATTTTGTTGTCTCATCAATCTGCATGGATTCAATTATCATCTCTAGGCTGAGGATTCTCAAATCTGCTGACCTCCAGTCTCACATCTCCAATTGCCTCTTGGACATTTCAAATCAAATGTCCCATAGACTTCTTAAATTCCGTATGTCCGAAACTGAACTCATTATTCTAACCACTGCCCTCCTCCACACCCTCTCTCTTCTCAACTTCTCTGTTACTAGAAATGTTACTACCATCCTCCCAGTCACTTGGGCTTATAACCTTGGTGTTGACCTCTCATCCTCTCTCAAACCACAAATCCAATCTGTTGCTCAGGATTGTAGATTTTACCTTCATAACATATATCAAATACACTCCCTTCCCTTCTCTGACATGGTCACCACCATGGTATAGACCTTTCACCTCATGTCTGTATTATTACTATGCCCCATTCCCCATTGGTCTAGCTGCCTGGAGTCTCTTCCTACTCCAGTCCATACTCCAGTCAGTTGCCAAAGTGATCTTCCTAAAGCCCAGGTCTGATTATGTCAGACTTCTACTAAATAAACTCCATCAATCCCTATCATTCCTAAGATCAAATATAAAATTCTCCAATATTCAAAGTCTTTTGATATTCAAAACCTGACCTGATATGCAAAAAAAAAAAAAAAAATTTTCAAACAAGGTCATATAACCCAGATTAAGAATTCCAATTCAAAATTATCATTTTTTTCTGAACACTTCTAGGGACACCTCCAAAAATTACTTTATATTTATTTTGTTTATATTTTATTAATATTTAGATATGTACATATTGTCTCATTGGTAGACTGTATGGTCCCCTAGGGCACATTTATTTCATTTCAGAGTTATTTCATTTTTGCCTTTGTGTCCTAAGTACCTATTATTGTACCTGGCACATCACAAGCATTTAATAAATGCTTGTTGTTTAATTGAATGATGACGAAATAGTTGTCCAATACTTTTTCTCATATCATTCTGCTTCCCGGTTGTACTGCCAAAGCAATTTACTGCAAATGTTAAGTGAGATGTGTAATGTGGGGTAGTTTTCCTCTCATTTTTAATTTGTTTGTTACTTGCTAACTTTCTTTAAATATAAAGCATATGCTATACTTTTGGCAGCCTAAGAAACAGTATTCAATAGTAGAAGATAGAAGGAACAGAGAAAAAACTTGGTGATGGAATGGATTGGCAGGAAGCCTTAAAAGGACTCATGGTCTGCTTTCATTTCCGTCTAACTAATACACACTCGGTAATATAAATTTAGTCCAGCAAAGGGACACTGGTCAAGAACATAAAAATCACAGAATCGTAGCTTGGGAAGAACCTCAGAAAACACTCACTCCAACCAGGACAGGTAAGGGTACCTCCCTGCAACATCCCTTCAAGATGGACATCTAGTCTCTTCTCAAAGACTGCCATTGAGAGGAAACTCACTGCCTCCTAAGGCAGGCCATTCCACTTCTGGTGCCTTTCATTTTTATTTGTTTCTTTACTTTAAGCCAGAGAACTAAAGCCTCTATAATATCCATCTGTTGTTTCTTTTGGGGCCAAGGAGAAACTATTTATAATTTCTCTTCTACATGATAATCCATCAAGTGGGATCATAGGATCTCAGCATGAAAAGGTCAAAAGAGACCTATTATGTTTTTAAATAACTGAAATTTAAATAATTTTAGCTAGAGGTTAGTGAAAATAAAGATGGAATTTTTTCCCATCCAAGTTCACAGACCCACTGAAATCAGTCAGTCAATCAATAAACATGTATTAAGCACCCGCTACGGGCCAGACGTGCTAACCATTGGGGATATGAAAAAAGATGGTCCCTGTCCATAAGGAGCCTACAATCTCATGGAAAATATCCATATAGCTCTTAGAGGTTCAAGGATCCCAGGTTAAGAACCCGCTAATCTCATAAAACCCCATTTATTTGACTTCAATCTTTTAATAAACTATTAATGTTACTTTTAACCTCTTGTGTAATCATTCTCTGATTTTGAATCACTTCATTTTATAGATGAGAAACCTGGGGCCAAAGAAGTTATGTGACTGGCCCAAAGTCATATAGAGACAAGATCAGACCCAAAATTCTCAGACTCTAAACCCAGTGTCCTTTCCACCAAATCCATGTCCACTGTTCACATACACACACGCACACACACACACACATGCACACATACACACACATACCACACGACACCACACACCCTGGGACCCTGTTATTTCAGTGGATTTTTCCATCTAATTTTCTTGGGGATTCACCAGTTACATTGTTGTTATTCAGGTGTTTCAGCAGTGTCTGACTCCAGGTCTGTGACCCCATTTCGGATTTTCTTGACGAAGATATTGGAGTGGTTTGCCGTTTTTTTCTGCAGTTCATTTACAGATGAAGAAGTGAGGCAAACCAAGTAAAGTGACTTGGTGGGAGTCACATACCTAATGTCTGAGTTCAGATTTGAACTCAGGAAGGTGACTCCTCCAGACTCCAGGGCCACTGCTCTATTTACCGTGCCACTTAGCTGTCCATGTTATCATTGGCCAAATTAGAAAAGTATTTACATTTATCTCATCTTTTAAACCTTTCCTCTTATTTTTCTGGCACCCTTTTGGGGTACCTGGCAAAAGCAGAAGAGCAGTCCTCCGATTGTTTGAACATCAAATGTCATATTACAATTTGTTTTTTCTTATAATATACATGTTTAATCTAAAATTTCAATAAAGAAATAGGGTGGTTTCTAAAAAAGATATATGCAAATACAAATTCCATTTCTACTGAATTAACTCTCTGAATAAAACCCTTTCCTTAGATGGTACCAAAGCAGCTCCTACTTAGGCAACTATTATATAGGTGAACCATTTCATAGTCTAGTAGATCTGAGAACTTTAGCAGATTTGCAATGTTTGGCTTGAATCAAGCTCACCAGTCCTGTTTTACATCATATCCTCAGTAGCTAGGTTCCTAGTCCCCTGTTCATTTGCACAGTCCATATATAAACTATACTGTTTAGTGGTGATTCCCACATGGACATTAAATAAGTGGCCCTGAAATCAAACCTGCCAGTAATGAGAGAGAAACCAAATGTTCCCCTTGTGATGCTTACTACCCCACAGCTGAAGACAAATCTACCCACGCTGTAGGTAGATGTGGAGTGTGGTATATGAATGGCATCTGCCCAGAATTCCTTAGCTATAAGTAATCTGCACGACCACACAACTAATTCTGAAGTCAGAAGAAAAGTCTGGGTGCAGACTCATGGGAAGGGGAGCTGACCTGCACTGCACCAATGAGTGAGCCAGCCGATGTCCTCTTTAACCTGCTAATAAGGAAATGGCTCATAAAAAAAGAAAGACTCAGCTGAGAACTGGCTGAAGTTCAAAATCTTCTTAACGTGAAGTCAGCCAGAGCTGTTGCTTCAGGCTTTTTGGTTCTAGCCCCACAGGATGAAATTGAAGCACTAAATGGTATTTGCTCTTCTACTTTCTGTCTGTGAGAAGGAGAAATTTATTCAAGATCAATTACAGGAATGACTATCATGAGGACAAGTTAGACTGGCAGAAAGTCAATTTTCAGTACTGTTGAGTCACTTGAATGCATGTGTCACCCCCACCCCACCTGTAAACATTAATCACAATTACCTAAATGTTTTCACCACAATAATACAAAATAATGACAAGGTTAATATAGATCTCTCTCCCTCTCTCTGTATACAAATATATATATATGTATATATATATATATATATATATACACATATACATATATGTATATATATATGTATATTTCAAGACTTCAGTGATAGAGAGAACAGCATAATATAATGGGAAGAACACTGGTTTTTGAGTTAGAAAAAATGTCTGAGCTGTAGCCCTTCTACTTAACACTTGCTTGATGTGGGACCAATCTCTTCATCCCCTTGTTATAATGATACTTGCAGGTTGTAGGGAGGAAAGCACTAAGTGCTATGCAGGGCATAGGGACTAGACAGGTGCTTTCACCAGCATAGCTAGGTCCTGATTAGTGAGAATGACTCTCCTAGAGTGGTCACATTATATGAATTCGTATTCTGTATTTCTATTGGATAGGAACCAGTTACCATATTTTACATAACGAGAACTCTGGATCATGCAAATTTGAAAAATGCAACTACTTCAGGGGATTCATTATTTGTTCTAATTGGGAATTTTCTGTATTGGCAATTACCAGGTGAAGATCTCCCTCTAAAGACCCAGGATCTTCTTTTCAACTTATAGTGTAGAGGGTTATATAGACCACCAAGAGGTTATGTGTTTTGTCCAAGATCACACAGTATTAAGTCCAGACCAGCCCTGCTTCACTATCCAGACTTTGCCACTATGCTTCAGCCTCCTTCTCCTTCCACCCCTGTGGCCCCATTGTCCCACTGGTGCATTCCTCCTGGAATTTGTGTTTGGAGAAAGGGCCCAGAGCTGATATCCTTCATTCTCCCCACTTCTCCACCATGCTCCTAACTGTCCCAGCCACCCCTCTCTATATGTTGTCTTCCCCATTACAATGTGAGCTCCTCCTCAACAGAGACCATCTTTCTTTTTCTTGTATTTGCATACCAAGTTCTTAGCCTGGGGCTTAATGAATGCTTCTTGACCTGTTGACTTGAATTCCTGGATTCCATGTTGCTTCTCTAACAACTATATCACTCTGACTCTCAAGAAGCACATAGAATCATAAACATAGAGTCAAAAAGAGACTCAAAGACCATCTAATTTTTCCATTTTATATAGGAAGAAACTGAGGCTCAGCAAAAGTGATTGCCCAAGGTTATACAAATAGTAAGGGGCAGAACTAGGATTTGAATGAAGATACTCTGACTTTAAAGTCACTACACCAAACCCTTTGATTATGAGAATATCATTAGGCAACATCCTGGGTTTCTGTAGGCATAAGAGAAAACTGCTATGTATTAGATCTAATCTGGCAAAATCAAGAGGATGAAAAGGAATGCACCTATTGCAAATCAGTGAGTCATGACACCTTTGTAGTTATCTGTCTACATCCACAGCCTTATATCCTTTCTTTGGGCTAATCATTCTGAAAGCAGACTTACTAGCTGTCACTTCTGAAAAAGAAAAAACATCACCAAGCAAGGACAGCCTCTTCATCTTCACCGGAGTGGGATGGAGGTGGGGAGTGGGGACAATGATATGCCTATGCAAGACTTCTTCTTGGAGCATCTACCTCATAGAACAGTCATGGGAGTCTATAACTCCACCCTCAGGAAAAGAGGAAGGTCTCTTTGAATAAGCCAGGCAGTGGGGGAGTTCCCTGTTTGGAATGTGGAGCAAGAACATTTTTACCTGATACCGTAACCCTGGAATCATCTCTGGCTTTAAGCAACTCTTCTCCTCCCACAAGACCTGAAAATCAGCTCTCTCCCACCCCCCAGCACAGACACACATCAGTGCTTTCTCATTCCATGGTTTCATATGATTAATGTTTGTAAAAGTAACAGCTGTGGCTTGTCTGACTAACAGGAGGTTGTCAAGACTAGTGAGATAGTATTTGTACATCCACCACCACCACCCTCCAAAAGGAAAAAAAAAAAAACCACCCAGAAACAAAAACCCCAACGCAATTCTGAATTCCACCAAGTGATATAGTATATTAAGAACTTTCCCTCTTTGCAAGGTGCCTTACATTTGTTAATGGGCAAAAATGGGTGTTTCCTTTTAACATATAGGAAAACCAATTTACAAAGTGTTTTAATGACTTAACCAGGGTAAAAAAAAAAAGTGGAGTGAGACATCCCAAATTAGAACTCAAAAGCCCCCTCCTATATCTGTGTTTAAAATCCCTGCCCCCATACTTGATGAAGAATTTCACAGGACTTTCACTGCTTTTCCCTCCTAACACTCTAATTTAACCCAGTGCCAGATTAGTTACTCCTTCAACAACTATGGTCTCAGGGCAGCTGGTTGGCACAGTGAATGGAGCACTGGCGTTGAAGTCAAGAGGACCTGAGTTGAAATCCGGCCTCAAACACTTGACACTTACTACTAGCTGTGTGACCTTGGGCAAGTCACATACCCTCAATTCCCTTGCCTTCCCTCTCCAAAAAAGAAAACCAACCAACTGTGGTCTAATCAATTCATAGCTCTCCAGACTTTAGGACAGAGAGTATAATTCATTCCTACTCTTCTCAGAGAGGAATGTATAGAGGACTAAGGATACCTCAAGCTATTTTTTTTAATGACTTCATGTTGATTTTCAAACCCTATTCCTAATTATCAGAGGGTTGTAGACTTAGAGCTGGATGACACCTGAGGGATTAGAACTCAAGAGAAAAGAAAGAAAAATGGGTCATTGAAGGTTTTTTTTTAATTGTACAATAAAGAACTGAAGGAAGTTCAGAGTGAGACAGAGACAAGCAAAACAGCTTTAAAATTTGAATCTAAAATTTTTTTCAAAACATTTTTAGATTTAACATGCTAATTTTTTTAGAATTTTCAAAATAAGCTGTATATAATAGATAATCATGATTGCAGGCACAATCACTCTTTTATTTTCTTTGTATAAGGAAATGTTCCTGCTTGTGGTATTGTCAAATAAGGGATAATACAGAAATACTTAAATTATTAAACAAAGATCACTGGTTCTATCTAGTTTATAATCTCATGAATTTTATGAAGTCAAGTTAGGCATAAAGCTACCCTGCTGACATGTATCTCCCTCTGAACTTCCTTCTGTTCATATCTATCCATTAAAAAAATATTTCACTATTTTATTCCTTTTCTTTGGAATCACTAGCCACTCTCTTCTCACAAATGCTTCCCTCAAAACACAAACAAACTCTTCTTTATAACATAACCATGATCAAGACAAACAAATTCACTCATTGGCCAATATATATTTTAAAATGTATGCCTCGGGGCGGAGCCAAGATGGTGGCATAGGAGCAGCAAGGTAAGGCAGCTCCCACACAGCCACCTCAAAATACCCATAAAATATGACTCTAAACAAATTCTAGAGCTCTAAAATGCACACAAATATATTTCCCGCTGAAGGCAGCTTGGCTAGGAGGAACCATCTCAGCTCTGGGAGCCAAAACCAGCCCAGCCTGAAATGGTGGTTTAGCCCTGGGGGCAGCCTGAAAAGCCAAGCCAAGCCGCAGCTGGAGCTTCAGGAGAGCGGATCTGCGGCAGCTGTGGCAGTTTCCAGAATTATCAAGCCATAAGAAAAAAAGGACTAAGTGAAAGGTCAGTGGAACTCGGCTAAAATTGGGGGAGAAAAGTGGGTCCAGCCAAACTGCCTCCAGGGCAAGGAAGTGGCAGAAGCAGAGGCCCTCCAAGCACCTCCACATTGCTGCTTCAGAGCTCCCGGCCTGCAGACTGCAGAGTGTCCAAGCAATCATTCAGAGGCCAAGTGTTCTTGCATTGAGCAGCCTGGATCTGGATCTGGATCATGGTCTTGGGTGGTGGTCCTGGGGTGCGTTTTTAGTGAGCCTAAGCTGGTGGGGGCTGCAGCAGCCTCCTAAAAGGTCTGGCAGCTGGGAAAACCCCAGCAATTTGGAACACAGCTTTTCCCTCTGGAAGCAGAGTTCCACAGAGCTAAAAAATCATTGACTGGCCAACCATGAGCAGACAAAGGAAGCAAAGTAAGAACAGCAACCAAACTCTAGATTCCTTCTTTGGGGAAAAGAAGGATCAAAGCAGGGAATGGGAGGAAGACAACACAGTCAGAACTCCTGCACCAAAAGCTTCCAAGGAACATGAAGATTGCCTAAAAGCTAGAGATCAGCTTAAGAAGGATTTTGAAAACCAAATGAGAGAAGTGGACAAAAAATTGGGAAGAGAAATAAGAATGATGCAAAAAAAATCATGAAAAGAGAATCAACAACCTGACTGAAGAAATTAATACCTTAAAAAATAGATGAACTCAAATGGCAAAAGAGGCCCAAAAAGCCAATGAGGAGAAGAATGCCTTAAAAAGTCAACT
>CM053586.1:80764754-80810113 GCA_028646515.1 Pseudochirops corinnae | reverse complement strand
TGTTACAATGGAGGGGAAGAACAGGAAGGCAAAAGGGAAAGTGTCAACCTTACTCTCATTGAACTTGGCTTAGGGAAGGAATGACATAAACTCTAAACTGGGTATCTTGCCACACAGGAGAGTAGGAAGGATGGAGATGAGAGGTGGGATGATGGAGGGGAAGCAGGGTGGGGGGGAGGGTTGATGAAAGTACACACTTCTGTAAAGGGACAGGGTAGAGAATAGAACAAGGAGGCGCGGGATAGGAAGGAGGGACATATAATCAGTCTCTAACAATATGCCCACTGTGAAGAGGTTCTGCGTAATTACACATGTACAGCCTGTATCTAATTGCTCATCCTCCCAGTTGGGTGGGTGACGAGGAAGGAAGAGAAAGAATCTAGAATTTAAAGTTCTATAATCAAATGTTAAAAATATATATGTATATATATATATATAATTATTATTATTATTATTATTATTATTTTTATTTTTATTAACTACATCCAACTGGGACTTAAGATACACAGGCACTGTGGTAGGGAGATCCATCCTGCCCTACCGGAAAGTCAGAGAGGTGATGGGGGAGGACATAGGAGAGAATAGATTGGGGGAAGGGTTATACAATGGGATGGCTATTTTGGGGTGGTAGGTAGGGGAAAGTTGGGGAGAAAATTTGTAAGTCAAAATCTCATGGAAATGAATGATGTAAACTAAAATAAATAAAAGTTCAAAGAAAAAAAATAAAATGTATGCCTCATTCTACGCTTTCAGTCCATTAATTCTCTCCAGAGCCAGGCAGCATGCTTCATCAACTCTGCTTGAGTTATGGTTGGTCACTTCATTGATCAAGGTTCTTAATTCTTTTAAAGTTGTTTCTGTTTTCAATATCATAGTCATTGTATAAATATTTATTCTGATTTTTCCCATTTTATTCTTCATCAGTTCATAAAAGTCTTCCCATGTTTCTCTGAATCCATCCCTTTCATAATTTGTTATAATATGATATTATTCCATTTCATTTGTCTACTATAATTTGCTCACCTATTCTCCAGTTGATAGGATTTCCATTAATTTTCAGTTGTTTGGTTTAACAAAAACTTCTACTATCATTATGATTGTACATATGAATTCCTTCCCTCTTTTCATCTCTTCAGAGTAGAGGAATAGTATTGGTATTATTGAGTCAAAGGATACACTTAGTTTAGTGACTTGGGGTTATATTTCTGAACTGCTTTCTTGATTAGTTATCCCTCCAACAACTATAAATTTCTCTTTTTGTCATGTTTTCCAATTTGATGAGTATAAAGCAGAATTTCAGAGTTGTTATAATTTGTACTTGTCTTGTTATTAGTAATTTGGAGCATTTTTAAAATATGACTCTTGGTAGTTTGCTTTTCTTCTTTTGAGAATTTCCTCTTCATATCCTTGGACCACTTGTTTTGGGAAATAGCACTTGTTCTTATAAACTTGAATCAGTGGGGTGGCTAGGTGGCGCAGTTAATGGAGCACCAGCCCTGGAGTCAGGAGGACCTGTGTTCAAATGTGGCCTCAGACACTTAGCACACTTACTAGCCATGTGACTTTGGGCAAGTCACTTAACCCCAACTGCCCTGCAAAAAATAAAAAAATAAGCTTGAATCAGTTTCTATAAGTTTTGGATATCAGTTTTTTTTTAATCAGATAACCTTGCTGCAAAGATTTCTAGTGAGCTATTTCCCTTCTTATTTTAACTGCATTATTTTTAAACTCAGTTTTATGTGATCAAAATTGTTCACTTTATTTCCTATGATCCTCTCTGACCTTTTTCAAAAATTCTTCGCTTACCCATAATTGAGAAATATCTCTCCTGCCCTGATTCTTCTACTTGTTTATGATGTGAACTTTCATACCTAGGTTATGTATCCATCTGGAGGCTATTGTGGTATATAACGTAAGACATTTGTCTGCTGCATTGGTTTTAATTTTTCCTACAATTTTTGTTGAATAGTGAACCTGGTAATTGGGGTCTCTGGGGTTTGTAAAATACTACATTTGTTTACTTTATTGTGTATCTAATCTGCTCCACTAAGCCATTCTTCCTCATTTTTAAAAATCACTACCAAGTAGTTTTAATGATTATTGCTTTGCAATGTAGTTTGACATCTGGTATTTCACGGCTACCTTCATTCTGACTTTATTTCCATTATTGCCTTTGAGATTCTTGACTTTTGGTTTCCTTCAGATCATTTTGTTATTCTTAATAAGATTCTCAATAAAATAACCTTTTGGTATTTTGATTGGTTGTGGAACTGAATAAGTAAACTAATTTAGATAATATTGTCATTTTTATATTGCTATGGTTCAGTCTTGAGTAATTAATATTTCTCCAATTATGTAAGTGCATTATTATTTCTATAAACAGTATTATTAGATATTATTCATATTACCCCTATTTCCTAAATACTATACATATATATTTACAGTTATTTTGAACATAATTTCTCTATCTTTTCCTGCCAGCTTTTGTTTGTAATATAAAAATAATGAACTTGGGGCAGCTAGGTGGCACAGTGAACAGAGCACCAGCCCTGGAGTCAGGAGGACCTAAGTTCAAATGTGACCTCAGACACTTAAAACACTTATTAGCCAGGTGACCTTAAGCAAGTCACTTACCCCCAACATGAACTCCATGTAAGCTCTCAGGATCCTTATCCTAACTCCTACTCCCATTGACGAGTTGGGTCCCTAGTATATGACTACATTTCCTCCTCGAGATTTTAGGGCTATCCTCTTTGGGGTTAAAAGTGATTCCCTAGTGCTCAAATTTATAACAGTGTGTTTCTACCCACTTTCTAAGATTATCAGTTGAGAATCACTTAGTCAGCCAGCCTTGGGAGGATTTTTAGAAGAGGATATAATACTAAGCTGGTATAATACAAACAGGTGGTGCAAAACATCCTCTACAAGTACATGTAGAATTCAGGGGAAAGTGAATTCAAGGTTAAAGTTCCTATGTGACAAGCAGTTATTTCATAATTCCTCATTGTTGGAAATCCTTTTCTCCAAGAGGTTCCCCTTAAGCATGGTGAATCTATACCCATTTGTCCTTGACTACTCATGTGGACATTGATTTCAGATGGTCTGCAGATGTGTCTAGGACCTGGCTGAGAAGGAAATTCAAACTCCCTATCCTCTCCACCTACCTCCCAATCCAACCCCTGGGACCTTTCGAATTTCATAAGCAGGGCAGGGGAAGGAAAAATGAGATCTAGTGTGAAGTCAGAACTAAGGCCTCTTATCTCTTCCTTCCCCTAATCCTCCAATTAGTTTTGGGCTCCTATAGAGGGAAGAGTAAATGTGCAGGGGACATGTTTTCTCCAATCTACTGGGTGAGGCTGGCCTTATGTGCAGTTGTAATAAGTGACTGGTTACTTAGTATAGTAGAGAAGGCTTTATCCACATCATCCAGTTCAGCCCACACCATAGACCTCTTCCTGCCTAAGCCTTGCCTAATATTATCAACATTAATGTCTCACTTCTTAAATGTCTTCTGAAAGTCCATTATATTTTAACTGTGTTACAAAATTGTGCATCTGGGGGATATCACACATTGACCAGTCAACACATTAATACAGATTCACGTATCTCATTAACTCATTAAGTCTTAAATATGGTCAGGGAAGGCAGACCTACTTGGGGTTGCCCCAGTGAGGAGCCTGGGTGTGCCAGAGAGTGATGTGAGAACACTTGGAGGGCATGGAGGGAGAAAACCTAAATAGGACTACGAAGGCCAAATTGAACTTCTTTTACCCTTTTTGCCTGCTGCAGAGAGTGGCTCACAATCTTTACTTGCTGCTACAAACACAGCAAGCAGACGTTCCCCTTGAATGAAAAATAAATTTTGGAAATGAAGTGGTTTGTAGTTGTATCTTGCACCAGGATATAAACACTTGAGTTTTTTGTTTTCAGTCATTTGGAGGTGGTGAAAATGAGCCAATTTGAGAACAATCAGGGAGCCCCATTCATTTTCATTTAAGTATGGCATAGTGGCATCGTTAGTGCAAGAAAGCAATTGCCTAAGAGCTAAAACAAGAATGGAGAATGTGTGTGGTGGAGAATCAATCCACTACATTAACAGCTAATGGCATGCTAAGCATGGATCTATTATTTATCACCTAATTGAGGAGGCCATGCTGTCTAGACTGTAGAGATACTTGTGTACATGCGTCAACAATGCCACGAAGTTAAAGAATAAAGGAGCTAATTTTAAGAAAGGAGCCCCAAATGTACACCATCAAACAACAATAATAACACCTTTCATTTATGTTTTGCACCACATCATGCACAAAAGCCTGAGACCTTGACATGTATTATCTTATTTGAGCCTTACAATAGCATGGGGAGGTGAATACTAGGGGGGAAAATGGTCTACAAAGCCTCCAACTTAAATATCAACATGAAATCCTTCCCCTGAAATCATGCTTCTCTGCTGTGGTTTGTAATAGCTACTAAATCAGAGTTCCTGGAAGTATAAAAAACAATAATTTCTCATTGGGGGAGGAGTATTAGGGTCATTCATTCTAGAATTGATGGTGTCTAAAATTTCCTGCATCTCATAGGCTGTAGATTCAGAATGTTCATTAATTATAGTTTTGCTTTTTTATTTATTTTATCCAAATCTGCATCCAGTGTAAATACTGAAAACAAATGACACTATGGTTTAGAATTTTAAACCTGGTGATAATGATGTCATGGAGCTAGAGCCTCAATACAGGTTTATCTATCAAAAAGGGAAGTATGGAAAATTCTAGGTAATTCAGGCATCAGTCATCACATTTCCCTAAATTACAGTTAGTTCAGACAAAAGCAGGTTTTTTTTCCTCTTATTATCCCTGAAATGATAATTTAATTTAGACCTGGCCTGGGGTTAATGATAATAATACCTTACTTTTGAATAATGATTTTTGGTTTGCAAATTGCTTTCACATTCATTATCTAAGGATCATAAAAATCATCATAGCATCCATGTTATCCTGTTGATCCTTAGATAATATATGTGAAAATACTCTGTAAATTAAAGGTATTATCTCATAAAAGTCCCACTGAAGTAGGTAGGGCATTCATGAAGACCATTTTACAGATGAGGAAACTAACAAGGCTTTCAAACCACTTCTAAAGTTGATGGAGGCAGATCAGAGGTACACAAATGTCAGATCACAGATACAGCACTAGAACGTCTCGGGTAGACCTTATTTTTTTTTAATTTTAAATTTTTCAAATCTTTAAAATATGTAATTTGTAATTAACAAAAATGTTGCCAAGCTTATACTGCTAAAACTGTAAGTTATATTTTAACATAACAAGGAAGATATTTAACATGTTTACATTCTAAACACCTAGGAAAATGAAAATTCTCCTCAATTACTAACCCCCATAATAATAAAAATATATATTGATTTAATTTAGAGGTTTGTAAGATCATAGACTGAGAACCTAGTCTCATCCCTTTATTTTATAGATGCACTGAGACAGAGAGAGGGTTTATGTCTAACCCAAATCACACAGTACATGAGGTAAGCTTTATTTTCACATGCACTCAAAGTCAGAAAATGAGCTCCCAGTCAACTGGGTAATACCAAGGTATGGTCACAGAGTATTAGATGGCCAAACAGAGAGGAAATACACATGTGCACACAGACAGACAGACAGATACAGACACACAGAGACACAGACAGACACACACAGACACACAGGCACACACACACACCCCCTTCCTATAGTCACTTCCCAGGAATTATCATCCTATAAGAAAATGGTTGACATGGCCCTGTTGGGTAAGCTTCCTGGGAAATCCCAAAATTCAGTCAAGCCCTGCATGAACTTTTTTTGTATTCCAAGTTACCTTTGGAAAGGAAATGTAACCTTCTGCAAAGCTTTATAATAATAGGTGATATTTAACTGCTAGGAGGGAGGTCTATTGTTCTTCCTTCTTCTGTCTTCCTCTACCTTCCACTCTTGCCTTGTATGCCTGTAAGGGTGGTACACAGCAGCTCATCTTGAAGAAATTTAGCCTTGTCCTTCAGATCATAGTTCTGAGTCTCCCTGTTATTCCTGGTTAGGGTGCCAACTGTAAAGTTCACACAGCCAGTAAGTGGCAGATCCACCAGTGGTGGTTTTAGAATGTAAGTTCCTCAAAGGTAGGGATTGTTTCATCCCTTCTCTTTGTATTCCCAGTGCTTAGCATAGTGCTTATCACTCAGTAGGTGCTTTCTTGATACTTGATTGATTCCTCCAGTGTTCATTCATTTCACAATCCTTTTTCTGTCACTGAAGGTACTAGAAAGGTACCTTGCTTTTCTTCTATTTTTTAAACTTTTCTCAACAAGAAAGTAACAATTCTAAGGCATCACACCTAGGTTTTTGTATTATTACTTCACCTAAAACAAGCTCCAAGCATAGCTACATGATGCTTGTTCCTCTCTTAAGGTCTCACCCATTTCTTTGCTCGAAGAGGGTTCATTCCTACCCAGATGCAAAGATAAACTTTACTCAGCTCCTGAAAAATAATGAAGTTAATTTTAAAAATTCTTTCACTATATTAAAAAAGTACATTTTTAAAAGTGAAGTTTATAAAGGTTTTGTTTTGAATCCAATAAAAGAATTTTATTTCATTGTTTTAAAACTTACTTTTAACTTAAATGATATTTTAAAATTAACTACTATATTTAAGCTCATTGTTTTAGGACTCAATGAAAGTGTTTCAAAGTTAAGGGCTTTTTTTTTCTTTTTTTGTGCTTTTTAAGCCCTGAATGATTAAGTTTTTCCTTGTAATTAAGCAGGTCTCCCCCTCTTCCAATTTGCAAGTGGGGCAGCTTGAGCTTCATCTACCATATGCTAACGTTTCTTTAATGAAGATTTCCTGTTGAACATTATCATTTTCACTAATGTAAGGACACAGATTAGCTATTACCCTTTGTAGTTTTGTTAAAACACCATACTACAACTAAATATCTCCATAAAAACACCATTATGTAAACATTGCTTTATTTAACTGTTGAAATTCCCTTTCTTGGAGAAAAGAAAGCTTCTTTCCATTGAGTTGCTTTGAACTTCACCATCTATTGTTCAAGCAGGAAGTTCTTAATGTTTTTATGGCTTCAGTTTATAAGCTGTGTAAAAGGAAATACTGAGAATAATCCATCTTTTTTTACTTAGATGTTAGCACTAGCTAGTTAATAATTTACAAAATGACATTACCAACATATACATGTGCCCCTACTCGAATCCCATTTTACAAGTACATTAGGTCTTAAAAATTTATTAGCTCACACAAAATTTTACTGACTCACCCTCCCCCTAAGTGACACAAAGGTTGGCATAGTAGCTCATATTTATAAGATAATAACAGCTCACATTTGTGTAGTACTTTACAATTTACAACATATTTTGCATATATAATCTCCTTGGATCTTTACAAGCCTACAATGGATGTAGGTATTATGAGCATTATTATCCTCATTTGACTCATTCATAGGTTATTAGGTATAGTAGATAAAGAGTTGGACTTAGAATCAGGAAGGACTGAATTTGAATTCTGCCTTACTAGCCCTATGACCCTGGGTGAGTCATTTAATCTCTGCCTCAGTTTCCTTATCTGTAAAATGGGAATAGTAATGGGATTATAATAACCCTACAGTAACAGGGTAGCTATGAAGATCAAATGAGGTAATAATATGTTCAGCATGCTTAAATCACAATATAAATGTTAGGTATTATGTATTAGTAAGTAAAATTTAATAAACCTTTATTGTACAGATAAGGAAATGGAGGTCAGCCGTGGTCAAGTAACTTGCTCAATGTCACATTGCTCATAAGTGACAGAGGTAACTCTGGGATCTCGGGTTTCCTAACTTCAAATCCAATTGGTCAAGAGGTCAGTCAGTCAACAGTCAACAATCATGCACTGAGTACCTATTACATGCCAGTCACTGTGTTAGGAACACAAATACTAAAAAAGGACAGACAATCAGGACAATCAGAGTTTACGATGTAATGAGAGAAATATCACGCAAACAACTATGTGTGTGTATATATGCTCAATTTGTATGGTGTTTCCAATATGCCACAGTTCTAAGTTCTAAAAGATTCTCTCTTCCTTTTCCCTTGCAATTGTCCACTTCATTTATGCTATAAAACCTAGGATAGCAATACCATGTTACTACTTATCACTCCAAAGTTAGCATGGCTGGCTCTCTAGGGTCTTCAATTCACAAAGTTGCATTGCAATTTGATTGTAAATAATGTCTTGAGCCCAGTAGTCATGCAGTAAACTTTTAAAAGAATAAATTGTACTTACCTCCAATTGCCTCAAAAAAAGTGGGGAGGAATAAATTGTGACTGATTTTTTTTTTATTTTTGTAACACTTATATTTCCTCCATAGCCTTTCTCCCCACCCCCACATAACCCCAAATAAAAAAAGATTTTTTTAAAGAGAAAGAGAAAAAACCAGCAATACCACTCAATAAATTGAAAAAAATCTGAAAATAAATGCAATGTTCCACACCTGTGGTCCAATAACCCTGTAAAGGAATGGAGAGGAGTCTTTTAATGTATCTTCTTTGGGGATGCTCTTGATCTTTATAATCTGGCATGCAGAAAACTGTGTAAAAATTGTTAGAAAGAAGTTTTGTAGATAAAACTAGTTAAATAGATCAATAATTAGATTTTATGATTGCAACAAGTGCAAATGTCATAATTATCTTAAAGGATGGCTATTCTTCTTGAATTAAAATCTTTAGTTTGACTTGGTACCAGAGGATATTTTGGTGCTATGTTGGTCTGCTAGAAAGCAGAACCAAAAGCAATGGGTAAGTTCCAAAAAAGGGGAATTTAGACTTGATGTCAGGAAAAATTTCCTAGCAATGAGACCTGCCCAAAGTGGAATGAGTCTCCCTAGGAGGTCATGGTTTTCCCATCAATGAAAGCCTTCCAGTAGAGGCTGGATTACTACTGGTTGGGTATATCATAATGGATATCAATTGGATTGCTTGGCTACTGAGGTTCCTCCTGCTCAAAAATCTCACTCTTCTGCTTAGTATGCCAAACTAAGCTTAAGTACCAGTTTAATAGTTCATAACTTCTTTATTAAACATAAATTTTCTGTTTCTTATTTTTAAAAGTTTTAATACTGCTTCTAGCCTTTCCTATCACAGTCATTTTCCCATGTAAGGGTTTCTCAAGGAAGGGTCCCTTCCCCCCAAAAAACATTCCTCCACTTAACCTTCCCGCATATAACACGAATGAAACATATACAGAGTTGCCTGTCTGGTCACAGTCTACCACACGTAGCTCACTGCTAAAGGAATTCACTTGGATGTGATTCAACGGACTAAGTCAGTCCTTTGTACCTCCCCCCATCCCTCTCCCTGAGATGGCCTCAGTGGGACAGGGTGCATCTCATCAGCAAACTTCCTGCTGAAAACAATTTGGAACTATGCCCCAAAAGCTATTAACTGTGCATACCCTTTGACCCAGTCATACCACTGCTAACACCAAACACATTAAAAAAAGAGGAAAAGTATATAAATGTACAAAATAAAATTAATACCAGCTATTTTCATTTACAAAGAATTAGAAACTGAGGGCATGCCTATTAATTGGGGAATGGCAAACAAGTTATGGATATAGAAATGTAATGGAGGGGCAGCTAGGTGGTACAGTGAATAGAGCATTGGCCCTGGAGTCAGAAGGACCTGAGTTCAAATCCTGCCTCAGACACTTGACACACTTACTAGACATATGACCTTGGTCAAGTCACTTAACCCCAATTGCCCTGCCTTCTCCTTCCTAAAAGCAAAAAGCAAAAAAAAAGAAATGGAATGGAATGTTACAGTGAAATAAGAGATGATGATGAGAATGGTTTCAGAGAAACCATGGAAGACTTGTATGAACTGAAATAAAGTGAGTGAGCAGAGCCAGGAGAGCAATTTATATAACAGCAATGTGGGTAAAGATGAACAACTTTGACAGTTTTAGGAACACTGATCAACACAGTGACCAACCATAATTCCAGAGGTTTCATAACAAAATATGCAACCCACCTCCAGATAGAGGTGATGAAATCAGAGTACGGACTGAGGCATTCTGTGTGTGTGTGTGTGTGTGTGTGTGTGTGTATGTGTGTGTGTATGGGGTACATGGCCAATGTGGGAATTTGTTTTGCTTGACTATATATGTTTGTAACAGATTTGATTTTCCTTGCTTTCTCGGATGGTGGGGAGGGATGGGGAGACAGGAGGTACAGAATGTGGACCTGAAAACAAGAAAAAAATGAATCTTTTAAAAAAGTAAGCCTCCAGCTACTTTGACTCTCTGGGATGACTGACAAATAGTTCTCCATTGAAAGAAGGATAGGGGCGGCTAGGTGGTACAGTGAATAAAGCACCAGGCCTGGAGTCAGGAGGACCTGAGTTTAAATCCAGCCTCAGACCCTTAACACAAAAACTAGCTGTATGACCTTGGGCAAGTCACTTAACCCCAATTGCCCTCCAAAAAAGAAAAGAAAGAAAGAAAGAAAGAAAGAAAGAAAGAAAGAAAGAAAGAAAGAAAGAAAGAAAGAAAGAAAGAAAAAGGGATAGAAGGGCCACATTTCCTCCACAGATGCCTAGGTTTGAAGGCAACCCTTGAAAATAGGAGATCCTGAGTCCACTGGTTAAAATTGATTGGCAGCAGGGAGAGTTCCTGCATTTGAGAAGATAACACCCAAAGGAGGAAAAGCTCAAACCTTGCCCTGGCTTGCCAGTAGACACAGACATGGAGGGGATTATTTGGCCAATGCAGAGGTGAGGTGAAGTATAAATTAAGTACACTAATTTTAGCATTACCACAAAATATTGTGATGTCTAAACATTCCAGGAAAACATAATCATTGTTATAAGTATCCTGTTTTATGTCTTTCTGACCATGCATATTTGTGGGTCTTGTGTATGCTAAGCTTTTCCTTTGTATAAAGGAAATAAACAGCTGTCCTATACCTGATTCACATTGAACATTATATACCTTTTTAAGTGCCACTGTATTCTTGTTACATAGCCTTGCTATGTTAAAGATAAGTAAATCTCTCCTTTTTTAAACTGTTTAATGACTTAACTTAATGTTTCATTTCATGCCCAAATTGAACCTGAACCAAGTATTGGTATAAGGCCTGCCCTTAAAACATCAGCTCTGAAGAGGTTTGGGATCAGGTTAAAATGAAGTCTCTTTGATTACTTACCCTCAAGGTAATGAGGCACCAGGAAAAAGCTCTGTCTAGGGTGAGTTTTGAAGTGATAAAGAACATATGCAGAACTGCTCATGCTTTATCTATTCAAAGATGCAATTGAAAATTCTGGAAGAAAGGGCACGTTAATTGAATTTTGCTCTCTATATACTTTAGAATAAAGCCCAGCAACTAATATAGCAATCCAGAAACCAGAAGCTCTGTAAGATTGAAGAGGCAAGACATAAAGTGTGTGATCATGAAAGAAAAAGCTAACTAGATTTCTCCAAAAGAACTTATCACTAACAACAACAGACGGCAGCTACTGTTTATATTAAGACAAGAATTGGCTCATTGTTGATCCAGCATATTGACATCTGAGCAAATATCATTAAGTAGCTCAAGAAAATGAATGGAGAGACCCAGAAAAAGTAAGGAAAGTCCATTACATATAAAGCCTTGCTTGGTAGTCTCCAGAGACACAGTCAGGGGTAATGAACAGGCAATGTTCTCAGGCAATTAGCCTCAAGCATTAGCCACAAAAGCAACTAAGAACTAAGGATCTCCATTTCAGTTAGTGTAGAGGGCAAAAGGAACAAGCTAATGTCTAGCTGGAATTGTGTTACACTTTTGTTTCTGCCAGGGTCAAACAACTATTATATGTGTATACAATGTAGGTCTGAATTCTTTCTGAAGGAAAAAGAAATACCCCTTCCCCCAAGCCCTTTATCTATAACACACAGAAGAAAAAACAATAGAGTTGGAGTCAGGAGAAACCAGGACTTAGATTATGTCTCTAACACTTAGTAGTTGTTTTGATTATGGACCTAATCTCAGTTTCTCTATCTGCAAAATGGGGGATATTAATATCCATAGAACTTACATCATAAGAGTTGTTAAGAATCAAGGGAAATGACACATATAGAGTTCTTCACAAAACTAAAAATGCTGTATAAGTTTCAGATATTAGACTATTAAATACTTTATAAGGTGAAAACAAAGAAGAAAAATAATCTGAAGAAAAAAAATGAAACCTAACCTGTGTCAGAGAGACGAAGGGTGGTGGGTTGAAGAATAAAACAAAGAAGGACGATAAGGACAACTGAACCTTTAGAATTATGCTGTAGGCATAAAAGTCTTTGCATAGAGAATGGTCTCCAAATTTTTTTGATTGCATATTTTTTTTAGCAAGAATATTTAGATTGCAGCCAAGGTGATGGAGTAAAGGCAGGGAGTCACCTGAGCTCTCCCCAAGCCCCTCCAAATACCTATAAAAAATGACTCTAAAATTCTAGAGCAATAGAACTCACAAAATGACATAGTTCAACAAATTTTCAGCCCAAGACAACCTGGAAGGTTGACAGGGAAGGTCTGTTGCATCAGGTTGAAAGAGGGGCACAGTCCAGCTCAGGCCCCACCAGCACAGACCAGGCCCCAGGAAACTTGGAGCAGGCCTCAGTGAGGGAATGAATCACTGGCAGTTGTGGCAGTTTCCAGACTTCTCAATGCACAAATGCCAAAGACAAACCAAAAGGTCAGTAGGAAAGGTCTGTTGGACCTGGGTGAGAGAGGAGCACAGTCCAGCCTCAACAAACCAGGAGAAGTCTGGGAGTGACTGAATTAACAGCAGCAGCAGCAGAGGTGATGGCAGTGGCAGAGATGGTGGCAGCTGTTTCTGGAGCTCTGAGCCCACAGACAGTAAGGGGATCAAACAACTGGCTAGAAGGAGATTACAGGGGTCTCTCTGCTGGCACTGAGGCAGGACTCTGTTGCTTTGCCCATACTTGGATCTAGGACACAGTCCTGGGTGGCAGTCCTGGTGTGAACAGGAACACTGGCATAGCAGAGCTTGTGTCAGCAGTGGAGAGGGAACCCTCCTCATAGTTCCAGGGCAGAAAAAAAGTGATTATGGTCACTCACAGACCAGAGCACAGTCCAGGAGATCCTTAGATCATAGCACTATGGAAGAACTGAAAACTTATAGGTCCCTAGAAATATCTGAAAACAGCTGCACAAAACCCCTGAAGCTTGGAACAATTTGCCCTCCACCCTGGAAGCAGAGCCCTACCTTAACAAAGAGTTTAAAAGTCAAGTAATAGACTGGAAAAATGAGTAAACACCTAAAAAAACCCACCTCTGTCTATAGAAACTTACTTTGGTGATAAGGAAGATCAAAACACACACTCAGAAGAAGACAGTAAAGTCATAGTTCCTTTATCCAAATTCTTTAAGAAAAATATGAATTGGTCTCAGGCTATGAAAGAGCTCAAAAGGGCCTTTGAAAATCAAGTAAGAGAAGCAGAGGAAAAATTGGGAAGAGAAACAAGATTGATGCAAGAAAAATCACAAAAAATGAGTCAATAGCTTGCTAAAGGAGACCCAAAATATTCAGAGCAGCTCTTTTCCAGGAGGTAAAGAATTAGAAAGTGAGGGGATGAACATCAATTAAGGAATGGTTGAATAAGTTGTGGAATATAATTATTATGGGGTACTATTGTACTATAAGATATGATGAGCAGGATGCTCTCAGAAAAACCTAGAAAGACTTACAAGGGTTGATGCAAAGTGGAATTTACTGGGTACAGAAATATTATAAGATGATAAGCTGTGAATGACTTGGCTAGTCTCAGTAATATAGTGATCTATGACAACTCTGAAGGACTTAGGATGAAAAACGCTATCTATTCCCAGAGAAAGAACTGATGGTGTCTAAATACAGACTGAAGCAACTTTTGGGGTTTTTTCCACTTTATTTTTCTTGAGGTTTTTTTTTTTTGTCTGTTTTCATTCACAACATGATTGTTATGGACATGTTTTACATCACCTTTATCAAACTGCTTGCCTTCTTAATGAGGGGGAGTGGGGAGAGAGGAGGGGAAAGAATTTGGAACTCAGAGTTTTAAAAACAAATGTTAAAAATTGTTTTTACATGAAACTGGAAAAAACTAAATACCAAATAAATACAAAAAAAATATAACTGAAAATTTTTGTGTGCATATTTATTTATAAATTCTATACATGTATAGTTGTATTGATATACGATGAACCTTATAAAACATATACAAAAATAGAAATTAACAAGGTTGAGATTTACGAACCTTAAAGAGCCATCTGTTAAACTGTTAAATACTTTAAGCTTAATGGGAAAATTAAGAAGAAAAATAATCTGAAGAAGTATAGATGATTTTTAAATAAATTAAACTGGAATTAATTATATTTTAAAAGTTTTTTTACTAATAATACAAAAACCTTTATTCTCACTCCAAATATTAATAACAATACTTTTAAGTGAGAATATGATTGAATAGGTTTCATTATTTTTAAAAAATCCCTCTGTATAGGGTAGGCTTCTAGATAATGATTGTTAGTAATTGATTATTCATTTTTTTAAAGCTACCCAAGAAGGCACATTTCTTTTTAGATACTCTTTCATTGAATGATACATAAGGCAACAATCAAATTGCATATCAGAATAGTCAATGAACATAACAGCTTTTCAGCAGGGGTCATGCTTCTCTGTGTGTAGTTATTTACCATACACAATACAAAAATAACAAACAAAAAATGAATTGTCTCTGATTTCAATGGAGCAGAAAGTTTTCAAGATAAATCCATTCCTCGTGGTTCTGCTTAATGGATGGCCTAATATCTTACTTTGTTATTTGTGTTTGGAAATTTTAGTTGTGTTTTTGCATAAATGTGAGGAACAGAAAGAAAGACAGGTTGGCTAGAGTATAGTGTAAAGAAAGGGACATAATATATGAGACTTAAAAGGAAGGTTGGGGTTAAGTTAGGAAGAGCCTTAACTGTCAGATATTTGATCCTAGAGCTAATAGGGAGCCACTAGAGTTTATGGAGGTAGAAGGGAGGTAGTATGTTTATGACTGTGTCTTAGAAAAAATCTCTTTGATTAGGTGTATGGAAAAATATATTGTAGATGGGGAGAAATTTAAGGCATGAGCCCAATTGGTTGTTACTGCCATAGTCCAGGTAAGAGGTAAAAAATGCTTGAAGAAGATGAGGGCTATTTGAGCGGAAAAAAGGGGAGAAACATGAGAGATGTTTTGGAGGTAGAACCTTAAGATTTGGCAACTGACTATATATGTGGGGTAAGAGTAAAGAGTCAAGGATGACAGGTTTCAAATTTGTGTGATGGGAAGGAGAGTGGTACCTTTGAGAGAAATAGGGAAGTTCAAAAGAGGAATGGTTCTGGGGAAAATTTAATGCAATAAGATGTGAATGAATAAATAAAGAATTTATTAAATGCTGACCATGTTCCATGTATTATGTCTCAGAAAGAAAAAAGGGAGAGAATCCCTGCTCCCAACCTCACATTCTAAGAGGAAGAGACAAGACATAAATGAAAATTCAGTTTCAGGGTGATTGGAAAGGGCCAGACATCCTAAAGATGAAATAAAGGAACAGATGGCAAAGCCCAGGGGTCCTTAGGTTGCGTCAGTACCTCAGATGACACTGCCAGGGGAGGGGCAGTAGTGCTAGAGGCAGGACAGATGGTAGGGCCTAGAGACTTGAGGTGGAAGATTAAAACTCACCCATGCCATGTTATCCTATATGACACATTGTCCCACACCCAAATGAAAGGAGGCAGGGCTGTTCACTGGTCACTGCCTGTGGACTAGAGGGCAGCGCCTGCCCTCTGTGGGGCACTTGTCACTACCACAAGGTGATTTTTGGGTTAGGCTGTAGGTTTACTGAAAGGGAGGGGTGGATTTTCCCAATGGCACTTATATAGTTGGTACTGTGGATGCTCTGATCACAATTAGATTATAACTTCCTTGAGGTTCCACAGAGCATGAGGTAGAAATTGAAGGCTTGCCAAACTGTGGGAGAAGGCAGAGTGGGGAAGTGTTAAGTGATAACGGGTAAAGAGTGGTATGCTTATACTGGAGAAAAACCTCATGATTGACTGTCATGGAAGGTGGTAGAATGTAATCTATCTTCCCACCTTTCAGTAGGGGTCATGCTATAGGTTCTACCTTGGAGACCATTGGTTGAAAGGGAATTGCCAATGTTGTGTAATCATGATTCAGTCATTGCATAAATTTACTTGAAAGACAAACCTTGTGTTCCCTGTGGAGGGGTGGGAAGGAAGAGAGGGAGAGAGCACTCCAGTGTTTAATTAGAAAATTATGAGATTTGAAATTTAGAGATCATCTAGTCTACCTAAAACCAATTACATAATTCAATAATTGTTATTAAGTGTGGTGATACTGAAGCTTCAGGATAAAGTAAGATAGTATTCTACTTCTTGGAAACTGTAACTATTGTTTGTTAATAAAACACTAAAGTAATCTCTCTATCCAGTACTTGTAACCAACAAGCTTCTTGCTATTCTTGCTAGGGAAAAATCCTTACAAACTTGACCTTTCCCAAGTGACTAAATGGATGATTTCTTTCTGGCATTCATATAGCCACAGAATCATAGATTTAGAACTGGAAGGGACAGTCATCTAACTCCCTACGTTTGGAATGCACTGCCCCTTGTCTCTATCACTTGTCGAAATCTTACATATCAAGGCTCAGTTCAAATGTCACTTCTCCAAGAAGTCCTTGCTGATCTACAAAACAAATTAGCATCAATCAATCAACAAGAAATTATTAAGTGCTTACTATGCGCCAATACTTTGTCAAATGCTGGGGATATGAGGAAGAAACAAAAGAAACCCCTGCCCTCAAGGAACATACATTCCAATAGATAGAGGAAATAACACATAAATCAGAACATACTATATACATACATATATATGTATATATATGTGTGTGTATAAATACATATATGTGAGAGAGGGTGTGTGTCTCGATGGAAAGTATCAAATTTTTACTCTTCTGAACTTTCACAATATTTCTTTTTGTGTATATCATGTATAAGTCATACTTATTTTATATTATAGTTATTCCTGCTCATGTGTCATCCATCACCTCTACCAGACTGTGTGCTCTATGAGGGCAGGTATCATGTCTTCTTCTTAAAAGAATATGCCTATTAATTATTGATAGTATTTCATTGTTTATGGTTCCTTTAAACAGTAGTATCAAACTCAAACAGAAACAGGGATCACTGAACCATATATAAGGATCCCTAAAGGCTGGATATTGACTTAGAAAAATCACATGGTAACATTAGCTATATTCTATTTTTATTTATTTTGGTAAATATTTCCTAACTATATTTTAAACTAGTTCCATGCAGAATGTTGTGGAACAGCCCTCAAGCCTTGTGTTTGGTACCTCTGACTTTATATATAATGTAGTGTCCTTGTTTGTCTCTTTTAACCATTTCAGTTTTAGGGTTGCCATGTCTGGAATCATGACTGCTAACCCTGATTTTTTTTTCATTTTTCTGAAGCACAATAAGTTTTTCTCCAGCTGTTCATTGTAACTCTGTGTAAATCCTTGTTTCAAATGTGTTTTTTGTAAACATATTGTTGGATTCTGCTTGTTAATCTGCTCTGCTATCTCCTTTTGTATTATTGATGAATTTATGTCATTTACATTCATAGTTACTATTGCTTTAATATAAATGCTATTTTACTTCTCTTCATTGTATTTACAAAAAAAAGAAGACAAAAAAAGAAGGAATGTGATCAATACTAGTGATCTGGAATCGAAAGCAATGTACTTTACTTTCTCTCCTAGCTTTCCCTTGCCCAAACCTAGATCACTGGCTTTTTATCTTCCTCTCTTCTTCCTCCCTTTCTTTCTCCCTTTCTTTCTTTCTTTCTTTTCTTTTCTTTCTTTCTTTCTTTCTTTTTCTTTCTTCCTTCCTTCCTTCCTTCCTCTCTCTCTCTCTTTCTCTCTCCTTCTTTCTTTTTCTTTCTTCCTTCCTTTCCTTCCTAGCCCTCCTTACAACTCATAATTGGAAGTTGAAGATTGTGTGCTTGGCAAGTAGGAAGGGGTCCATTTTAAACATAGTATCTATGTCCCCAATCCATAACAGTCCTTTAAAGTCTCATGGGAGGCACAAACACTGCCCTTCCACTTGTTTCCTCAGTGCCATAAAGGCAAGTATTTGTCAAATGGGAAGTCTCTCTGGTCCATGACATTCAATTTCATTTCACCATTTTAACATTTTTTACATATAACATATGTAAGGCAGTATGCAAACTTAAGAAGCAGAGCTTAGGTTAAAAATGCATATAGAAAAGAAATAGAGGGTGAAAATAATCCAGTCTCAGACAAAAACAAACAACTGGATATGTCATGCGTGAACTCCCTCCCAACCCTCTTACACCCAAGACCATACAGATATAAAACTGAGTTCTACTAAACATACAAAGAATAATAAATTCCAATACTATATAAGCTGTATTGAAAATAGGAAGAGACCCTATTTAATTTTTCCTTTGAGATAAATATAGACTTGATACCAAAACTACAGAGACAGAAAACAGTGTGTGGGGGGGGGGGAATTAGATCAATAACTCTAAAGGCTTAACAAAAATGTAATGTCCATTTCAGTAAAAAAAAAAAAATACAGGTCATATACTGTAAAACTCTCCAACAAGATCAAAGTAAAGATATCCATTATCACCACTATTATTTGATATAGTTCTAGACACTTCTGTCTTTTGCAATTCTCTCTTCATAGAGAACCCTAGAGATACAACTAAAAATTAATTGAAAGCATTTATAACGTTAGTAAAATAGCAGGATATAAAGCAAACCCACAAAATTATTATTTTTTCTGAATATTACCAACAAAACCCAGAAGGAAAAGATAGAACAATTCAATTCAAAATTACTACACAATGTATAAAATATCTGAGTGACTCATGCAGAAATTATATGCATACAAAAACAAAGAAATAAAGCCAGACTTAAATAATTGCAGAGATATTAATGCTAATGGTCGGGCAGGTCCAATATAATAAAAATGATGATGCTACCTAAATTAATTTACTTATTCAGCACCATACCTATCAAACCACCAAAGATTACTTAACAGACTTAGAAAAAAAATCATTTAGAAGAACGAAAATCAAGGTTCTCTAAGGAAAAAATGAAAGAGGTGGGAAAGAAGAGAGTCTAACAAGAGCAAATATCGAACTTTACTATAAAACTATAATCATTAGAACTATTTGGAGCTGGTCAAAAAAAAAGAAATTTATCCATGAAACAGATTAAATACACAAAATACGGAACAAAATATAGTATATAGTCTTTGATAGATAAGACGGCCCCAACAACTGAGTTTGAGTCAGTATTTCGTAAAAACTGGAAAGCAACATGGCCCAAATTAGTTTCAGATTTAAGGACAGCTTTGAGAGACTTTATCATCTGTTTTAAAAGAAAATCAGGATGTATGTAATAGAGATTTGTAGTTCCAAGAGCAGTTCTTTTTTTTATACTTACATAGAAATGTTCATTTATGCAACGTTTGCTAATTCAGGATTAGATAAATACTTTTTTTTTCTAAAAAAGACAAAGGTGCCCATGAGAGTGATGGTCATATGGAACCTATTCCATTTGTCAGAGAGGACTGAACAATAGTAAGGTTCACAAACTGGAAGTGTTATCTCTAAAATGAGTGGCTGCTGAGAAATTCTATGTGTATAGAGCAGTTACAAATGTGGACTGACAATAATGCACTGAAACACTCTGGTCAGTGCCAAACTAGGTATCGTTTGCCAGAGATGGTGGCCGCACTAGCCAACTATGAATCCAGCACACATTATCAGTCAGGGAAGACTAATATGGATGTAAAGCCCCAGCTTAGAAGGCCTCATGACACCAAAGCAGTGATGATACATAAAAGAATGAAAGCTATATGTTACACCCAAGGAGACAGATAATAAACCAATGACAGTATAGGTGAAAGTTTGCAACATACACCAGAGAAGGTGCCAGGAGCATATGGGAACCTTGGTTCATTGAATCAACCTTCATTGCCTCAGTTATCTGTGAATGACTGGTGACGAGAGCAGATGGCCAGTAAAGTACTGCATGGAATATAAGCCAAGAAAGCAAAGTGGTGATGTCAAAGGACTCAAGTGCCAATCCCTTGAAGGTACTTTACTGTCAAAACCATGGCAGAAGTTGGAGCCATGCAAGGGAGTCCTACTGAACTGTCACTGATTTCACACATTGTACCAAGGAGGAATTGGCACTACTCAGGGCATATTGCTCTATGTCCATGAGAGCTCTACATGTTCACTTTATACATATGGTGAAAAATTATCCTGGAGCTAGTAAGAAACAGACTTCACAGACCCATGATGGCCACAAATATCACCAAGAAGTGTGAGACTTGTGCTTAATATATGTGGGGAAAAAAAAGAATACCAACTCTTGCTGCATATTTGGAGACTATAAGTAACAAAACTTCTGAACTTGTCTTCTTTGTCTTTAATCTCTGGAAGGCAATAGCAAGAACATGTCACATATTGGTGTCAAGTGACCACTTCCTGAGGTTTCAAACGCATATGCAACCACCAATTAGAAAGCTTCCATGATGGCTAAAAGAGAGAATTATTTCTTAGCATATAAAAGCTTCCTTTTTTTTTTTTTAATGAGTTGGAATCTACCTATCTTACCCTAGTTATAAGTGCATCAACCACTGATAATGATGATAATTTTTACTTATTATTACTTATTATAATTATTTATTTATTTAAGATGCTAATTTTTACTTATTCCATTTTTGTGTGTGTGATCCTATCACTTGTTTAGTCATGCGCTTTTCATTTATCCATACATATGAAAGATAATTCTTCCTTGCCTCTCTAATTCAATTATGATATATCTTTTTATATATATATGTTTATTTATTTACATATATATATATATATAAACTTTTGGAGTTTATCTTGGCGTATGTTGTAGAGTGAAAGTCTTTCCTCCTGCGGTCTTTGGGTTTATCAAACATTATGCTACTTTATTTGCTTCTTTTTGTTGTGTACCTAACTTGCTCCACTAATCAATCTATTTTTCAAGCCAATAACTAATTATTTTAATGATTATTTCATTGTAGTATAGCTTGAGGTTTATTTCTGATTTACCTCTTTCCTATTGTTTACATTTTTACTCATGAGATACCTGATCTTTTGTTCCTCTGTATGAATTTTGTCATTCTTTTGTTTCTAGGTTTTATAAAATATTATTTCAAGAGTTTGATTCAAATACCACTAGACAAATTAATTTAGATAATATTGTCATTTTTATCATATTGGTTTGACCTACCCATGAGCAATGAATATTATTTAGGTTTATATTTATTTCTGCAAAGTGTTTTATATTTGGATTCATTTGGTCCCAGAATTGGTCTTGGTAGATATACTTCCAAATATTATATAATTTCTGTAGTTATTTTGAATAGGATTTCTCTTTCTACTCAGTTTTATTGGTTATATATAGGATGATAATTTATGTGGATTTATTTTATATTCTGCAACATTGCTGAGGTAATTATTTCAATTAATTTTTAGTTGTCTCTAGGGTTCTCTAAGTATAGCATCATATCATCTACAAAGAAAAGTAATATTCTTGTCTCCTCTTTATGCTTATTTTCTATATTTCTTTTTTTTAATCTATTGCTGTAGTTAGTATTTCTGGCACTACATTAAATAGTACTGATAATAGGCATCCTTATTTTACCCATAATCTTCCTGAAAAAGCTTCAAACTTTTATCTATTACATAAAATGTTTGCTCTTGCAGTTACAAAAATATTTGCTACATTAAGGACAAGTTTATTTATTCCTATAATTTCTAGAGTTTTTAATAGAAATGGGTCTTGGATTTGATCAAAAGTCTTTTTAGCATTGATTGAAACAGACATATGGCTATTATTTTATTAACAGTTTATTATATTTAAGATCTTTCTTGTAGTGAACTTTATATTCTCAGAATAAGCCCAATCCAGTCATAGTGTCTATACTTTTTAATATGTTGTAGCCTACTTGCTAATAATTTATTTAAAAATGTTTGTGTCCATATTCATTAGGGATAGTGTTTTTAGATCTATGTTTTCTTTCTTTGTTTTGTCTCTCCCTGGTTAAAGTATCAAGACCTTATTTGTAATGTAGAAAGAGACTGGAGGGGTGCCTTTTTTTCTTGTTATTACAAACAGTTTATGTAGCGTGAAAAATAATTGTTCTTAGAAGTTTTTATAAAATATACCTGTAAATCCACTTGGTCCTGAAGTTTTCTTTCTCTTTGGGAGTTCATTCATGGCTTATTCTTTTTTTTTTTTCTGATATTGAGCCATGTAGTTTTTTTTCTTTTATTGTTAGTCTGAGTATTTTATATTTTTGTAAATATTAATCTATTTCTTTTAAGCTATCAGTTTTATTAGCATATAATTGCTGTCCAATTCTTAAATGGATATATACAGTCTATATGATACAGACTTAGAAGGAGAAAAAACTACAAGACCTGAGAAGCAGCAGCAGTAGAAAAGTGGTTTCTAATCCTATCTAAAATTTGTGACCTACCTATAACCAAAACTGGGTGATATGGGGACAATTAAAAGAAGGGAAAAAAGGAAACACCAAAAGAAAGGCTGAACTATAGAAGTTTGCTTGTGGAAGTAGATTCATCAAAAGGGTTCAAGCTTGTAAATAATTGTTACATTTTTCTGTGTTCTTTCTTCTTGCTGATAAAACCATGCATAAACAAATAGAAAATCCCTGTTATGCTCAAATCTTCCCTAATATATATCAATTATGTTTTCAAAACAAGCATTATAACAGAATTTACTGTAGTTCCTGTCAGTTGGCACAGTGGATAGCATGCCAGGACTGAGTTCATTTTCCTAAACGAAAAGGAAAATCTGGTGTCAGACACTAACTGTGTGACCCTGGCAAGTCACATAACCCTTTGCCTTGGTTTCCTCATCTGTAAAATGAGCTGGAGAAGGAAACAGCAAATTACTCCAGGATCTTCACCAAGAAATTCCAAATGGGTCATGAAGAGGCAGAAATGACTGAAAGGACTGAACTATAACCACCTGTCCTCAAAGAGCTTACACTTTAATGGGGTCCATGGGGGAATAGACTAAATATCCTGTACAGGAACAATAGCAGAATTTATTTTGATCATGATGTGTGGATGTGCATATATAGAACCGGAGAGTGAGTAGGGGAAGACAGGGGAAAAAAGATGGGTGTGGCAGGCAGATGGTTGGAGAAGAAGCTATGGAAAAAGTATTTGGAGTGATGAGAAGAGTGGTTAGGGTTACTGTTCCTTGTCTGGCAGTCCTCAATCTGGACAGCTGGGCCCAGAGTAGGAGTTCTTTTACAGCATGGTCTCCAATATGTGAGCAATGAGATAACTGGTGAGGAAACTATGCCTAGAAATAAGAGTACACATTTAATTCTCTTTTTCTGTTCTTCATCTATGGAAATGTTCATATTAATTGGTATTTGTCCATTTTAGAATAACAGAGAATAATTTTTTTCAAGGAAATACTTTCTGGGCTCCTTCTGGAAGTACTATTGATGTGCCCACTCGAATTACTGCTAGTGAACAGAGATTCTCTCACAGAAACCAGATGTGGTTTCTACTAACATTGAGATTCTGTGATTTTTTTGGTCTATCTAGTGGCAATTTTTTAGGTAGTCTCATGATTTCCATTAATGTTTACCATTGGTTCCCACACCCACTCAAGGTAAGATACATAAGTAAATAGATCATGAGTTGTTCAAGGGCAGGGACTATCTTTAAGCTTTTCTTCCTATCCCCAGGGCTGAGCACAATGCCAGGCACTTAGAAGGGGAAGAGAACAATCATTTATATAGCAGCCATTATGTGCCAGGCACTGTGCTAAGTCCTTGATAAATACTATCTCATCTGATCCTCATAACAACTCTATGAAGTAGGAGCTTTGAATATTCCCATTTTACAGTTGAGAAAACTGAGGTAAATAGAGGTTAAGAGTACTCACCCAGGGTCACACAGCTAGTATCTGAGATCTTCTCAGATCTTCCTGACTCTAAGTCCATTGCTCTATCTACTGCACTGCCTAGAAGCCGACTAGGCACTTAATAAATCCTCGTTGACTGACTGATGTCTTCCATCCAAAAAGCAAAGTAACACCATCAAAGCTCCCTGGGGTTGCTCAATTTCTATTGTCTTTCCTCCACAAAAGGTAATAATATCTAAGATATCTCATCATCTCCTGGAAAAAAAAGAAAAGTGTGTGCAGGGTGTGGAGGTGTCACAGCTGCTACTGACTTCTGAATCTGTGTTAGTACATCATGATGAACGTAAACCACTGCTTCTAACCACTGACATTTCACCTTACAGTGTGGGCAAAGTGCCAGATGGCCATGAGGCACCAATTGTTATACAACTCAAGAACAATGTCATCTATGGAAGGGAGCTTTAGACAAATTAACAATGAATATCTTGCTGTTATTACATAAGTCAAGATATTCTATAATTTATTTTCATTAAAATGTACTACTCACAAGCCTCTTATGGAACACTTTCCTAATTACAAGCTTACAACACGCTTAATGATGTCACTATATATGCAATGCTGTAATCTTTTTGCTCAGTGCTTATTACTTGCTTCCTGGTTTCTACAACTCTGGAAGAGCTTGTCAAATGATGTTGTCCTAAGCTTCTTGCCACTATAAATCCCAGATGACACTGTGCCACCTCCATTGAAATGTTTTAATATTTGAGGACATACCTGATTTGGTTCTTCAGACTATTCAATTTGCACAATTAATGAATGGGATCCCTGATTGGTATGTGTCTTGAATTGGATGTTGAGGAAGCACCCAGCAGAGAAACTGCCTGAGGAATTGTTCAAAAGCCAATGATGGGAGTTACCTGAACATAAAAGATTCCTTTTGTGGGAAAAGTGCATCATTCTAGGAGGCAGTTCCCTTGTTGTCTTGACCATGACATATAGAGCACATTCAACAAATGTTTTCCTTAAAACAATGACCAGAAATTACTCCTATTGGATCGGAATTGATTCTCATACTGAGAAGACCATACCTAGACTGGAAGATCAGGGAATTGCTTTAGATAGAAGTTACCTTAATTTGAGGAAAACAATTCATATTCTATTCTAGTGCAGTGGATACTTGAAGTCAGAAAGACCTGAGCTTTAATCTGACTTCAGGCATTTAAAATTTGTGTGACCCTGTCCACTGTGGAGATGTTTTGTGTAACTACACATGTACAGCCTGTATTGAATTGCTTGTCTTTCCAATGGGGGTGGGTGATGAGGAAGGAAGGGAAAGAACCCAGAATTTAAAGTTTTAAAATAAAGTGTTTAAAATATACATAAATATTATTATTATTATTTACATGCAATTGAGAAATAAGATATACATGCCCTGGGGTAGGGAGATACATCTTGCCCTACTAGAAAGTCAGAGGGGTGATGGGGGAGGATATAGGAGAGAACAGATTGGGGGAGAGGATATACAATGGGATCGCGTTTTGGGATAGAGGGTAGGGGAAAAGTGGGGAGAAAATTTGTAACTCAAAATCTTGTGGAAATGAATGATGTAAACTAAAAATAAACAAAAGTTAATTTTAAAAAATTAAATTAAAAAAAGATTTGTGTGACCCTGGACAAGTCACTTAATCTATTTGCCTCAATTTCCTCATCTATAAAATGGGGATAATAATAAAAACTACCTCCCATGGTGGTTGTGAGGATCAAATGAGACAGATAATTGTAAGGTGCTTAGCAAAGCACTTGGAACATAGTAAGTATCATGTAAGATTTTTGTGGTTTTTCATTTGTGTCTAATTCTTTGTGATCCCATTTGGGGTTTTCTTGGTAACGATGATGGAGTGATTCACTATTTCCTTCTCCAGCTCTTTTTACAGATGAGGAAACTGAGGCAAACAAAGTTACGTGACTTGTTCAGGAACACACAATTGGTAAGTGCCTGAGGCCAAATTTGAACTCAGTTCTTCCTGACTCTAGACCAGTGCTCTATCTACTGTGATACCTAGCTGTCCACATAAATGTTAGCTATTGTTATTATTATTATTATTATTATTCTTGTGGAGGAGGTAGCTTGATATAGACTAGAATTCAGTGCTTCTTAAACTATGGGTTGAACTCTGTAACCCACAGTTTAAGAAGTGCTGAAGAGGTTTTCAGTGGAAAAAGTTTAGATTAGATAACAGTGCTGTGTGAAAGGCTGAATATAAAGAGTAGTCATTAAAGGGCTGGGGCTGACTTGGAAGGAGATCTTTAGTGGAGGACCTCAGGAATCCATTGTTGACTCGGTACTGTTTAATGTATTTATGAATGACTTGGATAAAGTCATAGATGGCATAATTACTAAATTATCAGATGACATTAACCTAGAAGGAGATCTAACACATTGGATGATGGAGTAAGGATCTAAATAGTTTCTGACAGCCTAAAAAACTGACCCATATAAAATATGATACTGTAGGTATAAATGTAAAGTCTAACACTTCATTTCCAAAATTTAGGTTCACAAGTACAAAATAAGGAAGAGATGGAGAGACTGTAGTTCATCTGAAAAACACCTCTGAGTTTTTGTAGACTGCAAGATTTGAATTAACAAGAGTGATATGGCAGCCAAAATGATTTCCAGCTTCCATGACAAAAGGTTATGAGAGAAGGAATCAAAGAGAGAAGGACATAAGCTGGAAAGTGGAAGGAAAATATGATGTGTTTGGACTTGTGAAAAAGACCAGAAATTGAGTTTGAGGAATTTAGGAGATTTGAGGAAAATTTGGAGGCAAACAATCTGCATGTCCATATTCTACTTCTAACTTCTGTGAAAGAAGATTGAAAGAGAAGGAGCAGAATCAAGGATGATCAAGGGAAATTAAGGAGAAATGGGGAGTAAGGTTCTGAAGAACGGTACTCAAGGAGAAAGGAGTTGGCATGGCAAGGTAAGGAAGAAAAGCTAAGTTAAACAAATAAGTAATTTGCTAAATAGATCAAATTGGTGGAGTAAATAATTTAGTCTATTAAGAAGGTGTACTCATGTAAAGAAATCTGGGAACAAGTTTGAAGAAACATGGCTGAGAGCATTTCAGTGAAGATCAATAGAGTGCTGAAGAGAAGTGATTTTGTCACCTAGGCTAAAAGAAGAAATAGAGGAATAATTTGGTAAACAAATTATAAGCCCAGAAGTATGATATAGTAGTGATGAGAACGTTCAATTATCCAGATATCTGCTGAAGCTAGAACTCTACTAAAAGCAGAATAGTTTCTGGCTAGAGATGACAGAATAATTTACTAGGGCAACAGAACTAATATCTATGGCCAGGCCTAATCATCTCGAGAGTGTTTACTGGGTGTTTGCTCACCCTGCATAAGTATCCTGCTGAGCTGGCAGCATCGTGCATTTTCTTTGTACAAGGTGTTCACCTGGTCCTAAAGTTTAGTAGTATTTTCAGTTGTATTATGGCTTAACTCCTGCTTCAGATTCATATACTATCCCTATGGCATTAATGGTGGCTGCTATAGAGCATTCACCAGGGTTTTTAATTTCCCTTTAAAGGGGTAGGAGATCTGTTGGAAATATGATGATTGCCATTATATAATCAGGACCTAAGTGGGACCCAGGCCAGAAGACTATGGCTAGGTAGGATGCATTTTATGTGCCAAATTTCTCCTTCCAGTGACAGGGAAGGAAGAGGAAAAAAAGGAAGTTCTAAAAGAAATATTTGGGTACACAGAGCAATCTCCTGATACAAGGACCTACAGACCAGTCAATTGGTTGTAAACGGACAAAGGCAGAAGGTAGTTGCAGAAATGGTAGCAAAGTCAAAACTGAATTCTCACAAGATTCAGGAATGGTGATGACAAGAGGCAAGGTCTAATTTACAGACTATAAGAGTTGGGTGTCAAGAGAGAGAAGGGTTAAGCTACGTAAGAAATGAATATGCAATCTATCGTACTCAAACGCTACACAGGTCCACCTAAATCATCCTGCAAAGCAACCACTACGGAGATGAAGCCTAGCAACACTGTCAGACATACTGAAAACTCAGAAAAGAAAGTTCTTGCCACCAAAGTTCTTGGCTCTGTCATGTGGTTCAACATTAGAAACTGTTAAGAGGGGAGTAACCCAGGGCAAGGGCAGATTGGTGGTGAAGTGGATAGAGTGCCAGGCCTGGAGTCAGGAGGTCTTATCTTTGTGAGTTCAAATCTGGCTTCAGACTCTTACTGTACAAGTCACTTAATCCTGCCTCAGTTTCCTCATCTGTAAAGTGCACCGGAGAAAGAAATGACTAACCACTTTAGTATGGAGTCACAGAGAATCAGACATGATTGGAAACAACTCAGTAATAACCAGGGTAATCACAGAATCATAGTTTTAGGGAAGGAATTTTAAAGGCCATGGAGTCCAATTGACTCATTTTAGAAATGAAGACACTGAGTCTCTGAGAAGTTCTTTGATTTACTTATGGCCACATAGGCAGTAAGTGACCAAGTAGGGATTCAAACTCAGGTCTTTTGACTCTCAAGTCAGCACTCTTTCCATTACATGACACTATGCTGACTCCAAGAAGGTGAAGGGACTAAGAAGAAACTAAGTACTAAGTCTTCACTGACTGTAACACGTGTCACAGCAAAGTCACTTTGGTGTGTTATGTACCTAAAATTCCCTGCTGTCTAGCAATATAAGAGTGTCAGGATAACCCTCACACTATAAAGGAAACACACCCTCCAAGCATCCAGACACCAGATGCATGAACCTATACCACACTGGGTTCTACCAAGGTGATATTTTTGAAGCCAATCTCACAAACAAAAGCAATAACCCTCCTTTCTCCTCCCAGGTTGGCATGGACAAATCTGGTAAAGTCCTCAGAGATGTTGCCTTACTAATCTCACAGCTCAGTAACACTCCCTTCCTTTCTGTGCTAACAAGGTACATTCTCTACCATGGATTAATACATTGACTTTTTCGTTCACAAATTAAGTCTCTTTTGATTTGGGTTAGTGTGAATCAGTGCAGCATGGCCGGATCAGACCTGAGTGAATTGATAATCAAGCTATTAAAAACAATTAATAAAAAAAACTGTGCCTAAGATTTCCAGATGAGATTGTAGCCTTGTGGTCCTAAAACCTTATGGCCCTAAAATCTAAAGTATCAGTCTCCCTTTCTCTTGAGATCAATGAATCCTTTCATTATAATGAAGGCAAATTATGAACGTGCTGTTTCATTTATATTCTTAATCATTATATGCGGTTAATTATGAAACCATAACATTTTATGTTCTTCATGGGAAGCAGTATGGCACAGTGAATAAAGTGCTGAATTTAGAGTTAGGCAGACCTTGGTTCAAATCTGCTGTCTTCAATACCCATTGTGTGACAGCCTCTCACAGCCTCAGTTTCCTCATCTGTAAGACGGGGATAATATCTATAATACCTATCTCATAAGGTTGAGGCACAAAAAAGACAATGCATGTAAAATATGGTGCAAACTTTAACGTGTTGTATAAATGTCAAGTATTAAGATATACTGGGGCAACCAGGTGGCATAGTGGATAGAGTATTCTGCCTGGAGTCAGGAAAACTCATTCCCTTAAGTTCAAATCTAGCCTTAGACACTTACTAATTGTGTGACTCTTGGCAAGTCACTTAACCCTGTTTGCTTCAGTTTTCTCATCTATAAAATGAGGTGGAGAAGGAAATGGCAAATTACTCCAGTATCTCTGTCCAGAAAACTCGAAATGGGGTCAGGAAGAGGCAGGCAGAACTAAAAAAAAAAATGACTGAACAATAAAAATTAAGATATAAGAAAAGATTCTTTAGGTTGAGATGCTGACTCTAATAAGGTATGTCTCTAATTAGATGAAACTTGTGTGTTCTAAGTGAGCATTATTTTGAGTCAGTCTAGGGTTTTCTCATATTGTTCTATGCCATCATCTTCTTATATACAGACTAGTCATTCATTTTCCAGTGCCTCTAAGCAGACATGTTTTTAGTCCCTTATATAATGCTTTACTTTTTCGTTTTTCTAGAGCCCCTGTACAAATGATATGTATTTTATTCAATCAGCTTTTAGAAAACACTTAAAAATAAATCAACAAGCATCAATGAAGGGCATACTATGTACCAGGCACTATGACAGGAGTTAGCAATACACATACAGAGAATGACACAATCTTTACTCTCAAGGAGATTACATTCTAGAACTACAGGGGCCCTGCCGGGCACTAGGAGGTACAATAACTCACATTGACATAGTGCCTTAGGTTAACAGAAGTGTTTTGTTCCAGCGATCTTAACCCTCATACATCTTGATTCCAATGCTCTACGTGATCCTACTTGCCCTCATTTGAATATTCTCTAGTTTGTCAGTATTACCTAAGACATAGTGCCAGAACAGAAAACAATTTTTCAAATGTAATGTGGCTTGGACAGAGCATAGTGGGACTGTTGCCTCCTTATTCCTGGATGTCATGTCTCACTTAATGGCAGCTATTGACTCATACTGAGCTTATAGTCCCCTAAAACTCCCAGATCTTTATAGGATGGACAGCTATCTAACCATGTATTCCCCCATATTATAGTTGAAAAACTGATGTTTTTAACTTAAGTGTAAGGCTTAGATTGATTCCCATTCCATTTCATTTTATTCAATTCAGTCCAGTGTTCTAGCCTGATAAGGATTCTGCTTGTCTTCCAATTGATTGAAACATCATCAGTTCCCAGTTCTCTGCCATCATAAAAAGAAGTGCTGAAATTTCATACATTTGAGTCTCTTATCTCCTTCTTTGAACTCTTTGGGGTCATAGCCATTGCAGGTATAACTAGATTAAAGGGAATGCAAAGTTTAGTAGAATTTTTAGCATAGTTTCAAATTGTTTTTCAGAACAGGTGAACCAATTAATAAATCAACCAGCAGTGCATTAATGTACCTATTTTCCCACAGTATCTCCACTACTTGTCATTTCTCTTTTTTTTCCAACTCTGCCAGTCTGATGGGTATGAGGTGAAACCTGAGTTGTTTTAATTTCCATTTTTCCAATGAATAGTTATCCAGAGCATATTTTCATATAGTTATTTATAGCTAGGATTTCTTTATCTAAAAACCATTCATGTCCGTTGACCATTTGTTGACTGTGGTGTAAAGATACTGATCACTGTAAGAAATTAAGTACACAGGGCAGCTAGGTGGCACAGTGAATAGAGCACTGGCCCTGGAGTCAGGAGGACCTGAGTTCAAATCTAGCCTCAGACACTTAATACTTACCAACCAAGTGACCTCGGGCAAGTCACTCAACCCCAATTGCCCTACTTTCCCCCCTCCAAAAATAAAAGAAAAAGAAATTAGGTATACAATATATAGAAGCAAATGAGCATAGTAGCCTTTTGTTTGATAAACTTTAAGATTCAAGGCACTGTGGTCCTAAGACGTTTAATATAGCTTTTTTTCTGCATTTATGTCTGAGGTTCCCCCCTCCCGCACACACACCCCCACTAATAAATGGGCAATTTTTGTTGAGGTCCCAAGCACAGATGAGAATATGTATACTCTGTTTTCTTCCCATTCACCTGTCTTCAAAGTTCTATTATATCTAAACTTCCTAGAATTATATTCAGGTCTTTTTAAGGTTCTTTCTTATTTTTTAGATTTACCTAGGTCTAAAATGAGGTCCTCCATTATTATAGTTTTACTGTCTATTTCTCCCCATTTTCTTTAAGAATTTAGATGCTATGCCACTTGGGGGACATATATTTAGTGTCAATATTAGTAGACTGTCTATGGCACATTTTAGCAGAATGTAGTTACTCTGTTTATCTTCTTAAGTCTGTTTTGGCTGTTATCCTCTCTGAGAAGATTGCCACCCTTGTCTTTTTTATTTCAGCTGAAGCATAATAGATTTTGCTCCAGTACCTCAATTTTGTGTGAATCTTTATGCTTTAACTGTGTTTCTTTTAAACAACATATTGTTAAATTTTACTTTCTAAGTCTTTCAACTATTCTCTTGTTTCATGGGTGAGTTCATCCCATTCATATTCATTGTTATAATCATTAATCATAGCCTTGATTATTAATCATAATTATGGCTATGCTCCCTTATGGTTGTTTTTCTTATTGTTCAGTCATTTCAGTCCAACTCTGTTTGGGGTTTTCTTGACAAAGATACTGATGGTTTGCCATTTCCCTCTTCAGCTCCTTTGACAGATGAGGACACTGAGGCAAATGGAGTTAAGTAACTTACTCAAGGTCACATAGCTAGCAAGTGGCTGAGACTGGACTGGAACTCAGGGAGATGTGTCTTCCTGACTTCACGTCTACATACATATATACATATATATATATACACACATCTATGTGTATCTATATACATCATATATATAATAAATATATTATATATTTATATTATAGTTATAGATACATAATCTTTGTGAAGATGAATTGAGGGCATCCTAAGTGAGAGTCTTTACTTGGAAATAAGCAGGTTTCTTAACAATAGATCACACTTTACCATTTCCCAATTATCTGAAAGATATAGAGAATATAAGATCCCTTTGCTCTTGTTGTCTATAGATTAAGAAAAAGCACTTGTTTTGGTTAAAATGAAATGCAGCTTTCTAGCTCCACATATGAATGGGAAACAAAGAATCTCTTAACCATATATGAAGATCTAAAATTTCATAGAAGATTTAATAACAGAAATAATCATGTTCAAAAACCTTCTAATAACAAATACCAAGTGACACAAAACAGGGAGATATATGCCCAACAAAGGTATCTGCCACTTTGATGGAGATCTAGCCCACAGGTAGTTCAGGATAAAGAGAGATTCCCAATGGGTGGTGAGGTCCTAGAGATGCTTCTGACATTGTGCTAACATAAGACCTAGATCAGTAGTTCTCAACCTTCCTAATGCTACGACCCTTTAACACTTGTATGTGGGCATATCTGCATGTGGGCGGACCTGCCTGGAGATGGACAGAGGAGTGGTGTCTCAGTTCCTAAGACCATTGGAAATATGCGTTTTCCAATGGTCTTAGGTGACCCCTGTGAAAGGGTCGTTTGACCTCCAAAGGAGTCGCGACCCACAGAAGGAGAACCGCTGACCTAGATTAATGTAGGTCCTACTCAAAGAGATATATAATCACTCAAAGGAGTGTGGATTAGCTCTATGCACAGATTAGTAAATAAATGAAGAATATCTGTTGCTTAAATATCAAAATGCAATTGGACAAACACTCCATAAAGCTTGTCCAACAATATTTCTATGTGGGACACAAAGTATGGATAGAAAATGAGCTGGGTACAGGACAGGAGGAAGACAGAGAGGTTGAATTACTTATGGAAAACAGCAAAGCTCTTTTACTCACCCCAAGCTCCCCACAAAAGCAAAGGCCCAACTTATTCCACACTAATATGTTATTGGTATTGCTGTGGAGTAGCAAGATAGAAAACATTGCTGCCTCCAAAGAACCAAAATAAGTTATCATACATAAGGCGATTGAGAGATTCCTGGAAGGTATGAACAAACAGCAGCATATAGTCAATAAGAAACTCTGGAGAACAGGTGTAAAGGATATCAAAGAAATATATGGCAGGAATAGAAGAGAGGCTGGTCATGTCTTGTGACAAGAGTAAGATTCTCCATTGGTTCTCTTGCTTTGCTGTGAATCTTTGGTCAAACATGGATGAGAGTTATGTGGAATAGGGAGGCATAGCTTAGTTGCAATCTTCATTGCTTCAGGGAACTCCCAAGTTAGGGAGACCACAGATCTATTTGAATATTTAAGAATGCTATAGTCTACTATCAACTACTATGTGTATCTTTTTTCCTTTGGATAATAATGTCTTAATTATTTAGCTATTGTCTTCCTTCAGAATTTATAGTTACATAACATCACCAGAACAACACTGGTGATTTTAAGAAATGAATTTTTGTTGCAAGGAAAAATGGATTTTGTTGCAATGGTCAATGAAAACACAGTGTAATTTCTGAAATGTTAACAGAGTCTTTCTTCCCATTCAAAGCAGGGCCCAGTTCATTTTTTGTCTATAGTGTTGTCATGTGAGATATAAGTAGTAGATCCTGACTCAATAACCAAAATGTCAACATACTACTAGAGGAACTAAATCACATAAAGATTGACATTTTTTTCTACAAATGAATTTAGAAGACACATAGAGGTTGCAGCTAAATGGGAAGATGGCTCAAAAGTTCTCCACAGAGAGTCAAATAAAGAAGCTTGTGGAACTATACAGGCAGCAAGAACCATCATTTAGTGGGACGTTTGGTCATCTCAGTCTAACAGTGCTTATGATGAGCATAAGGAAAAAGACCATCATGAAAATAAGTAAGCTTAAACATCAGCATCATCAATAGTAGAGGATAAGGATTTGGTAATACAGTCCAAATTAAATCAATGCATATTTTAATACTCGGAGAGGTAGGAGGAATGGACATGGGGAATGAAGTGTTCTAAATTAGAGTTTAGGATCAAGAAAAGAATCAGTCAAAGATTTGTAGGCTACACAGAAATCTCACATCTACACATCATGAATGATTTCTTCAAGAAGAAAATTAGGAAACACTGGACATGGAAAGCACTAAAAGAAACAGCTTACAAAATGAAATGGATTAGATCTTAACTCTATCTGTACCTCACACAGCTGGAGGACACAGTGGATGGAGTACTGAGCCTAGAGTCAGGAAGACCTGCATTCAAATCCAGGCTCAGACACATATTAGCTGTGTGACCCTGGACATGTCACTTAATCTCAGGTTGATTCAGTTTGCTCAAATGCAAAACGGGGATAATGACACCTAGTTCCCAACATTATTGTGAGGATCAAATGAGATAGTAACTGTAAAGCACTTAGGACAGTGTCCAGTAGACAGTAAGTTCTATATAAATGTTAGCTATTATTATTAGCTATTGCCTCAGTATATCCAAAACTGTGCTCATGATCAATTCTCCCCAAATCACCCCTCTTCTTGAACTTCTCTATTTCTGTTAAGAGTATGTAACAATAATGCTACTTGCAACTACTATAGGGATGTAAGACCAATAACACCAGTACGCAGAGGAGCTGCTAGCACAGATTCTTTGGTTTTCTAAAGGAAAGCAACTCAAAAGGGGTCAACAACTTACTTTAATCAAACCTATATATCATTTACTTAGTTCAGGGGAAAAAGTCAGCATCCTGAACTTCAGAGAAAATACAAACAGCAGAAAAATAGCATAAAGACCGACAGACAGGGCTTCTATCTGACCAAATAATACATACATCAAAGATCAACAGACAGATCCAACTGTCTGATCATTACATCCATACTTAGTTACAAGAGAGAGAAGCACCAACAGCTGGGTTTTCAAAGCCAGAGGACTCCTTAATGACTACCCAGAGTCTCATCTGTCTACATCACTGGAACACTCTTCCCATGAGTAAGACCCAAAGCAAAATGCTAACCTCAGAGTACATATATACTTCTTCAGGGTCAGAGGGTATCACAAGCCCACTGCCTAATTATAAAGTAACAAAAGGTGTGGGCCTTCCTGAAAAACAAGCCTCCCCTAAGAAAGCTTCTCTTGTTGGGCTTCATGTAAGGCCTATTAATGGGCAGGGAAGATCTTCAACTCCCATTAACATTACAGGGTACTGCCCTCTTTCAAGTCTCATAGATTCACAATCTTGGTGTCATTCTTAACTTCTCCCTTTTACACTAACCAAATATACCCAGTCAACATCTCTAAGAGCCTCCCCTTCTCTCTACTTGTACTGCTGCCAACCTACTCCAGACTCTTATCACCTCTTGCTCAGACTAGTAGAGTAGTTCTGCCTTAAGCATTTAGAGTTTCTACATCTCATCCACAGCTACCAAAATGATCTTCCCAAAGTGCATATCTGAAAATATCAGTCCCCACTCAATAAACTCCAAAGACTTTCTCTCTATTGCTTTTAGGACCAAATACAAATTCTCCTGTTTGGCTTTTATTAGTTAATATTTCTAGAACATTTGTTATGTGCCACTCACTGGGTTAAGTGTTTTATAATTATCTCATTTGATACTTACAACAACCCTGTTGGCCCCCTATCGGTACATTCTACAATCCAGCCATATCAGATCTTCTTGCTGATCCTCACACATAATACTTCGTATCATGTACCCTAATCTTTGTACAAGTTATCTCTCATACCTGGAAGGTACTCCCTCCTCTCCTCTCCCCCTTAAAATCCTTCAGAAATCTCCTAAAGAGTCATTTTCTCCGTGAAGTCTTTGCTGATATGTCTGGTTTGCTAATGACCTCACCTACCCACACCCCAATTTATTTCATATTTTTTTTTCATTTTATTCACAGAACATAAATTCCTTGAAAGCAGATATTGTTTCATTTTTGTCTTAGGTCTTACATAGAAGAGTGGTCTTAACTGAGTCTAGGGGTACTTTCTCTACTAGTGTAGGCCTACCAAAGTTGTGCTAGAATCATCTCAAGTTAATTGTTAAAAATTTTCATTAAAAATGTGAGCATTTGCATCACAGAGATGGTTAAATTCTAGAAATCAGGCACGGTTTGTTGTTTCGTTGATTGTCTAGACCAGGGGTAGAGAACCTGCAGCTTCAAGGTCATATGTGGCCCCCTATGTCCTCAAGTGGGGCCCTTTGACTGAATCCAAACTTCACAGAACAAATCCCATAGATAAAAGGATTTGTTCTGTAAAACTTGGACTCAGTCAAAAGGCCACACCCAAGGACCTGGAAGTCCACATGTAGCCTGGAGGGCACAGGTTCCCTACCCTGGCGTAGACTTTAAAAAAATGATGGGAAGTGCTAATAAAGTGAATTAAACTTAAAAATACATTGTGCATACATTTTTGAGTTGTTAATTACCAGCATACTACTGGACTTAAGTTATCCACACCTTTTCATGCTTTATGATTGTTCTTGTCTCCTTCATTAAGTCTTCCACAGGAAATTTAACCAATGTGTTTCTCTCAGTCTTTTAACATTTTAATAGTGAGTATGCTATTAGTGGTTGCAGTAGTAATAGGATCTTGTGATTTAGACCTGGAAAAGACAGTTCAGAGAGTCAGTGCCTGTTCAGTCATCTGTAAAATGAGAAAGGTGTATATATTCCCTGCCTCATTGAACTGGGGCAAGGAAAACACTTTGTAAACTGTAAAATCCCTGTAGAAAGAATACTATTTTTATTGTCAATCAGAAGCAACATAGCTTGGTGAATAGAAGTCCAGGTGGAGGAACTGGGATGGAAGGTCTCTATTCAAGTCCTATGTCTCCATATGCTACTTATATGGTCAGGGGGCAAATCGTTTAACCTCTCAAAGTCCTGGGCAACTTTTTAAGATTAGAGTTTCCAAATTTGTATTGACAGAGGAAGTTTCTATATTGGAAGCTCCCCATACCAATAAAATTATAGGTTCAGATGAAATTATTGTAGAGGATTTAGTTTCCTATTTATCTCTGAACATCAAACCTGTTTTTTAAAAAAAAAAAGTACGTTTCTGTAACACTGAAGGAACTTTTCCCTGCCAAAATCTTTCAATGAAATGCACAAAATCTTAAAAAAAAAAATGTTTTGTGACCCCTCAAGAAAAAGTCTAATGGAGCCCAAGCTGGTGATCAAGTTTATTCCACTGACCTACCAATCTATCAGTCTGAGACAATATCATCCAGAAATTGTAGTACCTGCAATGCTCAATGACAGGGTACCCCATTTTGTTGAAATTAAAATTTTGTTATTCAAAATTCACAAAAATAAATGTGCAAAAGAAATTTAAATAATCAAACTTCCAAATGGTGTTTTTCTTGGTTTTTTTCTTGTTACTTTTTTGGAGGTGGGAGGCAGGGCAATTGGGGTTAAGTGACTTGCCCAAGGTCACATAGCTAGTAACTGTTAAGTGTCTGAGGCTGGATTCAAACTCAGGTCCTCCTGACTCCAGGGCCAGTGCTCTATTCACTGCACCACCTACCTGCTTCCAAATGGTGTTTTTCTAAGTATAGCACTTTAGCTTCTGAAGTTATTAAAGCTTTAAATTGCACTAAGGTTTTTGTAACACCTTAATATACTGTATACATATGTATATGTATGTGTATATATGTATGTGTATGTGTATATGTGCATACATACATACATATATATGTATATAGTTCTGGGAAATAACTTACTTAGCTACAAATTTATTGTTCACTCTCTGGGTATTTGGATTAATATCCCAATTCTTCCATCAAATGTGAGGATATCATTCTAAAATGGGACCTTGACAAAACAACTCCCTTTTGTTTACAGACCACTAAATAGACCCCAAGATAATGGCACTACATTTATTTCACTGAGAGAAAGGGCCAATTTGTAGAAAAGGAACAGTAATCAGATAAGAAGGTTGGGTCAGTTCCAATTAGAAAAGGCTGTAGGGATAGATTTTTAAATGGATCAATAAGCTAAATCCTGAATTTGAGTGGAATCATGATACACAGATAGTATTGGAAAGAAAAAAAATCCACAATTTCTAGTGTGGGGTATCTGTAGGGAAAAGCTCATGAATGAAGCTCCAGATTCAGTTTTACCAATAATGGCCAGAGAGATGGTGACCAATCTGAAAAAGGGTAACTAATTAGGAAGATTTAGCAAACTAAAACTAGGGAAATTATTTTCTTTTAATACTCTAAACTTCCTTGTATTCTTTGAAGTATTTATGGATTATTTCTTTCCTTGAGTGTATAAAGTTTCTAGTTTCTATGAATTTCAGAGTATGTAGTATGGGAATAGACAGGGCAGGAAGGTGCCAGAGTCAGTGTCTCTGGATACAGGGGTGGTTTTGGGGAATCCAGGAATCAGCAACCTTTGGCTTAGGCTGCCTGGGTTTTAAGTTATTATCGTGTTAGTAAAATAGCCTTGGGGTAAATTCCTGGGGAACCAATGCTATTTTGGCAGCTTCTGGGACTCATGTCCTAACACGGGGAAATGTTTGCTTAATTCAGACATGGCAGCAGTGATTGGTGGGTTAACAATGAATATTGGAAAGATGAGGGACTAAATCTTACCTAAACTCTCTATTTTCTCCAATACCTAGAACAGGGAGTAAGGGCTTAATAATTACTGATAATGATAATGATGATGACAATGTGAAAAACAAGCCTACATAGTTCTCCCTGAAATTAAATGGATATGGATTGTTTAAAGAATGACTCTTTTAAGAGAATATATAGTACTAATTTTCTGATAACTTGGAAACTCCAAAGAACCCTCCCTCTAGGAAGTAACCTGAGAGATTTTCACCTACAGCTTAGGAGCTAAGGTTGTATACATTTATAACCAAGTCAGTGTGACAAAGAAAAGGGTTTCATCAGGGCAAGATGATATAAAGAAATCCTAGGGGCTCAGTTGAAGTGTCTACAAAGAGTACTCCAGGGAAATTCTAAGGGCCGCTCTGACTTGCAGAACTAGATCTAATGCTACAAAACTCAAGGGACAATGAGATAATTGAGCCACAAGGAGGGCTTCTAGTTGTCCAGCTGTTCTAAACTCAAATAAATTTGTGATTTCATTCCATGTTCTCCCAAAAACTCACCATAGGAGATCAATCCAACATGGCAGAGGCCTTCCTCTTTTCCCTGACATCCTTGGAGCAAGTGGTAAACTCAAGCTATTTGTCATCTCTTGCTCTTGACACATGACCAGCCTATTGCTTCAATATATGGAACAAAGCTATTTCATATACATATAATTTTATCTCTCAAATTAGATTGTGTAGGGTTTCTTCCTCACAACTGTGTAGTAGAATGGGAAACACTAAAAATCACTGACATATATATATATTTCTTCCATAAAGGCATATTTCCTCTTTTAAAACAAAAGCAAAAGTTTTATGGGAAATACTGACATCTAGTCCAATATGTATTATAATTGTGGTATCACCAATGCTCTAAGGATGATGGGGAGAAGAGGAAGATCTCTGCCATATTAGATTGATACCCTGTGGTGAATTTTTGGGAAAACATGGATAAGAAATGAATAGCATAGGCAGATATGGATGGGTTGTCATCAGCATCATTGGAGGGAATTTACTCCCTGATCAATGAAATCATAAATCCATTTGAGTTCAGACAGCTGGACTAGAGGCCTGCTCCATGGCTCTTAATTATCTCATTGTGCCTTGAATTTTGTAGAATTAGCTCTAGTCCTATAAAATAGTTCAAAAAAAAGAATTACAAATTTACAATGATGTTTTAAGACTAACATTTGATAGCTATTTCCTTGATTAAAAAAAAAAAGCATTAGAACACCTGAGCCATTACAAGAATGAACACACTGGACATGGAGCCTACATTAAAAAATACTAATTCCAGTTGTAAATGCTTATTGTCTTTTTCCCAGGATTCCTCTGTAATACATGACCAAAAACATTAGATAAGTTCTGAAAATCAGAGAAATAAATTGCCATATTTATGGATTTACTTAGGTGTTGTCAAACTATAAAACATTCTGTTCTAAAATTACCATTAGTCGTTGAATAGTTGGAAACTTAAATGCTAGCAAATAAAACAAAAATCAGGTACCTATTAAAACCATTAACAAAATATGAAAATGCTTATTTTGTTTAAAATAAGTTGACTGTAGAGAAAAAGTATCCCTGATTTTATTTAAATATATTTTATTGTGGGGGCCTTTAATAGGGATTTTATAAACACAGGAAGAAGAAGCTATTTATGAGATTTGAATAATGCCACACTAGTCTTCTGAATGACTTATGGAAGAAACAAAGGTCAGAGGGAAGCCATAAAGATATAGGTACAAGGAAGTTGAATGCACATGTATGGGTAAAGTTCACTTTACATTTTGCCTTAACAATGCTGAGAATTCAAAATGTGGATGATACATAGGTTCTTTATTTTAAAAGCAAGTCCCAGATTCTACCAAGGAATATGCATACATATATCACTTTAATTGATGATTCTTTGTTGACAGTCATCTGTGGGTAATCTCTGGATAATCTCTGGATGTCTGAAATCAACTTCTGTTAATATAAATATAAAGCTATTCCGTGTTATTTTTTCCCAGTTTGTTTCTTCATATCTAGTTTGAGTGGGGAAAACCTTCATCATTTGTTACTTCCTCTACCTCTCATTTCCCTCTCTTGACCCACACCCTCTGACTCAGAGACTATTTGCAGAAGACACCTGTTTTTAAATGGATCCACAGGAAATACCTATGTTGTCTTTTCATGATCTGACCCTGCATTTGTTTGGCTTAAATATGATCCCTTGATGAAAAAAAAAAAAGATACCAAAAAACCCAACTGCTGCCCACAGACTGATGCAATTTCAGCCTGACAGCATTTACTGGAAACCAGAGTATACCAACTACTGCTTTCCTTCCATGAAGCACTAGGATTTTAGCAAAATAAACAATGTTATCTCAAAAGTGTCCCTATTTTTTGAAATTCAGTTTGGTGCTTAGGTTTTACATTTAAACTTTAAACTTAGATTCATTTAAAATTGAAACTTAGAATAATTCCTCTTTTAAGGTGAACAAAATTCAAATAAGTATTTCTAAATAAATGGGGTCTAAAAGTGCCAAGGGGCAACAGTTATCAGAAATCAGCACTTATTAAGCACCTAAATTTTTGTCAATTACCACAACCAGGGCAAAAATCCTATAATCTGCCCAGAAGTTCTCTTTCCCTCTAAATACCACATGGGGTTAGTGAATAATGAACTGTCTTGACCCCCACATCCTACACTTTCACACTTCAGCAAACACTTATGCGGTTCTTGGTCCCCACCCTTTTCATATTGCTGGAGCAACATTCCTTAACCACAGAGTTATTAACCTTTTTTGTGCCAGTGATCCCTTTGGCAATCTGGTGAAGTGTATAGATCCCTTCTTAGATGACAGATACGATTGATGAAATCAACAGGGCTGGTAAGATTTACAGATAGTTTAGATAGATGATAAGGCAGATGATCGGATGGATGGAATATAAAGGATAGACATGATAAATGTCAAACAGCATATATAGATAGATGACAGGACTGATAGATTATAAATAGATGATAAACAGGTTAGATAGATGATGGACAGGATATATGGATGCATAGACACAATAGAATAGACAGGATATAGATAAAACAGACACACTAGACAAGACATAAAGTATTTATCAATATATTTAAAAGAAGTTTAATCATCTGAGGGCACGAACTCCTTGCTTTACGAGATCTGGCCCCATGCCATGCTTCCTCCCCTCCCACTTTCCCATACCCAGTGCTGGGCAAGCTCCCGGTGGTGCGCACGCACGCTCGCGGGCGGGCATCTTCCCACGCAGTGCGGCCAGGCTGACCAAGGAGAATCAGGAGTCGTTTTCCCACGCTATGCACACGTGATCGCCACCCCCTTCCTCCAACGCCTCGGCTCGGGAGAGACCCAGAGACCGGGGAAAATGATAATGACGGCGATGACGAAAGAGATGACGCCGCCGCCTCCCGGGCTCGCTCAGGCCCCACGCGCGGCGCATGAGGCATTCGCACACGCGCACAAATCCGTATACATACACACGCGCGAGCTACACGGTCCCTCCCCGTGGGGAGAGCGGAACGCCCCCACCCGCTGGCCCCTCGCGCGCATCCGCAGCGCACTCACCACAGCTGCAGCCGCAGTCCCCGCCGCCCCCGCACGACAGCCCTCCCCTCTCCACCTACCTGCGCCCCTCCCCCCAGGCCAGGCACCTCCGGGCCTGGCCCCAGCAACGCCCTCCCACTCTCTAACCCTTCCTCCCGGGGCGGCGTGCAAAGCTCGCGGCAGAGTCAAGGCCCGTTGTGAACATGGCGCTTATCCCCTGCCAGGTGCTGAGAGTGGCCATTCTGCTGTCCTACTGCTCCATTCTGTGCAACTACAAGGCCATTGAGATGCCCGCACACAAGACCTACGGAGGCAGCTGGAAATTCCTGACGTTCATAGACTTGGTAAGGCCGCCCGCCCCTGTGTGTGCGTGACACTGCGTGTGTGTGTGTGTGTGTGTGTGTGTGTGTGTGTGTGCGTGTGTGGGCGCGTGAGGGAAAGAGAGATCACACCCCGCACACACCTCCGAGCCCATGCTTTCTCAGCTACCATAACATCCTGTGACCCTCCCTCCACCACCTGGTGGGGAAAGTGGAGTGGGAGGGATCTTGAGAGGGGGAGACCACGCTCTCGGCTCCGAAGAGGCGGAGCAGGAGGCTTCCCCTCCCCTCTTCTGCACACTCCTCCCCTCATCCCTTCCTTTCCATTCCAACTGCAAGAAGATTTCTCGACCTTGACTGTGAAATTGGCTTCCTGCTGTCTGACCCCACCGCCCCCTAAGTGACCTCCACGGTACCGACGGAGCGATAACGTGGCACGTCTTGTCAGCACCTTCTTGCGAAAGGAGAATCTGCACAGAGGGGAGATCAGAAATCTCTCCGAAATACCCCTTTCCCAGCGTATCTTTCCCCCACCCAGCACCTCATCTTCATTCTGCGGGTGTTTTATAAACTCTGCAAGTTTTGGAGAGAAACTTTTAAAAAAGATTCCTTCCAAATAGTTTAACTTCGTATCCTGGACACTTTAATTATCCTTTAAGTTGGAGCAAATTGTGTGTATGTAATGATCTACAAAAAGCTGAATCCCCTCTTTTGTGATACCTCTTGGTCTTCTTTGAGAAGGAAGGACAAACACAACAACCCGCAGTGTGGACACTATCACTATCCCATGAACTGGATCAAGTTATGCGTGTGTAATAGTCTACAAAAGACTAGGTCTCATTTTTGTAGTACATATTTCAGTCTGGTCCGTTCATTCAGAACTGATCCATCTTAACTGGCTGGGGGCCCCCAAAAAACTGGGCCTGCCCTTGTCAGAAAACTATCTCACCTCTGAATGAAGAAACTTATGGGTAAAAAGTGAAGTGTAAATTTGGTGAAGAGTTACACAATGTTCATTCTCTGTAAATGTCTTTTTTTATTCTAATTGTGTGTGTATGTATGTATGTATGTGTTTATAAAGTATGAGCTAAAAAAGCTACCCCAAATCATAACTTCTTCATGGAGCTCAAATGAGAAAATGCTCAGCTAGTGGAATGGAAAATTGGAAAAAAGAAATGAAAATTTTCAAGGTCTTGGAAAAAGTTGGCTATCTAGAGAAGGGATTTTCCTCTTTGCTGCCATGAGGACTTTGTACTTTTTTGAAAATGTCAGTAATATAATATGTAGTTACAAATAAAAGTAGACAAAAGTCTATCATCGGTTCTTAAGTAGACTTCAGGGTCCTTTTGGTCTTTAATAATGTTGCCTTGGAATTATACTTTTCCAGAGGGCTTTATACGTTAAATGCTTTCAAGTATATTATCTCCCACCCCTGTAAGATCTCCAAGCTTCCTGTGCATTACACTGTGTCATTCTTGTCTGGGAACCATGCTGAGCTGAAGAACTACTAAAGAAAATTGGGAGAATCCATCCATACTGTAAGAAGGAATCTTTCTGGGCTACTGTCCAGACCACATTTGCTTAGGGCTTCTGATAAAGTGAGGTTGGAACTTAACTGAACATTTAAAGGCTTCAAAAGGCATAAATTATTGTGTGACAAAAGCTGTTTAATCTACTCCCATCTTTAGGGTGAGAGTGATTGGATTGGATGATCTCTGAGATCTCTTCCACCTCTAAGATTCTGGCATGGATCTGGTAGTGAGGAGTAGAGAAAGGAAAAGAATTAGAATAAAGACCGAGTACAGAGTTGGGATGAGAAGTCAGCACCAGTTAGGAAAAATTCCTAGAACTCAAGAAAGAGGTTTGCATTTATTTATTTATTTATTTATTTATTCATGTTCTTGTTTACATCATTCATTTCCACGAGATTTTCAGTTACAAATGTTCTCTCCATCATTCCTCTACCCAACACCTCAAAACAGCCATCCCACTGTATAACCCCTCCCCCAATCTGCTCTGTCCTATGTCTTCCCCCTCACCCCTCCGGGTTTCTAGTGGGGCAGGATGGATCTCCCTACCACAGTGCCTATATCTTAATTCCCAGTTGGATGTAGTTAATAATGATAATAATAATAATTATTATATATATATATATATATATATATATATACACACATATATATTTTTAACATTTGATTATAGAACTTTAAATTCTAGATTCTTCCCCTTCCTCCCTCGTCACCCATCCCCACTGGAAGGACAA
>CM053586.1:80746010-80764254 GCA_028646515.1 Pseudochirops corinnae | reverse complement strand
GGGGATCTTTTTCAAGAGGTGATCGGTGAATTCTTTCAAGTTCTATTTTGCCCTCTGGTTCTAAAATATCAGGGTAATTTTCCTTGAGAATTTCTTGAAGGATGCTTTCTAAGTTTTTTTTTTTGATCATGGCTTTCAGGTAGCCCAATAATTTTTAAATTGTCTCTCCTGGATCTATTTTCCAGGTCAATGGTTTTTTCAAGGAGATATTTCACATTGCCTTCTATTTTTTCATTTGTTTGGATCTGTTTAATAGTATCTTGATTTCTCATAAAGTCATTTGCTTCCATTTGCTCCACTCTAATTCTGAAGGAGTTATTCTCTTCAGAAAGCTTTTGAGATTCTTTTTCCATCTGGCAAAGTCGACGTTTTAAGGCATTCTTCTCTTCATTGGCTTTTTGGGCCCCTTTTGCCATTTGAATTCATCTATTTTTTAAGGTGTTATTTTCTTCAGCCAGGTTGTTGACTCTCTTTTCATGATTTTCTTGCATCTTTCTCATTTCTCTTCCCAGTTTTTCCTCCACTTCTCTTACTTGGTTTTCAGAATACTTCTTAAGCTGATCTATGGCTTGTAGGAAGTCTTCATGTTTCTTGAAAGCTTTTGGTATGGGAGTTCTGACTGTGCTGTCTTCCTCCCATTCCACGCTTTGATCCTTTTTGTCCCCCAAGAAGGAATCTAGAGTTTGATTGCTGTTCTTATTTTGCTTCCTTTGCCTGCTCATGTTGCCAGTAAATTACTTCATTTTTTTTTAGCTCTGTGGAACTCTGCTTCCAGAGGGGAAATCACTGTCCCAAATCACTGGGGTTTTTCACAGCTGCTGGAGCTATTAGGAGGTTGCTGGTTTTTTTGCAGCCCCCACCAGCTTTGGCTCACAGAAAATGCATCCCAGGACCACCACCCAAGATCATGATCCGGATCCAGGCAGCTTAAGGCAAGAGCACTTGGCGTCTGAACGGTGGCTTGGCCCCCCTGCAGTCTGGGAGCTCTGAAGCAGCCACATGGAGGTGGCTGCAGGGCTACCTCTTCTGCTGTTTCTTTGCCCTGGGGGCAGTTAGGCCGGACCCGCTTTTCTCCCCCAAATTTAGCTGAGTTCTGTTGACATATCACTTTTTCCTTGTTTCTTATGGCTTGGTAATTCTGGAAACTGCCACAGCTGCCGCTGATCCACTCTCCTGAATCTCCAGCTGTGGCTCATCCTGGCCGCCCCGTGGCCAAGCTAGGGTTTCAGGCTGGGCTAGTTTCAGCTCCCAGCCTGCTGCAATGAGCCCTTGCTGCTGAGCTGCCTTCAGTGAGAGGTGTATTTGTGTGAGTTTTGGAGCCCTAAAATTTGTTTAGAGTCATATTTTATGGGTATTTCAGGTGGCTATGTGGGAGCTGCGGAACCTTGTTGCTTCTACACCACCATCTTGGCTCCACTCCCCGAGGTTTGCATTTAGAGTAAGATAACTTGGGTTCAAATTCTGTCTCTTTCACTTACTGCTGAGCAAGTCGCTTAACCTCTCCTGACCTGCGTTTCCTCATTTGTAGGTTGGAGCTGGTTGGACTAGAGGACTCCAGAGAACCCTCCAGGCTCCCTCTGTCATTCTATGAGCTGATGTAACCACTTTCTTTTAGTGTTAACACTTCCTCCTTTACAGTTTCCCTTCTCAACACATTACCAGATGGTTTTTCTCAGAAAATTTTCCCTGCAGATATAGGCACTATGTGCTTGTCCTGTTGTACTTTTGAGAAAATTTGAAGAGTTTGGGCCATTATTCAAATATGGCAATAAAGAAATAAAGTAGTGCAGCTGTCATAGTCTTTTTGTAGCGTGATGCCCCATGGTTCCTTAAGGGTTACATTGTGATAGACATTTTGTAGTATAGCATCAGATGCTGCATAGTTGATTTGAACTGGATAGTTTTAGGTAACACTTTCTAGTTAACATGGTGATAATAATTATCACCAAAGCTTTGAGGTTTAGGAACTCCTTTTCATTTGATTGTCACAGCTTTTGTACCCACTTTACAGCTGGAAAAATTGAGGTTTGAAGAGGTTTAGTAGCTTGGCAATGATCACACCGCTGGTAAGCAGCGTTCCAACCCAGATCAGATGGAGTATGATGCAGACTTAGTGCTTAAAAAAAGACAACCATTCACATTTGTATAATGGCTTAAGGTTGACTAAATACTTTCCTTATAATGATGCTTTTGAGTCAGTGTAAATATTATTACTCCCCCTTCCCCCCCCCCCCCCCCATTTTACAGGTGAGAAAACAGGCTTTGGAAATTAGGTGACTTTTCTGACATTACATAGTAAGTAGCAGAGGCTGGTTTTAGCTCCAAGTCTTTTGGCTCCAGATTCAGGGCTCTTGCTATTATATATTATGCCTTTCATGAGTGATATAGTTGTTGTTCAGTCATTTTCAGTTACTTCCAACTATTTGTGATCCCTGTTGGGGTTTTCTTGGCAAAAGTAACTGGAGTGGTTTGCCATTTCCTTCTCCAGCTCATTTTACTGATGAGGAAACTGAGGCAAACAGGGTTAAGTGACTTGCCCAGGATCAAACAACTAGCAAGTATGGGAAACCAGACTTGAACTCACAACGATGAGTCTTCCTCACTTCCTGACTCCAGGTTCTGAATTGTATATAATAATTATATATTCTGCAATATTGGCTATATGGTATACTCACTTTATATCTATTTTTATATAGTATACTATCAATCCTTGAATTTAGTCAACTAGATCATGTTGAAATGAAACTGTTCACTTATTTTTGGTGTGCGGCCTTAAGGAAGTTATACAATCTTCAGCTTCTGTAAACATCTTTTTTTAAATTGTAGAAATAATCTTGAATTCCTAGAATTGCCTTGACAAGGTTCCTCGGAAACTTTCTGAAGAAATACATATGCAAAGTGACTTTTTTTTTATTATGAGAGATTTTGATTAGGTTCTTCGTTTTCAAAAGAAGGATTAGATGTTTTCAGCTCTGAAATTATTATTCAGTAGTTTTAGGAATTCTACTTGGTTTTACTTAAAACAACAACAAAAACCTATCATGTTCCTTAGTACAATCAAATGCTCTGAATACATTAAATTCCTGCCACTTCACTGTGTGTATGTGTGTTTTAAGTTAACCTTTTCCCATTAGAGCAGTGGTTCTCAACCTTCCTAATGCCACGACCCTTTAATACTTGTATGTGAGTGTTATCTGCATGTGGGTGGACCTGCATGGAGATGGATAGAGGAGCAGTGTCTCGGTTCCTAAGACCATTGGAAATATGTGTTTTCCAATGGTCTTAGGTGACCCCTGTGACCCCTGCGAAAGGGTTGTTGGACCCCCAAAGAGGTCATGACCCAAGGGTTGAGAACCGCTGCATTAGAGTTATACAACATTATTCATCTTGACATCTCAGATCAGTTTTGGACTTGATTTTTGTTTCCCAAATCTTCAGTGGTAGGGTCATCTTTTGGATTAAGTCTTATTTAAGAGAATCATGAGCTTTATCCTGATTTTAGTAATACATGATATCAATTTGCAGCTAGGTTGTACAATGAGTGTTGGACCTGGAGTCAGGAATATTCATCTTCCTGAGTTCAAATTTGGCCTGAGACATTTATTAACTGTGTGACCTTGGACAAGTCACTTAATCCTATTTGCTTCCACTTTTCATCTGTAAAATGAGCTGGAAAAGGAAATGACAAACCACTCCAGTATCTTTGCCAAGAAGACCCCTACTAGAATCACAAAACAATTGAACAACAACAACAAATCAATTTGCAGAAAATTGAATTGTCTCAAAGCTACATGTGTTTACTAGATTGTTATATTGTAGATATTTCAACTTTATTCAGATCTCCCAATGACTGTCATCACTGTAGAGTTAGGACTGGTAAGTCAAAAACTGAAGTGAAGCTAATTTCCCCAAGAGTTCTTTTTAATCAGTGAAATGCAGTGAATAGCAGAATTGTGTAGGCACCCCAGGAAAAAAGTGCCATTCCTAAAAATGGTAGAACAGTGGTGTACAAAAACCTTTCACCTAGGAAGCTTGTTTTTATAATCCTGTTTTACATGTGAAATAAATTTAGTTGTTTTTTTTTTTCTGCCAATCTTTGGGATGTAAGATTGAGTCTCTAGGTGACTTTTATCTGTTGCCAAATCACAGGTGATTTTTTGGTCCAGCTAATTCTAAAAAGTATTTCCTAAAGAAATGTTCAGAAATGTAACACTGGGCATTTATCAGATGTGTGAGGATTGAAGTACATTGGGAGACTGAGAAGGAGTGGCCAGACGGGTAGGAAGAGCTGAGAGTCCCGACAGGAAAACCCCAAAAAGAGAGTAATGTAGGTCATTGGTCAGCAGCATCAGCCATAGCACATAGGCCAGCAAGGATGAGGGCTGAGAAAAGACCTTCAGATTTGGCAATAAAGAAATCATTGGTAACTGGAGAGGGTAGTTTAAGTTGAATGATGAGCCTGGACAGCCAACCTGCAAAGATCGAGTTATGAATGAGAGTTCAATGAAAGTAGATTCAGTGAATTGTAGACGGCTTTTTCTAGGTATTTAGTTATGAAAGGGAAATAAGCCAATGGAAGGGTCTATTGAAGGTATTTTTAATTTTTAAGAGAATGGAGGAGGTTGGGCATATTTGAAGACAGAAGGGAAGGATTGGTAGATAGGGAAAGGCAGAATCTTCACCCTAGAGGGTTGAGGATGCAGACTGCTTAAAGGAAGATCCTAAGTGGGTGTAGAGATGGAAAAAAACAGTGATGCTCTGTACATTTTAACAGAGTAAAATAAAACTAATACTGTTTTTGACAAGTTTGCTCTCTGACCCTTTCCAAGTCTAAAGTTCAGTCACCTTTGGTCTTATTGTTATTTTTTTTTTCAGTAGGGGGTCAACGTGCATACGGTTTGCTGCTTGGAGGTTGCATTACTCTGCATAAGTCTCCATATTTCTTTGCATTCCTATTGATTTTTTTAAAAGTGCTTTAATATTGCATTAAATTAGCAATCATAATTAATTGAACGATTCTACAGTTGTTAGACTTAAGTTGTTTGCAGGTTTTTATTATTATTACTTTGCTATTTTAAATACATTCTAACTTTTTTTTTTGCTTGTTTAGATCCTGTTTTGCTTTTCCTTTTATCTTTAGGATAATATCTAACTAATGAAATTTGCTGAGTCAAAGGGTAAAATCAGTTTCTCAGCTTTTAAATATTCATAAAACTCACAAGAGCATAAAATTGAGAGAAGCAGTATGGAGTGATCAGGAGTGAACTTGGCCTGAGAGACAGGGAGATCAGGGTTCAGATATTGACTGACACATCGTAGCTTTTCACACTCTCATACTTATACCTTTCCATATTCCTCTAAGGCAGCGATTCTCAACCTGTGGGTTATGTTCAATTTAAAGACATCGTGCATATCAGATATTTACATTATGATTCGTAACAGTAGCAAAATTACAGTTATGAAGTAGCAACGGAAATAATTTTCTGGTTGGGGGTCGCCACAACATGAGGAACTGTATTAAAGGGTCGTGGCGTTAGAAAGGTTGAGAACCACCGCTCTAAGGTAATTCTCTAAGGGTCCAGGGTGTAGAACATTTGTAGTCTGCACAGGCATTCAAACAAACAAAAAACCATGTGCATTGTTAGGATGAAATCAGACAAAACTGGATTTTCAAGTCTTTGCCACCCAGCTACTTTGTAATAATAATAATGATGATGAAAATAATTAGGTACCTTATACCTGTCATTATTTTGTGAAAGTTGAGTTTAGGTTTTGTCTGACACAGACACTTATGTCAGGTAAATATCAAGGAATGTATCCTGTTCTTTAATTCCCTCTTTATTCATTTAATGAACAACCAAATGTACAGGCTTTCATAGTGCGGTAAAATGAAATTTAGAGCAGAGTACTGTATTCAAATCCTAACTGCAACTTTAAGTTAAAGTTTTACTTTAGGTAAGTTATTTCAATTTTCTCTGGACCCCAAGATCCTCAAGCATAAAATTGGTGGGTTACAACTCTTGAAAAAGAGGTAACAGATTTTTGTTGCAGAGAGAGATACATATTTTTGTACAGACCAATATGGGAATCTATTTAGCTTGATTGTACATATTTGTTACAAGGGTTGTAACTTCTCCTCCCCTTCTCCCAATCCAGTCTGATGATCAGTAAGAGTTGGGAGGCAGAGTGAGACTAGGATGATAACTTTGAAAAAGAAAAACAAAAGAGTCATTGCCTAAGGATTAAAAAAAATATCAACAAACTAGAATAGAACAGGACAGCTTTGAAAGCTACTTGTTACGTTTATTATATGCTAAAATGAAACATCAAGCTGTATCATTTGAAGTATTGATTTGAAGTTTCACATACAGTCCTTATCTTCTTTTCTGCTTTGTATATGGAAATGCTGATTTTATTTGGTGTTGAAGTCCAGAATTTACAAAATGAGGGGTTGGACTAACTGATCTTTAAGATGTCTTTTAATTTTCTCCTACGTGCAAAATATTGTGGGGAATACTAAATACGTTATTCTTAGACTAGCAGCAGCTGAGTAAAGTTGAATTTAGATTATTTTCTATTCTTTTTCAGTACTAAAAGGGTAATAAAATCATAGCCAGACCATATGATGGTGTGGAAAAAGTGAAATTACATTCAAATTATTTTATTTTAGGGACTTGAGAAATCAATTTTTAAAACATTTCTTTGGCCTCTGAGACATCCCCAGGGTGCCATGTTTTTCCATTTACAATGATAAATATTCCTAAGAAGTAGAATAAAATGCTAAATTTTACATTTGATTTTTGTACTTACCTTATAGTAAAATATATCTTAGGTAAGAGTTTATGGCGTAATTTAACATAGGTAATAAAACTTCCCAAGGTGAATTTCTTTATTCTATTATATAGCTGCACTCCTGTTTTACCTAACAGAACAGTAATGCAATATATAGAAATAAAAACCAGTAAAAACTTCCTGGGTTAAATTTCATTCACTTTTCTAAGTGGGATGCTCATAGTAACAGGGGAAGGCTGGTGCTGGATAAATGCATGTTATTTGATTGGTAGGATCAAATTAATGCATTAATATAGAAAGGGGGAGTCTATCAAGTATTTCACATAAATTTTCTTTGGGAGTATTACTTCTGCATCTTCTATAAAACAGGTTTCTTGGTATGGAAGAGTTGAGAAAAGAGTTGCTGGTTCTTTTCCCTGTTTGCAATTCTTGCTGGAATTACAGAGCATCCTCTGAGCATTGGCTGAGGTTTCTTTTTTATTTTCCCTTCATTATGTGGCATTTAGGAAAATTGTTGGTACATTGTAGGGTTTTCGTTTATTTTTCTATCGTCATCTGAGATGTCTTGTTACTCCTAGAAACAGGAACTGGGAAAGCCTGAACAATGGTATGATTTTCCATGTTGAATCAGATGTTCCTGTAACGAGGGCTGAGTTTGAAAAAAATCCTGCAGCCTGGTATTCTAGGACAGTGTGGAACTCTTGTGAAGCATAAGGCTAAATAAATGGTTGTAGGATCTTTATGTCACTTAAGTAGTATTCTCTTTAAAATTTATAGGAGGTTTTGACTTAGGACTCATCTTGAATGGCATGGAACAAGATGAAGAGATGGGACGCCTGACAGGTTTCCTGAATCACATCATGGATTCAGCCCTGAAGATGTTTGAAATTTGCTAGGAGCTTCAGAAACTGTGACTGTTTTAAGTTTGTTTTGGACTGGTGTCATCGAAGTGCTTTGACTTGCATTTAGTATTATCCATAGTAGGGAAGTAATAACAATGGAAATTTAAATACTCTGGAAGTAACTTAATCCCCACCCTTCTGCTTTATAACTGACCCTTATGTATAAACCGCATTTATTTCAAATTTAAAGGATCTCCTCTCTGTGGAATTCTTCCTTATAAAATACAGTATGGATTTTTGCTCTGCTGTTCACATTTGCTTATGAAAAAACTCTTTTTTTCTTAAATGGCCATTTCCACTTGCCCAGTTTCTTATTTTAGAGTAGAATAGCTCCTTATAGTCAGGGCCTTCTTTCTCCATAAGAAAATGTGTCCGTTTTGATAGTGTCCTGGTCTTACAGATAAGTCATGTCAGTTACTTCTATTTAAATGTAGATGAATTATTTGAATATATTGAAGGTTTGAAAATGTATTATTTCATCCTTTTAAGTCCATGGTAGTAATTTTATACTACAAATATGCCCCCTTAGAAAATGCAAGTAGAATCCCATTTTAATGAGTACTCTTGTAATGTCTGGTTTTATAAAATAGTGCTCTTCTTGTGGTCTAATAAATTGTCTGTGCTAACCATAGTCAGCTGAAATGGATTCATTCAATTCTGTTGAATGAAAAAATACTAAATTTTTAGAAATTTTTGATATCAGTCTATTTGATGAAGCTCTTCTTTTGGTAATACATTCATGTATACTCCCTGTATTGGAGAACCTATATTGAATTATTCAATATTCTTTTTTTTTTTTTTGGAGGGGGGAAGGCAGGGCAATTGGAGTTAAGTAACTTGCCTAAGGTCAGGAGGCTAGTAAATGTTAAGTGTCTGAGGTCAAATTTGAACTCAAGTCCTCCTGACTCCAGGGCTGGTGCTCTATTCACTGCACCATCTAGTTGCCCCTATGTTCAATATTCTTAATAAAATTCATCACATTTTTCAAAATATGATAGGATTCTGGTTGGCATTAGGTAGAGACTAAACTCGAGGTAATATTGATTGAAGATAAAACTATTTTTGTTCATATCACAAAGCAATGTGAAGTGTTTTGCAGGTATTTTTGAGAGAGCATTCTATTTGGGGAGATTACAGATCTCCCCATAAAGTTGAACTGTTATGAAAATAAATTAAAAAGCAGATATTCATCGGTATAAAGGTGTATTGCATTCTGTAGATTGTAGTTACAAGGTGAGCTCTAGGAGCCTTTTTTTTTTTTACCCAGACCTGTGGTTTCATTGGTATATGGAAACTGGTAAGGAAACTCTCTACTAATTTATATGGACAAATTGCTGCACTGAGCCTTGATGTGAAGTCAGTAAACATTTAGTAAGCACTTACTGTATACCAGACTTTATGTTGGGGGAAGAAGAAAAGGCAAAAGCAGTACTTACCCTCAAGGAACCTACCTTCTAATGGTCAAAACATACACATATAACTATGAACTTACAAGCTCCATGGGGAGTAGATAGAAGGTACTTTCAGAGGGTCAAGTTCTAGCAGTTTGTGACACGTTTAGGGTCGTACAACCAGGCAGAAATAAGACTTGAACTGTCATCTTCTTATTTTAAGGCCAGTGTTCAAATCTCTACACCACACAACCTCTCCCATACCTGGGATGTTTCCTAAAGAGAGAGACAGAGAGACAGAGAGACAGACAGAGAGACAGAGAGAGAGAGAGAGAGAGAGAGAGAGAAAGAAGGAGGAAGAAAAAGAGAGAGAGAGAGAGAGAGAATGTGTGTACGCATGCACGGGCACCATAAATTACAGATATATGAATGTACTTAATATGAAGTATGACCTCTCTCTCTCCTCTCTTATCCATCCTGTTTCTTGGGAGAGAGAGGAAGAGATGTGTTCCAGAGATATAATTATGAATTTCACCATACCAAGTCTGTAAGAAAAAGTAATTGTAAATGGTTCAGTGTTAATGTAGCCAAAGGTCCCTAATGGATTACTTCAGGCACGTGCTTGACCCTGTGCTATTTAACCAATTTACCAGTGACTTGGACAAAGACACAGATGGCATTTTTGTCCAATTTGCAGATAATACAAATCTGGGAGGGGTAAGCTAATGCAGCGGATGATAATAGACTCAGGAGCCAAAACGATCTTCTGGGCAAACTGTCCAAAAGTGGAAGTGACTGCCTTAGAAAGTGGTGGGTTTCTCTTCCTAGGAGGTCTTCTATTGTTCTTCTTTGTCTTTTGTTCCCAGAGAAGACCATGACAGGAACATGATGTCATGACTTGCAAGTTAATTGGATTTAAGTGAAGGAGGGCTATGCAAAATCACCATCCTCACTTTCTCATCTGGTGCCACCTGGACCCAATGGCAAGATAGATCAGGACAACTGGAGATGGCTCTGGATGCCATGGGAGACCTTTTAAGCTAAAGTCTTTCCCAGTTTTAGTTTAACTGAGGCAATGCCCATTCAGTGATTAAGGCTAGGTAAAAAATGAGCCAAGGAATGTCCCCTTTTACCTAATTAAAAAAAAAAAAAGTCTGTTAGGGGAAGACCCTAAGAGTCTCTGGCCAAAACAGAAACAATTACTATTTCATATACTCTTGAGCCCTGGGGCCCAAACTAGGACCACTAAGTAGGGCTGCTACTGGGACCTATTGTTGGCTAATTAATGAGAGCCAGATTGAATTGGGTTTGAGGTGTGGTCTTTAAGAAAGAAATCTAGCCTGTAAACCCCAAGATATTTTACGAGGTTTCAGCCTTCAAAATTTACATTCCTTTGGTCAGAGACAAGGCAGATAAAGTTTTGATACCCAGTGTTGGGGGTGGGGTACCTGTGGCCTGGAGGTCTAGGTCCTTGAGTGCAGCCTTTTGACTGAGTCCAAGTTTTACACAACAAATCCTTTTATTAGGGGATTTGTTCTGTGAAATTTGGATTCAATCAAAGGGTCTTGTGGACAAGAAGAGGAAGTTGGAGGTCTTCCTAAAAGAACACTTTTGTATGTTATATGAGGGGTTCATTTTATGGAAAAGCCAGACTGTCACAGTGGTCTCTTCTAACTCTGAAAATCTGTAATTTATGGTGCCCATGCATGCGTGCACACATTCTCTCTCTCTCTCTCTCTCTCTCTCTCTCTTTCTCTCTTTCTTCCTCCTTCTTTCTCTCTCTCTCTCTTTGTCTCTGTGTCTGTCTGTCTCTCTCTCTCTCCCTCTCCCTCCCTCCCCCTCCCTCCCCCTAATAAAGTCTGAAGTAGTAATGGGTTTGCCAATGTAGATTTAGTGAATTCTGTTGAATGAAAACCTCAAAAAGAAATAGCTAGAGATATAGATCTATGTAGGTAGATATAAACATCAGAAAGTTAAAAACACAACAGTTTGAGAAAATAGCACATTTTATTCTATGACTCTTATATTTCATAAAGTTATAGTAAAAGGGCATGGTTTTAAAGACTGAAAAACAACCTTCCCTAATTTGATCCTGGTTGCAGATCATAGGCAATATGGTACAGTGGAAAGAGTAGTTGAGTCAGAGGACATTGGTTCTCATTCTGCCTGTGATTATAATGTTTGCTGCTTGTGCGCCTTTTTCATCTGTAAAATGAAGAGATTGGCCCATGAGGTTCCTTCCAGCTCTAGATCTGTAAGCCAATCAACTTTTCTTTCATGTAAATAAATGTAATCATTAATAAATTATAATATAAAATAATGTAAAAATAACAATCCCCCTTCTGTAAATTGTAGCAATAAGAATTTTTGACAGTTTTCTTGTTCCTTTAAGTGTATTAAAACAGAATTCTGCCAGTATCTGAAAAAAAGGACACTAGGAATCATTTTAATATATCTCCCTGTAGATTTTTGATTTTTACAAAAATTCGAGGTATATTCTATGCTTCTTAAAGAAGCTGAGAAGTAGAATTTTAAAATTTCAGAGTGACAGGGACATTGTTTACACAATGGACTGTTGGGAGATATGATGTAGGGACTATTTTTTCCTACCCTCTTATTGTAGGGAAAGTTAACTAGGATGGAGAAGGAAGTTAACTAGATGGATTAAGTGACTTGCCCAAGATCATATAGGTGGTAAGCAGCCTCAAATCCAGGTTTTAGGACTGAGGAAATAGATTCACATCTCTTAAAGTAAACCTCTTAAAGTAAAGAATGACACTTCTCTTAAAAACATTTTGCAGACACATGTTTTCTCTCATGGCAATCCTATGAGTTAAAGATTATCCATACTTTACAATTAGAAAACAGACATATCTGGTAGAAAGGTTAAGTGATTTGCTGAAGGTCATGCAACAAAAGAGCCAAACATAAGTAAAACTTCACTGTTTGATGGAAATGTCAATCCGAATTAGTGATTCTAATTTAAATTATAGATTTTAAAAAAAACTTTCAAGTTCTTAGAATCAGTGTTCCCAACCAAATGTTGCCTAGCAGAGCCCTAATTTAATTATTGGATAATTATTTTCAATTATCATCAAAATACCAGTTTTATGGAAGGTTGGCTTTTCTTACATTTCATTTTTATCAGATATAAATGTTTGGCTACTTAGAAAATGCTCAAATTCATGACTTGTTTACACCATTTACTTGCTTACCAAGTAAACATTGTGAACATATCATCATAAATATTGCAAAAGTAAATTCCAAATTAAGAAAAATTCATTAATGATGTGTTAGTCAGGCAGAGTGTTTAGGATCAGAACTAGCTCATTTCTTTTTTTTTCTTATTTTCCACATTAACCCTCCTTATACCTATCTGTCTAGCTACTTAATTCATATTAGAAGTCAAAACAATAAAATAAATTCCTATCAATTACTGATTACAATATAAACTTTAATTACTATACATTAAACTGGAATTCCCTCTGGCTCAGATTTTGCCTCTTTTGTTCCTACTATATCACTCCCATACTCAATAAACTCCGGGATGTTTGTATTTTACCCCTAGGATAAAATAGAAACTCCTCTATTTAGCTTTTAAAGCTCTTTACCATCTGATCTTAAGTTATCTTTCCAGCCCCATTGTACATTCCCAGCCACACAGGACCTTCCATGGCCAATCTCCATTCCTTTGTATTAGCTAGCTTCTGAATTCACTCTCTTCCTAACTCTTCCTCATGGAATCCTTCTCTTCCTTCATGGTATAGCTCAAGCAATACCTTCTACATGAAACTTTCATTCCAAATTCCTTCCTTCTCAAACTACCTTATATTTCTCTATTTTATTTTTATTTATTCTCTTTACACTTATTTTCTTCACTATTAGAATGTATTTTTTTGAGAGTAAGGACTGTTTTATTCTTTGTTTTTTATTCCTAGTGCCTTACATATTGCCTGCCACATGGTAGATGTTTAATACATGTATGTTGATTGATTTTTCAATGCTTCTTAATAGTATTGTGGTGTTATGGAGAGACTAGACCCCTGGTTCCTTTGGTATAGTGAGTTCCCAGATGAGGAAAATCCTGCTTCCAGTGCAAGTTAGTGCCTTCTTTTCCAACTTTCAGGCTTAGAGAGTTGTCTGGAGCACTGAGGAGGCTGAGTAACATGTACAGGCTCACACAGCCAATATGTGTCAGACGTAAGACTTGAACCCAGGTCTTTTTGACTTCTGACTGACTTTCTATTCAGGATGATGTGGGTGTTGATTATAGGTTAACTCTCCTAGTAATGACCTCTGTGTTTGAAGAAATAATTTTCCATTTAAGAACAGTTTTCAATGTGGGCTTATTTTCCTCTCACTTTCTTAGTAGAGCTATAGGCATAATAGAGAACATTGTTAGATACTGTGGAATAGCAATAATGAAATAATTTCTTTCTTTTTTTGCCCACCTTTGACAAGATGGAAAAATAGTTTTAAAACTACCATAATATGTAGATTTTAAAAGAAAAAAGTTATTTCATAAGGGAAATGTCAAGTGATAATCTTTCTCTGTGTCAAAAATGATGATGCCATTTTAATGGCCCTCTAGAATTCTGTGATTCCAGCTGAGGGGTCAAGAGTGCTTACTTCTAATTGTATCTTAACAAGTTCTTACTTCTTTTCTTCCGTTTTCTCTTAATTAAAATAGTCAAATTCCATTCAAGTCAGAGTAAAGTGTTCCTGGTATGCAGATTCAAAGTTTACAGGAAGTCAGTTCTTCTACTCCTTTGAGTTAAAGGATGAAGTTTTAAAACGTTTTTCTGATTTCTCTCTAACCTAGGGGAGGGAGAGGAGGACAACAATATAACCTATTTTTCTGCCTCATAATCTTCATTTAACTATGTACGATTTGAGATTTTCCCAAAAACATTAGAGGTGGCTCAGTTTCTAGTATGTTTATTAGTCCTCGAATTAATTTGATTAGTCTGGCACAGGTTCTCATTTTTCTGCCTATGGGAAATGTGTCAAATTCCATGGAGGTGACAGCATCAGGACCGCTTCCTTTTAAAAAATACTAAACCTTTCCCTCATGGACTTTATCTTATTATGCCCTCTCCACACTTTCTCCTAGTCTTTATCCTCAACTCTAGAACTTTTGGTATCAAACACCATTTCTCGGTCAAGTCCTCACATGCCCTCAATAAAACCCTCCAACTCTTTTCCTTTTGTCAGGCCAGCTGCCAAATACCAGTTTGATATTTCACCAGGACATTGTATCTCACAAAGAAGCTATTTGTAGTGTTTCCATATTAGGGCACTTGGAGGAAGTGAAAAGGAAAGATTGTAGAATAACTCTGTACACCTGGGAAAAGGAGTTTTCAGGTGTGTCCTGGGAGGGTGAGTATGCATTGGGGTGGAGCACCTGAAGAACTGAAAGATCACCATGATGTATTGCTGCTTATTGTCTGCTCTGGATATACTTGATCATGGGTCTAGGTTGTTAATCATGCAGTAAGCCATGGTAAAGATAAGTGATATTGATACAGCTAATGTCCGGAACTGGACTTGTCTTTGCCCTAAACTTTCTTCCTCTTCCTGACTTCTCCATTATTCATCCTCCCGATCCCCCAAGTTCCAACTTAGGTGTCATCCTCCTGTCCTCAGTGTCTTTTACCCCCGACCCCCTATATGAAGTCACTTGTCAAGTCTTGTGGATTATACCTTTATAACATCCCTTTCTCTCTGCTGATGCTGCAGTAACCCTCATCACTTAACACCTGGATTGTTGCTAGAGCCTGCTGGTTGGTCTCCTTGCCTTGAATCTCTCTCCACTCTACTCCATCTTCCACTCAGCTGTCAAATTGATCTTACATGTCATCCCCCTCATTCAGTTAACCCAAGTGGGCTCCCTATTTCCTCTAGGATCTCTGGCTTTTAAAACACCTCGTAACCTGACCCCTTTCCTACCTTTCCAACATTCTTATATTCCCCTGCATGTATTCTTTGATCCAGTGACACTGGATCTAATCTGTGTATAAGACATTCCATCTCTGGACTGTGCATTTTCGTTGGCTGTACCCAAACATGGGTTAGCCTCCTAGCTTCATTGGCTTTCTTTGAGTCTCAGATGAAGTCCTACCTTTTGCAGGAAGCTTTCTCTGTCTTCCCTAACTTTTGTGTCTTTCCTGTGTTGATGATCTCCAATTTATTCTGTGTATAATTTGTTTAGTATTTAATTTTTGCATATTGCTTTCCCATTAGATTTTTTTAACTCCTTGAGAGCAGAAATTGTTTTTTGCCTTTCTTTGTATCCCCATTGCTTAAGCACAGTGCCTGACTATACATTGTATTGAAATGGCAAGTCTTAACAGAGTGACCACAGAGTCCGAATAAAAAGTTTTAGGAGCTTTTATTAGCCAGCTGGCTGCTGTCCTTCTCAGACCAATTTGAAGGAATCAGCAGCTAGCTCAGGAATGCAGAATCATTTATACAGTATAATTCCATTGTTCGGAGGTGCAAGTAAGTTGCTAAGGCAAGGGGGTTGTGATTACAGGGCATGACGACGGAACAAGAAGAATGAAGAAGAATGAAGAATAGGCAAGGGGGGGAGTTTGTGATTACATCTGTAGGTACGGGATTGTAGGGTAAGCAGGGAGGGCGCACAGGGCATGATGACAAATTACTCTACGCCAATTTCTTGATTCCTGTCTTAAGTCCATGAAATTTTTACTTAACTAATTCCTGGCTGTTTCAGTATACACTTAATAAATGTTTATTGACTTGACCAGATCATTTTCCTAATTTAGCCATCTAGTAAACCAGTCAAAAAGATTTTAAAAAATAAGAGGTTACTATATGATCTGACTATAGGCAAGATCTGAATGTAGGCCACACTCCTGATGTGTGATTTCTTTGAAAGGAAATTTATTTATAGGTATACACTTGAAAATATAGTCTGCATTTTTAAACAAGCTAGATTTTAGGGAAAAATTCAGCTCATATATTCAGAATAATACAATAACTGGAGTGTTCAGAGGAATTACTATGCTATGATTTTAGAGCTTGAAGGAATATCTAGCTCATACTTCTCATCTGACATGTGAGGAAAATCAGACTTAGTGATTTGCCCAAGGTCACACTGGTAGAAACAAAATTTAATCGCTTTACACTCCAAATCCAGTCTTCTTTCCACTACTGCTTGCTACCCTAAAAGTGGATTAGGACTAAAGGTTTAGGAATCTATATGTCTAAGGAGCCTAGATGTTTCTAGGAAATGTGAAAGAGAAGAATCGACAAGATAAGTGCTAGACAACTGGATACCCAGGGTGAGAGATAGGCTTTGCTCTAGAGAAATAAATAAATGCCTTTATCCCAGAGTTGCCAGAGAATAAAGGGGATTAATGGAAGCACCCGTAAAGAGGAAGAGCTCTGGAGTCTGGGGCCAAAGGGGAGATTTCCCCATATCCAGAGATAAAACTCCCTGGAAATAAGTTGTAGGAAGGATTGAGAACCTCACCAGATCTGGAAGCAGTGCTAATCCAAATTTACCTTGGGCTAGAAGTTTGAATGTTCCAGCCTGGATGGTGTTGAAGTTAGAGGAAGGAAAGAGGGGCAAACTGCCCAGTACACTGTGCCATTGCAGTCAATCTGGCCAGACATAAAAAGTTAAAATCAGAAATATATGCACTCTGTTAACTTAATCATTTCTGGGTTTGGGTTTTTTTTGTTTGTTTGTTTGTTTTTAGTTTCCTAGTAAAAGTTCCATTTGAAAAATTTTAACTTTTTCTAGTATGAAAAGTGGGGAAAAAAAGCATTCTTTCATGTATCAGTCAGGAGCTATGATCCTGTGAACTGTGTTCCAAATACCCAGTGGAACTATTGTACCCTTGTGCTTGGGTGCAGCTGTGGAAGAAAATGAGCCAGCTCCATAGCCCTGGGAGAGCTGATGGAGCCAGGGTGAGTTCAGAATGAGAATTTATAGGATTGTAGAATATTAGAGCCAAAAGAATGTTTAAAGATTATCTAATTTTAATCTAGAGATTATCTTTTTTTATTGATCTGGAAACCAGGGCCTAGATAGGTACAATGACTTATCTAAGGCCTATAGTTACCTAGTGTAGGGTTAAGATTAAAATATAGTTAGTTATAGAAGGCAGATGCAGATCTTAGCAGGGATACCTTAATATTGTAGTCTGCCTTAATTGCCTTTAATACTTAAGACAAAATTAGAGTTGACAGTTAAATCTCTCTTTGGTGTCAGGTTATTCATAGAAAAACAGTAAACAATTTGGTCATAGTTGAATTGTGTAGGGAATTTTTAGATAACTAGTTTGTCCTTTAAAAATTTGTTTCAAAGGATATTTTGTTTCAATGCCATTTCTGTTTGTTTTGAGAAGTTAGCTTTTTTTTCTAGGACACCAGAGATTTAATTCCTGCTCAGTTTCTACCTTGCTATATGATGTTATGCAAGATACTTTATCTCAAATTTTACATCTGAAAAATAAGGGGGATCAATACATTCTCTAAGGTCCTTCCTAGCTCTGCCAGACTTTGAATCTGTAATCATAATTGTGTAATAGGAGTACTGGTTTTGTATTCCCAAGGTCTAGATTTGAGTTTCTGCTTTAACACTTATTAACCATTGTAATCCTGGACAGGTCCATTCATATCTGAACCTCAGGCTTCTCACCTGTAAGATGAGGATCTTAGCTGTAATACTTACCTACTTCATAGGGTTACTTGTGAGGATCAAATGAAAAAATGTATGTATAATTCTTTGTAAATCTTAAAGTACTGTATAAAGTCAGCTATTATTATGACCACTTAGGTGAGGGCAAGTCACTTAACTACTTGGATATGTTACCCAGGAAAACAGGGGGATTGGACTAGATAGATACAGTGTCTCTAAAAATCCTTTCCAGCTTTAAAATCTTATGAGTCTATGACTTAATGAAAATCAACCTCAGGGACTGTTACTTTTGATTTGAGAGTAGGGAGTGAATATTTTGGAATGTGGGGTATTTCTCCACATTTCTAGGGCCTAGAAGGTAAGCAGGAGGAGAGGGTGTTATGGGAATCTAGAGATCTTCCCTGCCCCTAGGCCCTTTGCTAAAGTGGCTATGTGACTCTGAGGACCCTTGGATATTTGAAAGTATACTCTGTTTCCTAATAGGCTGA
>CM053586.1:80724236-80745510 GCA_028646515.1 Pseudochirops corinnae | reverse complement strand
TGTGAATCTTAAGTTCCAGTTGGATGTAGTTAATAATAATAGTAATAATAATTGTATATATATACATATATATTTTTAACATTTGATTATAGAGCTTTAAATTCTAGATTTTTCTCTTCTTCCCTCATCAGCCACCCCCACTGGAAGAACAAGCCATCAAATACAGGCTGTACGCGTGTAATTACGCAGAACCTCTCCACAGTGGGCACATTGTGAGAGACTGATTACATGTCCCTCTTTCCTATCCGGCCGCCTCCCCACCCTTGGACTCCCCCCTCCACTTTCTACCCTGTCCCTGTCCCTCTACAAAAGTGTACACTTCCATCAACCCTCTCCCCCACCCTGCCCTCCCCTCCATCATCCTACCTCTCATCCCCATTCCCCCTATTTTCCTGTGTGGCAAGATGCCCAGTTTAGAATTTATGTCATTTCTTCCCTAAGCCAAGTTCAGTGAGAGTAAGGTTGACTCTTTCCTAAAGGGAAATATTTCAAAGTTGCTCAGTAAAACTTAAGTCTTTGTGAGAAAAATTACTTTAAATGCCCCACTTTTGGTTAAACTTCTATAATAGTAATTAATGTAGCAGGTACTTAGCCCTTAGTGCTAAGCACAGAAGGTGTGAACTCTGTCTCCTGTTGTTGACATAACTGGAAGGGGCTGGCTGAGACAGGAAGCCAATTGTGTGTATGTATATAAGAAGAGTTCCAGAGACAGAGAAACAGAATCAAGAATTTTTCTCCTGGTGGAGAAAACAGAATTTTCACAGCATCTGGAAGCTGGGCTGCTGGATTGAGAACTGCGTTGGAGTTTTCTATGAGACCAGAATCTGGTGAAGGCTGAAGCTGTCTGAAAGGCTACCTGGAAGGCCAAGATTCCTTCTGGGTCCTAGGGCCAGCTTAACTGCTGGAGGACTGAAGAAACATGATCGGGATAAGATTTTGTTTGTGGCTTGGCTGATCCTTGAGTTCCCAGTAACAGAAGTGGTGAAGGTTTTGAGATGTGCTGGACCCTGTGAACTTCAGCGTGTAACAAGAATTGCCCGGAGGACTCGACGAGAACCCGTGAGCTGTCTGCCTCTGAATCCAGGTGAGTGTCCGGTGGATTCAGGTAGGAGTTAGGACCATGGAAGGGGATCCAGGGAATCTGAGAGACCACCCTGAGTCATGATGAAGAAAAGGCCTCTCCTTGGATATTGAACATATGATGAAATTTAAGTTTACTAGAGACTGAGGGGAAGATTTGTGTAATTTTCTAATGATTGTATTTAGTGACTGATTGTTAGATAAGTGACTGATTAAGTTAATCTATGATTGCCCCATGAGTGGAAGACTGATTATTGTATTGTGAGATGACTGAATGACTGAGTAAGGAGGCAAGCCTCCTTAGGGAAACCAGATGATTATTCTTTTGTTCTTTTTTCTTAATACTGTGGCCACTTTGGTGAAAACTATGTGGCCATTTTAAATGTTAAGCTTTTGTGCACACTATATTGTGATTTTCTGTGATAAGATGTAATGTTGTAAATATTATATTGTGATTTGTTGTGAATGTTTGCCTTGATTTGTAACAGAATAAATGGAGTGTTCACTATACTGTGTAATCTAAACCTTAAAAGCGGTTCACAGTAGCATTCTTTTGGGAAGCTGCTTGTGCATGGCATTACAACTTCACTAAAGACTGATTGCTAAAAAAAAAAAAAAAAAAAAAAAAAATCCATTTTCTAAAAGTAAATACACTTTTTAAAAAAGGCAATTAAAAGACAAAGAAATCTCATTCTGCAATGTAGTTCATATTCAATGAACAATAAAACTTTTCAAGGTTCTCCTAAAAAGGAAGATCCTTAACTCTTACCACTATATTTTAGCAGTGTCTCAAAAGTCTCTCGTATTAGTCATTATGTTGGACCAAAGCTGTTACTAAATGCCCAAGTTCAGCTTTTCTTAATCTTGACAATAACATAAAAGTTAATGGTATCATTTGTATATTCCCCAACTTCAAAATGAGTTTAAGTGGACTTTGAAGTAATATGGGGGAAACAAAGAATCTGCTGGTTTCAGATGTGTTTTTTCATATTAACTGACAGCGTTCCATTTTGCAAACAAGGAAACTGAAGCTTTAGGAGGCTCAGTGATTTGCACTTGATTAGTAGGAATAAGAGATGAGATTTGAACTCAGATTTCAATGTCTCTAAGACCAATGTTCTTTCTACTATATCACCATGCTTTGTCTCTTACAAATCCACAGAACCAAAAACAGATCCTTTAAAAGAGAGTTGAATAAAGCTCATTGATCAATAAATTCAATGATACATATCTGTATAGACTTTCAGACAAAATTCCTCATTTAAACTTCCCCAAATTCTTCACCATGTATGGGTGATGACCTAAACCAAAATGTCAAGAAGCCAGAAGTCATTATTCGGTCAACTATGTTAATACCATTGTTTGTTTCAACTGTAGAACTTATGTTTTAGATTTGAAAAGCCAGCAATATGTCTTTGTATAGAAGGCATGCTAGTGGCATAATGAATAGAGTGCTGGGGCTGAAATCAGGGAGACTTGAGTTCAAATGTGACCTCAGACATTTACTTAACTGTGTGGTTTTCGGCAAGTCACTTAACTTCTGTTTGCCTTAGTTTCCTCAACTGTAAAATGAGAATAATAATTGCTCACCTCACAGGGTTGTTTTAGAGATCAAATGAGAGAATATTTGTAAAAAAAAATGTTTAACACGGTACTTGGCATGTAGTAGGTGCTATATCAATGCTTATGCCCTTCCCTCTCTTTCTTCTGACACTTACGATGTTCAAAAAAAGTGCTCTGAATTCTCATCAGTGATGCTATGAACTATCAAGGTTCATTCTATGACTTTCAGGTCTTGCCTCCTTACATTCCATCCAACAGGGACTTTTAAATCTACATTTCTAACCATGACCTTTCCCAAGCTTAGTCCTGTGAGAATGCACATAAAAATGTAAGGAAAAAGAATAGGCTGGCATATTGATCTCTGAAATTGTTTTTGTACACGATCCATTCTTAATGAAAACGTGACAACTTTTGTTGATTGGGGTTACCTTTTTAGCCTCTGTAAGTCAATAATTTTTGAAAATGTACTTACAAAATATGTCTATTTGCTTACTTATAAATTACATACTTGCACTGATCTATTAACAACTGTGTACATTATACAACTCACGCAAAAGTAGAAGATAAAAAAGATGAGATAGAGATGAAATGGTACTCGATCCTACAGCTAGTAGGGAGCCATTGAAGTTTATTGAGAAGGGAAATGAAATTGTAAAACTTATACTTTGGAAAAATTACTTTTGTATCTGTATTGGGGATGAGTTGGAGAAGGAAGAAATTTTATGCAAGGTGAAGGAATAGGAGGCTACTGTAACAGTCTAGGTGAGAGATAATGGGTACTTTATGGTGTTGGTTGCCATGTGAATAAAGAAAAGGTGGTGAATGTGAGAGAACTTATGGAGGTAATTTATTGGATAGGTGAGGTGAGGAATAAGTAGAGTTAAAGATGACATAAAGATGACACTTCAAACCAGAGTGACTAGAAAGATGGTGCTTCTCCTATATCCTCACAGTAGAAACAGGGAAATTGGAAGAGAAGTTGGTTTGAGGAAAAAGATAAAGTAATAAGATCTGCTCTATAGATCTCAATCTAAGTCTCTTCAATCTGTGCAACTCAATTTGTCCCACTCAAAATGAAAAGGTGACTCTCTTATTCCCTGTTCACTGTCCTAGAGCACAGAACCCATTCTCTGAAGGGTATTTGAAGCCTCAGAGTGATCAAGGGAGGAGTGAGTGGGCATATCCTCTCTCTGTCTGTCTGTCTGTCTGTCTCTCTCTCTCTCTCCTTCCCCACCCCCTCCATGGACACCCAGACATCTGTTGCTATTGGTGCCCAAGAGGGGGTTAAGTTGTAACTTCCTTGAGGGGCTGACACTGGCTCAGAAAGCAGAAAGGAGACAAAGAGAGTGGACAAAGTGAGGGAGTGTTCAGAGATAAAGGGTAGTTGTGGTTGTTCTAGAGAGAAGCCCCATATTGGCTATCTTGGGGAGGGTATCATGTGACCCAAATTCCCACCCTCTGACAGGCTAAACACATACCCTTTGAGCTTAGGTCATGGACCACCCTTTGGAAACTACTGTTCTAGATGTTCATAAACCATCCCTTTAAATAACATGTTCTAGGCATATTTTAGGCATCAAAAATGAGCTCACCAGCCTACAGTTTGTAAGCTTCATTCTCTTTTGAAAAGCTTCTTCTCTTAAAAATCAAGATAATGTATTTTTTTCTCTGATCTTGTGGCACTTCTACTGACTTCCATGACTATTCAAAGTTCAGTGACACCAACTTAGCAGTCATACCTGATAGTTCTTTCAGTCTCTTGGAATGTAGTTTATCTGGGCCTAGTGACCTGAAATAATTTAGGAAGATTAGGTGCTCTCTTACTATCTACTCATTATTTTGATGTGTAAATTCCCTGTTTAACGTTTTACTGGGATGTTTTAAATCCAAAGCTCATTGTTCTTGGTGGAAAAAAAAATACATAAACAAATAATACGGATAGTTCTGCCTGTTTTCTTTTTTGTTTGTTTTTTGTTTTTGTTTTTGGAGGGGGGAAGGCAGGGCAATGGGGGTTAAGTGACTTACCCAAGGTCAAACAGCTGGCAAGTGTTAAGTGTCTGAGGCCAAATTTGAACTCAGGTCCTCCTGACTACAGAGCCAGTGCTCTATTCACTGTGCCACCTAGCCCCATGCCTGTTTTCTATTAACTGGTATTATCATCACATCCACCTTGAGTAGCAGGAATATCCCCATCTCTGATCCTCCTCTTTCCTCTAGTATAACTTTTAAAATGCCTTCCATTGTTGTGGTCCTTAGCATTCATTGCTAGCCTCAGCTCATTCTGAGCTTAAGCACTTCTGATATTATTCTCTAATGCCTATGCCATCCTAGTACTCAATCTCTACTCCCTGGTCTTGCTTCCATCTTCTATATAAATATTTTTAAGGTGAAAGTTTGAGGCTGATAGGTGGCACAGATGATAGAATATTAGGCCTGAAATTAGGAAGAACTGAATTCAAATCTGGTCTCATATACTTACTAACTGTGTGGGCAAGTCACTTAACCTCTGTCTGCCTCAGTTTTCTTAACTGTAAAATGGGGATGATAATAATAGCACCTACCTTTCATGGTTGTTGTGTGGATTGAATGATATAGTAGTTATAAAGTGCTTGGCATAGTGTGTGGTGTATAGAAATCACTAAATAATGCTTTTTCCTTTCCCTAGTTTATAGAATACTTCCCTGTGTCCATACTGGTCACGTTCTTTGGATTATATAGCCCTTCTCCTCCTCAGTAGAATTATTTCTATTTTCATTTGCTGTAATTCACTACTGAGAGTTTCCCTTTGCTCTTGGGCAAATTATCCCTGTAGAATTTTAAATTGTGAGATCCTTCTTATCCTTTCTTTGAGCTGTTTGAAACCCCAGCTGTACCCAGGTTTCAATTCCTTCTCTATCATAAATTCCAAGAAGAAGTGGTTACTTCTCCAGAATATTCCCATCATTTAAATTTTAGCAACCAGGTTCTTTCCTTTGGTCAGACTCAGATCTCTTTAACTTCACTCCAATTCTATGATCTAGAAATCAACAGAGTTAGTCTAACACTTCCACACAACATTCAAATACACAAATGGATCTGATTTCATCAAGGTTGGTATTCCTTCCAACAATGGAGATCGTAACACATCCATATCTGCCCATCCTGTGTGACTCCTGTTCATGTCTTCCCAGAAAGACAATCAATCAACAAACATTTATTAAGCACTTACTGAGTGCCAGACACTGGGCTAAATACCACAGACACACACAAAAAGGTAAAAACATGGATCCTGCCATCAGTGACCTCACATTATAATGGGAAGACAAGCAAGAAACTATGTACAATGAAGATATATATACACACACACACAAATATACACGCACACACACACACAAATACACACACACACATATATTATACATAGTAAATAAGAGGCAATCTGAGAGAAAAGGCACTACTACCAATGGAGGGCAAGGAGGGGATGGGTCTGGGAAAGGCTTCCTACAAGAACAAAGTCAAAGAATCCATGAAGTAGAGGTAGAGAGAGAACATTCTAGGCATGGAGGACAGCCAGTGGAAATGCATGAATTGTCATCACAAGTGGTCCATCCAACGTGTTGGGAAGAGGGTGGTATTTCTCATTTTCTTTTGATATCACAAAGATACCAGTGGAGAACATGAACTGTCTACCATTTGAGATTTGAGGTACTAAACCACAGTTAGCTAAGGATGCTGGAATTCAAAGGGCTGAATGATTACTTTCTGTTTTATAAGGCAGAAACTGAACATGCTTGGTGGGATGTGGGGAATGGGTGTGTTTTATACAATATAAACTAGTTTCATTTGGAATAAGGATGGGGGGATTTTTTGTTGTTAGGTCTTTTTTTGGGCAAAGGGGAGAGGGATAGTGTGTCTAGTTTATGTATGGTTGAGAAAAGGAAAAAGCTAAGCAGATGGTACAGTGATACAAAGGACTGCAGCTTCCTGCTGTCAGAGATTGTAAAAATGGAACCCTATAGCTGCCAACTTGGCTGAACTTCAAATCTGTCCCATGAAGAGTGCAACTCACTCCGAAGGGGGCAGGAACTCAGTGTGTGGATCACCAGAGTGCTAGGAATGGTGTCAATATATTAAGTGGCAGCTTGACTCAGCACTGGGCCTTGACCAAAGAAGGGATTGGAATAAGAATGTCAGAAAACATCAGGAAAACAGTAAATCTTGTGAGGAGCCCATTGCAGTTGGACCCTTTCAAAATTCCTGTCGAGAGAACTACAGCAAATTATCAACAAACATTCTGAGTCATGGATTCAGAGACTGAATGGGGCAGCTGCATGGGCACAGCAGAAGCCATGCCCTGCTGTGGCTGCGAGGGGCAGGCTCAGGTATGTGCTGGCAGATGGCCTGGAAGGGCATCAAGAGGGGCACCAGCCATGCTAGGTATAGACTGTAGATTTAGGAAGTAGTGCAAAAAGCACAAGGGACAGAAAGCTCCCAGAACTAAAATGATTCTTGATTATGCAAATGCTCAGACTTCCTTCTAGGAGTGTTTAAAATAATAATTTTTTTTTAAATGCTAGAGTAAGAGAGATAAGATGGGAGAGACTGGAAATAGGACACAGCAAGGGACATAAAGTAGAGAAAGGAAACTGTTTTCTAAGCCAGTGACTTAGTAAGCATGGTTCATTTAAGGAGCCTTGGATTTGGAAGTAGAAAGCTTGGATCCCAGTCTGGGGTCTGGCACTTATTCTTTATGTAACCTTAGGCAAGATCATTGTAGTACACTGGAAAGAGCCGTGAATTTGGAGTCAGTGGGTCTGGGGTTGAATAACAACAGCTCTGTGGCTTGCTACCTCTACAGCACTTCAGGAAAGTCAGTGAAACACACCCTCCCATTCCCGTGCCTCTGTTTCCTCAAATGAAAAATGGAACATGCCGGGATAATCTCCAAGTATTCTTCCAGGTTTACAATTCTGTCATTCTATAATGTTTTAATTCATCATTCCCTTATTTTATCAAAAAAATTCCTAAAGAGCCTAAGCCATAATGGAGCAGGAATCTTTTCCATAACCTTCTCAACAAGTGCCCACCCAGTGATGTGGAGTTAACGCCTTCCCAAGGTGGTCTGTTCCACTCTGGGACAAGTTCTTCCTTACATCACCTAAAGCTACATCACGAGATAAACATGCCATGTATCATGCAATATGGTGTGTCATGTGATGGGCATGCCATACCATGTGACACAGCACACAACCTTCTGGACATACTATGCAATCTGTCGAATCATGTGAAGACATGCTAGGTCATGTGATGGGATGCTTTATCATGTGATGAGCATAGTAATCATGTGATACATCACAGCATGTGATGGTGTGCTGTGTCATGTGACAGCATGCCACACCATGTGGCAACATACACTGACAGGCAGTGGCATGCCATGTCATGGAATGCTATGTCATGTGATAAGCATGTAACATGACACGAATACCACATCATATGATAGACATGCAGTGTCATTTGATGCTATGTAATGTCATGTGATGACACATTATATCATGTGATATGTAGACTTGTTTAACTTTAGTTTACCTCAGTTTTCTCAAATGTAAAATGGGTATAATAAGAGTATCCCTCTCCCAGTGTTGTTTAATGAATGCAATGATATGACTTCACAAACCTTAAAGTAACTCCAGTAAGAAGAACCATAGCAAAATTTGAGGCAGAGGTATGTTGAAGCCAGTTTGTACATCTCAGGAGAAATGATTGTTAAAGTTTTAGTGTGAACATTTACACTTTAGAAATTGGGCAAAGGTTGCTGCAAATCAGGGCTTGATTTGTCATTTTACTGATTGTCTACACTTTCAAGAGAGTGACTAATAAAATGTTAATTGTTAATAATACAGACTAAAATGAAAAGATTGTCCTGCTTTTTTAGGTAGTCAGTTGTTAAATATTTCAAAGCACAGCATTTGAGGCGAGAGGGAGTAAGGTCCTGGACTAGGGTGGTTTTGAAGAGAGGAAGTCAGATTGAGTTATTTGGGACTCATATAACAAATAATACTGTCAGGATTGGTGTTTTGGATATAATACTACATGGGTACTTGCTGTCTCCACTTTTATTATGCAAATTATATCCATGGTTTAGATGTGGACAATGGTAAAAGTGAATAATTAAATTTATCCAGTGGAAATATTACACTATTCCATCTAGGTGATGAGATGATGCCTGCTGATTGAAATGATGCTGATACTAAACAAATTCAACTCAATTCAGCAATATTTATTAAGTGCCTGCTGTGTGTAAGATCCTCTATTAAATGTTGGTGACACAAAAACAAACTTAAAATAGTCTTTGCCCTCAAGGAGCTATATTTAACTTGGGGGATATAACATGGCCACAGATCTAGGCAACTCTTTCTTCCGGAAGATATGGTTACAGTAACGTGGTTCAAAGAATTTAAATCAACTGACCAGGTATATAGATACTATGCTAAACTAAATACTTGAATGAGGCATATTTGAACTCATATCATCTTGATTCCCAAGCTCACCTCGGCCATTCAGCCTTATGGCAACAATAGTTCATAATACTAAATCCCATTTAGATAGCATGTTTTCCATTCCTATTCTTCTTCTCCTAGTGTTGGAAGATGTTACACAGTGATGACTGGATACATTAAAAATTCATCTTATTCAACTTTAACTTGGTCCTCACTAAATCAGGAGTTCTTTTATTCTTTGCTATTAGGTCCTGATCTCACTTCCCACTGAAACTATTCCAAATCTTTTATTTCCTCAAGCCTCCCTCATTTCATCTCTGTCTTTCAATTGAGGACTCAGTCTCTTACTCTACTAAGAAAATTGAGGTTATTTGATATAGACTCCTTCCTTCTTTAGATTTATCTCAAACCTCCTTGATCTAATCTCCCACTCCAATTTTTCTCTATTCTCTGACAAAGATATGGCCCTTCTCTTTGCCAAGGCAGATCATTTTATATGTGTGCTCAGCTGAATCCCCTCCCATCTTTTCAAGGAGATTGCAACCTTGGTCATATTCTCTGTCTCTCTCTCTGTCTCTGTCTCTCTCTCTCTGTTTCTCTCTCTTCCTCCTCCTCATCCTTCTTTCTCCCCTCAAGCTATATTTCTATTACTCTTTTTTTTCTCAACTAAATCTTTGAGATTAAAATTTGCTATCTCCACCTCTTTTCCATTTATTTATTCCACAATCCTTTGCCTTAGGCAAAGAGCATTTTATGGAGAGCTCACACAAGGCATGCTCTTACATAGAAGTCAGAAGAAGCAATATATGGACATTCTCAACGTCTCTCTGAAGAACTCTGAAACTGATCGTGGGACATAGGAGACACTGGCACAGGACTGCCCACCATGGTGTGTTCATATCAGAGAAGGTGCTGTGCTCTATGAGCAAAGCAAAATTACAGTAGCTCAAAAGAAACATGAGATGCACAAATTTAGAGACATCTCCACTCCAAATGTTTACATGGACTATTTGTATCTGACCTGTGGTGAAGCCTTTTGAGCTCTTACTGGTCTGATCGGCCACAGTCCTACATACTGTACCTTGACGGCAATATAGTGACGTCATTTTAGTCCTCTTTGAACATGAAGGACAAAATAACCAGTTTCCATTTTTGTTTCTTAATGACTTCAATATTACATGATAGAAGTTTCCCTTTCTGTGTCAGAAGAATTCCTTTCCATCCTCAGTCAAAGAGACACTTTCTTAGAGAAATCAAGGAAATGTCCAATCCTGCAGAGGAGTACAATTTGTAGTCACCCACTGGAGGATGGGATATCCATATTTTAGTCTTTATTTCTCCAGTAAATAAACCTTTTGCCCTTCAGAGGGGACACCATTCCCTAAATTTTCAAGCATATTTACTGGTTTTATTCTATTTCAGATAAAAATTCAGCTCTTAAGAAGTATTTGGTGCCACTACTGGTGTAAAGTGGGGTAAGGGAGAATTTCTGATCTTTTCCTTTAGAAAATCCCCTTAGGGATATTCATCTAGTTATCTCTAATCACTCTAATCTGCCTTTCAAAGGAGGGAATTGTCAGACAGTACTTCAGAGGCAACCAAGCTTTTCTAGAGCTTTCAAAAGAACAATTACTTTTATAGGAGGTAGGAAGGGCAAGCTCAGTAGTAGGGGAGAAAAGACAAAAAAAGTGAGACAATGCTTTTTCCTTTCTTAATTAACTTCACTTTCACCCAAACTCCATTTTGTGTGTGCCAGCAAGCTGCCAAGGTTTCCAGTCACCAGCAATAGCTTCTTTCCTATTTAGTAGGGTTAACGAACGTATTTGGGTATCTTTAGACTACAATGGCATGTTAAGTCAAGTCTAGCACCATGGACAGATGCCAACCAGGAGAGCAAAGACCTCTCTAAAGAGATGAGTAGTGATACATCCACGAAAGCAAATATATTCCCGTGCCCTCCCCCCCCATGGTTTTCTAATTCAATAAATATATATGCTGGGGGGAAGACAACTATTCACGCACAACACAATAAACTGAGATTTCCTAAATAGGACAACATACTTTGAAACATCTATTTAAATGCAATTCAATTAAAATCAGCATTAATTATTCTGTTCATTGAGGCTCTCTCAAGAAAGGAGCCTTCTCCCCAATTCAATTTAATTAAACAAATATGAATTAAGTATCTATTATACATCAGACAGTCATTCCTTACAAACATTGGGGATACAAAAACAAATATAAAAGTTTCTACATTCCAGAAGCTTGCCCAAGATGCCACAGGGAGGTACAACAGAAACACAGATAAGAAAAATACTTTGGGGTGGAGAGGGAAGTAGAGATCAAGGAAAGTACTCTAGGAATATTTGAAATGGGAAAGAGCTCTCTGTGCCTGTGTGTGGTGGTTTGTGGGGGAGATCAGAAAAATTCCAAAGAGGTAGTATCTGAGCTTAGCCATGGAGGGGTGAGGAAGGAATACATCCCTGACAGGGAACATTGACACTGCATAAAGAAGACAAGTTGAGTTACAGGAGGACAAGGAATGATGTCTGACTGGAACAAAATATGTGAAAGGGAGCAGGAACAGAGTTAGGTTTGAGTGGCAATTTTATCAATTCTTAAAGCCTGTTTGTATTTAATCCTTGAGGCTCTGAAAAACCACTAAAGATCTGTGCACAGAGGAATGACCTGAAGAAAATTATTTTAAAATATATGTGAAGGGTGGCCTGGAGTACGGGAATATAGCTATCATCAGGTACAATCAATTAGAAAATTATTATAATAGCCTATGCATGAAGTGATGAAGGCCTGAACTTGGCTAGTAGCAATGTGAAAGAAAAGGGAAGATACAAGAAATGTTGTGGGGGGAAAAACTGATGGGGCTTGTCAACTGATTAAATAATTAAATATGGGAAATAAGGGAAAGAGAAAAAAATCAAAAGTGATCTTGAAATTACCAAACTGGGTGACTGGGAGGGATATTTGGAAGAGAGGCAGAATTAGTTTAGAAAATGATGAATTCCTTTTTGGACATGCTGAGTTCGACGTTTCAATAGGACACCCATATGAAGATGTGGGGCTAAATTTTTAGGAGATTAAGGTTGGATAAATAGATTTGGGATTCATTTATGTAGAAATGATAACCCGCATTAATCTGTTTAGATTCTTGTAGTAGTTACTTTTTGACCTCTTAGCCACTATTTCTCCTTTTTCAAAATTTAAACTCTTCTGTCAGCCTGAACTCCTTCCCACAGCCTTGGGGACTTCAACAATGGTATAATGTTGCTTAAAATAGCAACAGCCCTATTCATCAACACCCTCAACAACTCCCATGACCTATATAACTTCTCTTCCTTAGCCACTGTTGTGGTTGTACCTCAGACCTCACCATCTACTTAAACTAAGTCACTTCTATAACCTGAACACTGAAACTCTCCTCTGATCCAAACAGCCCATCCTTCTCATTTCTTCCTCTGTATCTCTTAAACTTACTCTTTCTCTTCTAGTCCCCTCAAAGAAAAAGAGGCTGCTGAGAAACGGCAACAGAGGCAGTGGCTAGAAATTGAACTGGGAAAGGAGGATGCTGATTCTTCCTCTTGGCCCTATATGTTTGAGGACATTAAAGAAGAAACCAACTAAAAGGTATCTTCAGGAAAGAGAAAGACAGGTAGAGATTTGGCAGGTAGGTAGTAGAGGGTATAGAGCATCAGGCCTGGAGTCAGTAAGATCTGGACACAAGTGAAAAAAAAAAGGTTGAACAACAATGTACGCACACATACACATACACACATACACATGTATGTGTATATACATATTTGACAAAGCATGTTCCTACAACATTTCTGTGAAGAAGGCAGTACATGTATGGTTAATCCATTTTAAAGATGAGGAAACTGAAGGTCAGAGAGTTTAGGTCACTTGACTAAGGTCACAGGGCTATTAAATTTAAGAGTCAGGATGTGAACTTTAAGATTAGCACTATTTGTATTACAGCACTGGGACTACTTGACATACAATATAGTCCCTTAGGCTGGAAGGCAGCAGTGAGTCAGAGTTCCTGTATTTACTACTAGCCTCAAGCTCTTCTGGGGGTTTCAATTTTCTCCTATGTAAAATGTGGATAATAACATCCGTGTTCTGTGATCCCTGGCAATGACACAAGATAATAGGGAAGGGCTCAGATGCAGTTACCATCAAGGACACAGCTGTCGTGGCTTTTATCCCTGCCAGGCCTGTTGGTGTTCTCTGTGACCAAGACCTTGAGCAGCCTGAAGCCCAGCCCAGCAAACAAGACTTCTCCTGTGCCAAGCACTACAAATAGGAACACAAACACCAGAGAAGCCAGATGCCCAGTACCAGGTTAGTCTGCCTTGAAGATGGCTCAGCTGGTTCCTTTGCTCCCTCACATTCCAACATACACACAGCTTTGCAAGTAAAGTCAGTCAAAAAACATTTACTAAGTGCTTACTATCCTTTGTGCCAGGCACCATGCTAATGGCTAGGGATACAAAGAAAGGCAAAATGGATACCTGCCCTTAAGAAGCTCATATTCTAATGGAAGTAAGTAAGTAGGTATTAATTATAATGGGCCAACTTGGGCCAGAACCTATGGCTCTTCCTTGTTTAATATAGTGCCTACTGGCAACTTCAGCAAGGAAATAGGCTGGTGATCTTGTAAAGGACATTGGTAGCAACTCCTGCTTTCTTCTTTGCTTGGCAAAATGGGTGCTTAATAATGCATGTTGATGGTATCTTTCACATACTATCTGACTTCCCAGACTGTAGTCATAGTATCACGACATATACTATCTAAAAGACAGGTGATCTTAGAACTGGGCTCGTGTACCTGACACATAGTAGGCACTTAATAAATGTTTATTGACTGATAGAAATAGGTTCTTTCCCTCTTCATTGATCTCTTCAAGGTATAGGCCTCAGAGTAGCATCACTAGGAAAATGAATATGTACTGCTAGTGACTTCTGTAACATTGTTTCAAATTGCCTTCCAGAATGGTTATACCAATTCACAGCTTCACCAACAGTGCACAAGTATGCCTTATTTCCTGAATCCATTCCAACAAATTGCCATTTTCTTTTTTGAGCCATCTTTGCCTATGATGAATATGAGGCGTAACTTCAGTTGTTTTCATTTTTATTTCTCTAATTACTAGTGATTTGGAGCATTTTTATATGTGGCTGTTGATAGCTTGGATTTCTTCCTTAGAGAACTACCTGTTTATACCTTTAGAACTTTTATCTATTAAGGAACAGTTTTTGTTCTTATATATTTGAATCACTTTCTTATATATTAGATATTTATCAGAAAAACTTGCGGCAAAGATCTTTTCCAATTAACTGCTTCCCTCTTAATTATAAATGGATTTTGTTTCGACAAAATCTTTTTTTAATTTTGTGCAATCAAAATTGTGTATTTTATCTTCTATAATAGATAGTTTAGTGGATAGAGCACTAGGCTTGAAGATAGGAAGACCTGATTTCAAATCCTACCTCAGAAACTTATTAATTGTGGGACACTGGGCAAGTCACTTAACCTCTATTTATCTCAGTTTCCTAAAGTATCACATGGGAATAACACTAGCACCTTCCTTCCTGGGTTGTTGTAAGGATCAAATGAGATAATTTATAAAGCACTTTGCACAGTGCATGGAACATGATAGGTACTTAATAAATGCTTGTCACCTTTTCTTCCCTGGTCCTCTTAACTTTGAAGGCATCATGGAGGTGGTGACAGACTCTAGTGAGCCCAATAAATGGAAGATACCTTAACTTAATCGCAAATTGAAATGGTAATTCTGCCTCCCCTGACCATCTTAATTCCCGTGCTTTCCCTCTTTTAATTATTTCCTATTTATCCTATGTATTACATTCTTTTATATATCTTTTTGCATGTTGTCTCCCCCATTAGACTGTAAGCCCCTTGAGGGCAGGGAATGTCTCTTGCTTCTTTTTGTACCCTTAGCATTTAGCACAATGCCTGGCACATAAGTCATTAATAAATGATTACTGATTAACTGATTGCTGCTTGTACCATCTAGCTAGATAATGAGGGCTGACATAGTATAAGCATCACTTTTGAGGATCCTATATAGTTGGCTGGTTGGTTGTTGTCCTTTCTGTGAAAAGAGGACCAAAATGACATCACTATACTGGGGTCAAGGTACAATATGTCTGACTACGGTTCATCAGACCAATATAAATTGATAAGGCTCTACCACAGGTTGGACACATATGAATATTTGCAGCAGAAATGTCTCTAAATTTGCACACCTCACATTTCTTTTGAGCTCCTGCAATTCTACTTAGCTCATAAAGCAAAACACCTTCTTTGATGCCAGTATGCTATGCTGGGCAGTCTTGTGCCATGTCATGGGGTCAATTCTAAAATTCTTCAGTGAAACCTTTTTTCCCCTCAAAATGTTATTTTAGACTCAAATGCCAGAAAACAAATATATAATAGGGAAAAGAAACATAAACATATCATAAACTTAAATATTAGAACTTAAATACAAAGTTAGGGGAAAAAAAAGCATGTTGTGTGCATCGCAGAATATGAGAGGATTCAAAATATGCAACAATAGAATACTCATTTCAAGAAAGCCTACATGAAAAATAATACTTGTTGTATGTAGAATTGTTCACCTTTTCTTTGCTTCCTTGTGGGTTTTCTTTTGTTTTCTGCTGTGAACTTTTTTTTACTTTGTTCTCTTCTTCCCCCCAATCTCCCTTCAGAAGGCTTATAATAAAGTTTAAATATGTTTCTTTATAGCTATAGATACATACATACACATATACATACATACACATATAGACATATACTTTCCCAAACCTATTCTACTCCTGATCTTGGTTTTTTATGTATGATTGTATCTCGTTTCCTCTCCCTCCTGCCTCCTCTACTTTACTTCTACCTACTACCTTGCCTGCCTATGACTTGCCTACCCTCCTCCAAGGATCCCTCCCCTATTCTCCCATTCCCATAAATCTATACACCTTCTATACCCCTATTTTACTTATTTCCTCACACTCCTCCCTAAAGATCCCTCCCTTGTCCTCTTCCCCCTCCCTATGCCCCTACCGTTTTATTCTGAATTTATAAGACTTTTATACTCTTCTAAATATATATGTATGGTTCCCTCTTAAACCCATTCCCAATCAAAGTAGGTTACCAGAACTACCAGCCTTTCTCCCCCATCTAATTCCTCTGTATCAATTCTTCCTTTTACACTTCAAGTAATTACTCTTTTAAGCTGCTCCTATGTCGTTTTACTTTTAAAACTTGTAACATTCTAAGGTTTACTCCAATCTTTCTTATAAACTACCAAATTATTGATAAGAATCTTAGAAAAAGTAAACAGTCTGTTCTTACAGATCCCTTAAATCCAGTCTTTGTTATATACCTTATATTTCTCTTAGTTCTTATATGTTGAATCTTCTATTAAGTTGAGGATTTTTTTAAACAAAGAGAGAGTTTAAACAAACTGAGAGTTTATCGAATGTCCATTTTTTTTCATTCAGGATAACATTTAACTTTGCAGGGTATGATATTTTTGGCTGGAGCCCCAGTTCTTCTGCTCTTCTATATGTTGTGTTTCAAGACCTGTCTCTGCTGCTAGGTCTTGTATAATTCTAATTGTGATACCATAATATTTAAACTGTTTTAATCTTAATGCTTTTAATATTTTTTCCTTGAGCTGGGGGTTTCAGAATTTGACTGATATTCCTATGAGTTTACCTCATAGGATCTCTTTTAAGTGGTGATTGATGGATTTTTTCTATTTCTACTTTCCCTCCTTGTTCTAATGCTTCAGGACAATTTTCTTTGATTATTTCTTGTACCTATTGTATCAAGATTCTTTTTCTGATCATAACTTTCAGTTAGTCTAATTATTTTTAAATTTTTTCTTTTTGATCTATTCTCCAAATCTGTTGTTTTTCTTATAAGATGTTTCACTTTTTCTTCTATTTTTTCATTGTTCATATTTTGTTTAATCACTTTTTGATCTCTTATAATTTCACTGACTTCACTTTGCCCAATCCCAATTTTTAAGTTGTCATTTTCTTCCTTAAGATTCTGAATCTCTTTTTCTAATTGGTTAACTGTCCTTTCATACCCTTCTTGGTTTTTCTTGGATTATTCTTATTTTCTTTTTTGTTTTTTTTCCCCCTCCATTTCTTTCATTTGATTTTTTGAAGTCTTTTTAAAGATCTTCTGTGAATTCTTTTTGAGAAAGTGACTATTTGATGTTACTCTTTGGGGATTTCTTTACTTAAATATCCTCCTTTGAAGATGAACCTTGGTCATCTCTATTCCCATAATAATTTTCCATGGTTGGATTCTTTCTCCTTTGTCTGTGCTTTTTTTTTTTTTTTATGGTAATATCTTAATTATTTGTAATCACCTCTAGCCCTGGGGTATGGGAAATGGCACCTCTTGCCCCAGATCTTCAGTTCTTCCCTCTAGCCTGACTCCAAAGCCAAACCTCCAACCTCCTGTAAGTATCCACAGCCGGAGGCTTTTCTCCCCCACTGCTTCTGCACTCAGCAGGCAAATGCTGGTTCCTTCTTGTCCCCACAACTCTTAGTAGCCCAGCTGGGTCTGGCGCTCCTAGTCAGCAAAGCTTGCCTTGATCTTCCCAGGCTCAGACACCCAACTCCCCTCACTATCTCGAGGTGATGGTGGCTGGGCATGAGGCAGCCTCTCAAACCAACGAACAGCAGGGCTTGCCACTTGTTGTTTAAGAAGCTTACTGTTAAAAGAGAACGTAACCTGGAGGTGTTTACTCTTCAGAGGGACCAAACCTCATCCTGGGATTTTTCTTCTGATCTTCTCAAACTATCCCAGGAGGACCCAGGTTATGCCCCTGTTCTCATTTATCTCCACTCACATTTTGTTCACCCTACGGTGCTATTTTAACTCTTTTGTGGGGGAAAATTTTGAAAGCTTGGAATTTTCTGACTTACTCCACCATCTTCCCAGAATCCTCTCTTCGGTGAGACTTTGAGAGTGTCCTTGTATTGCTTCTTCTGACCTCTATGTGAGTCATTGTCTCTAGTGAATTCTCTGTAAAGTAGTCTTTCAGGTAAACATATGTTTGACATTCAAACAATGTCACCAGCCCATTTGAGTCGTGCTCTCTGCATTAGAGTTTGAATGGTTGGCAGTTCGGTTTAAGAAAGTACCTCAGTGTCTGGTACCTTATCTTGCCAGGTGATCTTCATTATCTTCCCAAGACAATTCAGATGGAAGTGATTCAGCTTCCTAGTATGGTGCTGGCATACTGTCCAGGTTTCATAGGCATACAACAATGAGATCAGCACAACAGCTCTGTAGACCTTCAGTTTGGTAGGCAGTCTAATATCTCTTCTCTCTCACACTTTCCTTCAGAGCCTCCCAAATAGTCAGCTAGTTCTGCCAATGCATGTGTCAAACTCATTATCTATGTGTGCATCCCTGGAAAGTAGAAAGCTAAGGTAAATGAAATTAGCTGCAGCACTAAAAATTTCTCCATTTGCTGTAACTGATAGTTCCATGCATGGATGGTGTGGTGCTGGCTGATAGGGAACCTCTATTTTCTTCGTTTTCATTGTAAGGCCAAAATTAGCACAAACAGCAAAGAACTGATCCATACCTGCTTCAATCTCAGCTTCAGAGGCTGCACTGGGTGCACAATCATCTGTGAACAAAATCCATGCACCACATCTCTCTCTACCTTACTCTTGGCTTGTCAAGATGATCTCCTTGCCCTACCAGAAAGTCAGAGGGATGATGGGGGAGGACATAGGAGAGAAGAGGTTGGGGGAGGGGTTATACAATGGGATGGTTGTTTTGGGGTGGTGGGTAGGGTAAAGATGGGGAGAAAATTTGTAACTCAAAATCTCGTGGAAATGAATGATGTAAACTAAAATAAATAAAAGTTAAAAAAAAAAAAAGATGATCTCAATGCCATTTTCGTCCTTGTTGAAGGCATCCTACAACTTGCTGAAAACATCATTCCAAAAAGCATGGGAGCAAGCACGAAGACCTGTTTTACTCTACGGGTGACTGGAAATCACAAGAGTATTGTCCATTATCCAGAACTTGTGCAAGCACGCTGTCATGCAAATGACATACAATACTAATGAACTACTCTGGGCAATCAGATTTTGCCATGATCTTCTACAAGCCTTCACTAATGAAAGTATCATAGGCAGATCGACTAACATTTTGTGCAGACCTCTTTTCTGCTCCTGGCACTTCTCCTGGAGTTTTGGGCTGCAAACAACATGCTGACCCTTCTCTGGCCCTTTCTGAAGCCACATTTGTTCTCAAGTGAAGGATCAGACTATTAAGGAGGACTCTGACAAGAATCTTATTGGGGATGACTAAGAGAGAGAGTCCCTCTGTGATTGTCACAGGACAACCTACTTTTTTCCTTTATAGAGATGAACAACGGAGGCATCCTTGATCTACTGGGGGATAACCTCCTCTTGCATATAGTTTGGAAAATTTCCGTCAGCTTTTGTACGAGCAGTGGAGCTGCTGCCTTGTAGATCTCTGCTGGAATGGAATCATTAGTAGGCACCTTGCCAACAAGAGGAGCCTAATGGCAATTAAAACCTCTTCTTCACTTGGAAGTTCAGCTAGAGAGGGATTAACTTCAACATGAGGTATACAGTGAATGGCTTCAACATTGATTGATGATGGTGTGTTGAGAACACCATGAAAGTGTTCAGCCCATCTGTCCAACATCATGTCCTTATCATTGATCAGTGTGGCTCCATCAGTAGTGAGTAACTGAGATGTGCCATAGGTCTTTGGCCCATGAATACCTTTCAGGGCATCATAAAAGCACTTCGAATTGTTACTATCAGCATAAAACTGAATCTCATCTGTCTTCTTGCTGAGCCAAGAATGCTGCTTTTCTTTAGGTTTCACTTGTACTTTACTTTTTGTTGAGTACAATGCTGCCTTCTTAGAGAGGGGTGAACTATCCTGCTGGTAAACCCTGTGATGTTCCTGTTTTTCATTTATCAGTTTCTCAGGTTCTCTATTATTTTTGTCAAACAAATCTTGCTATTTGTGAGTATTCTGGTCAGATGAGTAAATGTAATGCTGTATACCAAATCTCTGAAAGCTGACTGCTCCTTTTTATACTCCACTGTTGCCAATGGTGTGTTGGCTTACCTTTACCTCCAAGTTAGCAATGAACTACTGACACAGAAAAGCTGAAAAAAAAAAACCCACTGTAGTCTGTTGACATTAAGTGTTCCAGTAATCTTCTTGCCTTGGGGCCACCACTTTTGATGAAAATGAATGTCTAGCTTGGAGAGGATAAGTCTATGATCAGCACATCACTCTGAGCTACATATTGCCTTCATCACCCTCATATCCTGTCTCTTCACCTTACAATGACATAGTGGTCTTCTGCCTTCCCAATGACCTCCTTATATTCTCTGAATCCTGAATCTGTGGGAAATGTGAGGTCAGATAAATAGGATCACTGAAGCTGCTTTTAGTTTTTACTGTCACATTTTATGAAGGATATTGTAATGGTAATGGGAATCTGAAGATCTTCCCTGCCCGTTGGCTCCTTGATAGACTTAAGCTAAACTGAGAACCTTTCCTGATTTGAAAATATACTCTGTCCCCTAATAGGCTGAATGTGGTCACATGGAGCCTGTGGCAGGAGGCTTGGTTTTTTCAGGAACGCCCACACCTTCTTATTTTGTGATTGGGCAGTGGGTCAAGAGGGTTGTGACATTCTCTGACCCAGGAGAAGGCTATATGTACCCTGATGTGAAGTTTGGCTTTTGGGGCTCACTTTGGAAAGAGTTGTGTGATTTGGCCAGATGAGACTCTGGGCAGCCGTTGAGCCCCCTAGCTTTGAAAACCCAGATGTTGGTGCTTCCCTCTCTGGTAACTAACTAGGTATGAATGTAATGGTCAGACAGCTAGAAGCTCTGTCTGCTGGTCTGTTTCTATGTCTATATATTTTTTTTTTGGTCTGCTTGTAACTTCTGTTTGTATTCTCTGAAGTTCAGGGTGCTGACTTTCCCCTCTGAACTAGGTAAATGATATATGTTTATTAAAGTAATATTGTTAACCCATTTTGAGTATCTTTCCTTTAGAAAAGCAGATCTAAGAACCTGTGCTA
>CM053586.1:80686368-80718338 GCA_028646515.1 Pseudochirops corinnae | reverse complement strand
CCTGGCGCCACAGGCTCCACATGACCACATTCAGCCTATTAGGGAACAGAGTATACTTTCAAATATCCAAAGGTCCTCAGAGTCACGTAGCCACATTAGCAAAGAGCCTAGGGGCAGGGAAGATCTTCAGATTCCCATAACAATATTACATGATTTTATAGACACATGTACATATTAGAATGTTACATACACATTATAACAATTCTGTCAGGTAGGTACTAGGGGCTTAATACTAATAACCCCATTTTTACAGATGAAACTACGGCTCAGGCTCAGAGAGTTTAAGTTATTTGCTCACCTTGGACACATGCTTGGTGTCACAAGTCGGATTTCAATGTAGTTCTCTCTGATTCCAAATCTAGTACTTTACATTTCAATACCTTTTCTCAAAGGTGATCTAGACTCTCTAACAGTCTAGGTATCCTGTTTTCTAATTTTCATCCATCTGTTTATAGGGAGGTCCTTTGGGTAATGATCTGCTAATTTAGGCTTCCAATTTTTAGGCAAAAATGAAGTCTTTTAAGTTAGCATACTTTTAAAGAGCTAACAGACCCAAGAAGCCTCTAAAGTCACAGAATCTTGCAAGGTAGTTTTAGAAGAAGGAAGGAAGTAAATAAACACTTAAGTGCCTACTTTTGGTCCTCACAACTCTGGGAAGTAGATACTATCATTGTCTTTATTTTTCAGATTAGGAAACCGAGGCTGACTGAAACAAAGTTCAAGTGACTTGCCTAGGTCATACAGTTAGTAAGCGTTTGAGGTCAGATGTGAAGTTAGATCTTGACTCCAGGTCCAGAGCTCTGTTTACCATGCCACCGAGGGGACATAAACTATTTGAGTTGGAATGGATTTCAGAGATCCTGCAGTCCCTTCTCTATCACTTCTCAATAAACAGTGTGGGAAAATACTGTATTGTTTGGAAAACCTTATTAATTACTATATTATTTTAATTTAGCTTTGTTACTAGATATTGTTTAAATCCAGAATGTCAAACTGATCTCAGTGACACTCCAGGGAAGCAGGAGATGGCTGCAAGGAATGTTTTGGATCTACCTAATTCTTGAGTCCACTTACCCAGGTCTTGTTTTGGGTCTACCCAAAGCCTGTGTTCTGGGTTCCCCAATGGCTTGTGTTTTGTTTTTCCCTCAATTTTTTGAATTTTTACATTTACCTGCTGATAGGCATTCCAAGCAACCTGACTGGGAACCCATCTCACAGAAACTAGAGAGAGGGGAGTCACACCTTTCCCCAGATCTCTCTCTGCTGTCAAATGACTTAAATAAAATTCTTGGAGCAGCTAGGTGTCATAGTGGATAGAGCACTGGACTTGGAATCAAGAAGACTTATATTCCTGAGTTCAAATCTGTCCTGAGGCACCTACAAGCTGTGTGACCCCGGGTAAGTCATTTAACCCTGTTTGCCCCAGGTTTCCTCATCTATAAAATGAGCTGGAGAAGGAAATGAAAAACTACTCCAGTATCTTTGCCAAGAAAACCTCAAATGGGGTCATGAAGAGTCAGACATGACTGAATAACAAACAATATTTGTTTGTTCTCAGCTAACAAAAGGGATTCCCTCTACCTTATCCCAGCCCCAGCAAGTTGTCTTTCAGGTTCAGCTTCGAAATCTTTTAAGACTGGGAACTTAGTACCTCATGTTGTACAGCCTGCTTTTTTTTGGACAACTCTAATAATTGTTTGGAATTTCTCAAAATTTCTCTTATTTTGAGCTGAAACTTGTTTCCCTGTAACTAGTAGCCATAGGTGCTACTTCTGCTCTCTAGGGCCAAGGAGTTCTTCCATATGGCAATTCTTCAGGTATCTGAAGGAAGTGATTCTATGTTCCCTAAGTCCTTTTCTCTACTTCAGCTTCCTCCAATTCTATCAGTGGATTCTTATGGATCCTGAGACTTCTCCTTATCTAACTTGCACTACCCCTACATGTTGTCTAGCCTGTTAATGATTCTCTTAAAACACGGAGGTCCCCACAACCATATACAGTCTCCACACAGTAAATAGCACATGTGTCAATGTACAGATAATATATTTTGGAAATTTTTTCCTAATGTGAATTTGAAGACATGGTCTTTTTTGTCAAGGTTCAATGTCTCAGGCCACAGTCATGCATGAGAGAATAAGAGAGGACTCAGAAGAATTTATCAAGGAAACAACTGACCTCAAGCAGCTTACTACAGGCCAAATTCAGCCACCTGCCTGTTTTCGTAAGCCCCTCATCTACGAATGATTTTCACATTTTAAAACAAGGTTTTTATTGTACTTAAAAAAATGTAAAAAACCATTCTTAGCTCTTCTTGGGTTGTACAAAAACAGGCTTGGCTATATTTGGCCAATTGGTCAAATTGTGTATTGTGGACCCCAGCCAGGGGTGTGCTGGTAAATGTGTAACAACTAACTCTCTGGGATAAAAAAGAATGTACACAAAATACTTTTAAGTTTAATCTGCATTACTGATATCTCTCTATTACTTTCCTAAGTTGAGACAGTCACCTAAACAATAAATCACGTCTTGATTTGAAATATTTGCCAATATCTGAGGTGAAAATGCTCATCCTGAAAATTTAACAATTGACTCTCCTGAGTTGGTGGCAATTGACTACAGCAAACCCCTTAATCAAAGCCTTTCCTAGGGACACACTCAACACAGAAGAGTGGAAATACAGACATACATACAAGGAAAGACATCAACGTAATTAGATTTTCCAGAGGCACACTACTCAGTCACTAAGAAGTTTTAGCTGGTTTCCTTGCTGTCCCTCCTTCCAATAAAATACTACAATAATATTTTAAAGCCTGTCTTAAGAACACCAGCCCACAAGCTAAGGCTCCTTTCATTCTACCAAAAATCCTACCTCTTACAGGAAGTCTTCCTCTATCACTCTTAATTCCAGTGCCTTCCCTCTGTTATTTATCCTGTACATAGCTTACTTTGTATATATTAGCATGTTGTCTCCTATTCAATTATAAGCTCCTTGAAGGCAGGGATTATCTTCTTTTTGTACCACCAGCACTTAGCACAGCACTTGGCACATAGTAGTTACTTATTGTCTATTAAATTGAACCAAGTTGGAGCAAAGGAGGCTGATTCTTCAATTAAGACTACTGAGTGCAGATGTTGCCTTCCTGCTGTCGGAACTCAATGTCCATATCCCCCAACTATGCCAACATTTTTCTTTGCTATTCTCTCTAGCTTGATTCTTGGCACTTCACTTCGCAACCTCTAGGTTCCAGCCAGATTGGACTGTTCAGTGTTCCCTAAACCTGCCTTGCCCTAAGCAAGCTTCTGCTTCTCTTTGCATGTAATCCCCTATACCTACAATGACAACTCCTTCCACTATTTCAAATCTTTCTCCTTCAAAAGTCCAACTTGAGTGTCACCTCCCCTATGATATTTTTTCTTGTCTTCCCAGGTAGAAATGATCACCCCCTCCTTGAATTTCTAATGCATAGTGTTTGTCTTCTATATCCTTTATTATATTTAATTATCTTCAAAATTATATTTATTTGTGAATGGGTGCCATCCCCCTGGATTGTAAATTCCTTAAGGGCAGGTTTTATGCCATTTTTCATATCTTTCTGACCCTAGGATCTAGCTCTTTCCTTACACATATTAAGCATGTAATCAATGCTTGTTGAATTGAATTAACTGGTTTGAATCTCTTGTTGGATTAGTTGAAATGTTGAGTAGGGAAGGAGTTACCAGAGTACCTGGGTTAGTGTTTTGGGGCTCCTTCAATTTCTACAATTACAAGGTACAGGATCTAGAAGAAGTAGCTTTACTTGCATTTTCTGTACTACATATGTGTGTATATGTTAAAATATAGTATATTATATAATATACACACATATAATCTTTGTGTAGATGTATGTGTGTGCATTTGTTTTGGTGAAAGGGAAGAAAAACTGAAGAAAAGATAATAGGGTAGGATCATAAAATCATAGATTTTTGAGGGTGTGGGAGGGAAGGAGAGGGTCTTAGAGGCCATTGGAATCCAATCCCCTCATTTCATAGCTGAGGAAAGTGAAGTACAGAGAAATTATGTGACTTGCTTAGAGTCGCACAACTAGTAAGTGTCTGAGTCTGGGTTTCAACCTAGGTCTTCCTGATTTCAAGTTCAGGTCTAGATGGCAGATAGGTGGTGCAATGGATAGAACACTGTGCCTAGAGTCAAGATCCGAGCTTAAATCTGGCCTCAGATACTTACTCGTTGTGTGATTCTGGGCCAGTCACTTAACTCAGTTTTCCTCATCTGTGCAATGGCGATAATAATAGCACCAACCCTACTCAGACTTCTGTGAGGATAAAATGAGATAATATCTGTGAAGTGCTTTGCCAACCGTAAAAGTGCTGTGTAAATGCTAACTGTTGTTGTATTCTCAATTGTAATAATAATAATAATCCACTGCACCATGCTGCCTGCCAAGCAAGTTGAACCAGACTGTGGAGGACCTTGACCACCTAGCTAAGGGGTCTTTTTTTCACTCAGGAGGCAATGAGAAGCCATGACAAATTTCTGACCGGGAAAGTGATCTGACCATACCCTTAGAACAGTACTTTGGCAACAGTAAGAAGGATGGTCTGGAGAGAGACAGGTTACGGACAAATGGGACCCACATTCTTTTGGGGTGAAGGGAAAAGGTCTCGGCTTGGACCTGTACCCCATCAGTACCACTTTGTACTCAGTACCTGCTACAGCAAAATGCACTAAAGAAGTAAGAATTACTTGCTGAAGATCAGTTACTTAGATTGCTGAGGGAGCTGGTGGTACAGTGAAAGTCCTGGGCCAGAGACCGGAAGAACTGAGCTCAAATCTCATTTCAGACCCTGAGTAGTTGTGTGACCCTCAGTTTTCTCAACTGTAACACTAGAGATAATAGTATCACTCACCTCACAGGGTTGTGAGGATCAAATGAGAAAGCATTTGTTTTAAAAAATTTTAGAACAGTGCTTATAATACATAGCACATAGTAGGTGCGATCTAAACACTTATTCCATTTTCTTCCCTTCTCTTCCCCCAGAGGGTTAAATATTCTTGGGCCCCAGGTCAACCTGGATAAAGTGTTAATGGAAAAGAGGAGCAAAAAAGCAGTGCTAGTCAGGGGCCTCCTTTCCTTCTCTCCCTGGGTGTAAAGTTATCCCCAAGTAGTAAGGGAGATCTATTTATTTTGCAATTACCAAAGGATATGGTAATTTTCTGAAATTTTGGCAGGGGGTCCCAGACTTTCCAGTTACACCACTGGTAAGACGTTAAAGGATTTCATATCTGGGAAATCTGGCTGTTGTTGTTGGGCTCGTGGGCCCTGAGATGAGACGGGAGGGAAAGAAAGCTAGAAGCTTTTTGGTAACAATTAGATCCCTGGATTTACATAATGTGACCTCTAATGTGTGGGGCATTGTTTGGCTGTTGGCTTTGCTATGAATGCCTGGGGCAGAATACCAAAGGAAAAACTCCACTTTGAGAGCATTCTCAGGACAAACCTGAGAGAACTAGCTGGCTAATACAGAGAAGTTCCAAACAAATACAGGCTGGCTTAAGGAATATGCAAAGCTGGCAAGAGCCCTCAGTTGGCCTGAAAAGAATGAGTGGTGCTTCATTTTACTAAGGGATTTGGGGGTTTATAATGAAGTATACATGGTATTTCCCATGGGCTTTGGTGCATAGTTTGAGATAGTCACACAAACAGGGGGGGAAAGTACATCAGAACAGAGTTCCTGAACCTCTGGGGCCCAACAGGATGCAAATGATTTGACAGCATATAAATGACTGCAGAAACACAGCCAAAGTTCCCAGAGTAAAAAATTTCCATTCCCATCCATATAAAAGACGTGGCTACAAAGTAACAAGATTAATTTTCTTGTGTGGCTTGTAAACTGGTTCCCAAGAAGAAGTTTATTAAAAAAAAATGTTTTCACCAATGGCAGCATCACTGCAATAGGTCAACAGCCTCCCATGGCAACAGCTTTGAGAACACCAACCTGGAGGTGTGATTTCGAATTTGTTTCAAATCTCATTATTTTATAGTTTCACCTCATTTATGGGACCCTTTCTCAGTAGAAATAAAAGTCTTTTGATGTTTGAAGATTCTAATCCTCCTAACCACTCATACCTTCTTTCCAAGCCCTCCCCCAAAAGAAATGATCTTTTTTTTTTTTACATACTTATTTTGTACATACATACATATAAATACACGTATATATAAAGATGTGCGTGTGTGTATATATTCATATATATGTGTGTGTATATATATATACATATATATGCATGTATATATATATTCATTTACATATCTTCATCTCTGATAGAATGCAGGCTTCTTGAGGACAAGGACTGTTGAACTTATTTCTTTGTATCCTTAGCATCTAGTACAGAACCTGACACATAGCAGAGGCTTTTAATACATACTGTTGATTGACTCAGGAAGAGAGACAGAGAAAGGGAGGGACAGAAGAGGGCAGGGTAGCTGGACCAACTATATAAAGAAAAGAATAAAAAAGAAAAAAAAAGACAGTCTTCTTAATCCTTTCAATGAACCATGAACCAGACAACAAAGCAGAAGACTTTATCACTCTTATAGTGGGCATAAGTGCCTGTGGTTTTTTTGGGGGAAATGGTGATCACTGACTGAGAATGGTCATAAACTTACTCAAGCCATTAAAAAAAAAAAAAAGAAATGCTGCTCCAAGAGCTGGCTGTCTGGCATCTTGGCAGTGAATCCCTCTTCTGTTCAAATTTAGGGCATTATGTGATCACTCCTTTAAACTATGTGAAGTATTGTGCTCAGCTTTATCGTGCATTTCTGGGCTGGCAGGAACAGAATCCTCTGCAGAGCCAGACCTTTCCAATTCACTTTACAGAAGAAAGAGAACACACTTCAGTGACCTTCTTTGGTTGGGATAAAGTACAACAATGATGATCTGGAAGGACGTCACCTACACCTTCAAGCTCAAAGATGGTGAGCTAGACTTCAGAACAAGAGAGAGTAGAGGGAGGTGTTGGAGGCCCTCTTGGTGAGTATTAATACCAAATGTGACTCAGAAAGGGGTCTTGATCATGAGCAAAATGTGAACTATGTGCAGACCCAAAACATTTCTGAAGAAAGCTAAAATCCCTTTTAATGCGTAAGTCTTATGTCTCCTAGTTAGTTAGGGTCTAATATTCCCCAAGATAACACAGGTAATTAAAAAAATCTGTTCCAGGATATATTTAAAAACCATGAAATAGATTTGCATTTACAAATTAATTCTGGAATAGACTCTAAACTAAACCAGGAAAATAGACTTTTTCAATTCTATAGATAGGATTTAAAGTGCCATGCAGGAAGAAATCATTAGCCTCTTCCCATTTTGGTTTCATAGGACAACTCCTTTATCAAAAAAATGATAGGAAGAAAGAGAGAAAAAGGAAAAAGATACACACACAAACACTAAGCAAAAAAAAAAAAAGGTCCTTAACTAATAAAATAAGAGTCCAAGAAAAACATTTAGTTTGAAAAAAGGGTTGAAAAATGTAGCCTTGGAGAGACCACTGCTTACATGGGATTGTTCAACAAATTCCTGTTGTGTGAGGTTTGGCATATATTTTCTAAAAATATAAGCAACTGGGGAAACTAGACAAAGCCCAGGTCTTGGACCAAATGAGGCACGCAGTGTGAATCTGTTAGTGATTATATCCATAATGAAATATGTGCCCAAATTTAGCAGTGCAAAATCTAATACAATATGAAAACACAGCATGCACAGTCCTTACCATAATATATAGCCAACAGCAAAGGTGCACACTGCAGCAAGTCCACAGCTCCTGCTGGGATACTGATGATGCGATGTCCTCATCTCAATTAATATAAACGGCAGCACTGTTGTATGCTAAAAAAAAAACCAAAAAACAAAAACAACCACCAGGTGAGACAGCTCATTGTCCCTATATCTTGAACTATTCTTCAGTGGCACTGGAAGCTCCTAGGCAAATAAAAGCAAGGTAACAACAAAGTATGGAATTAGAAAGAGATGAGATGGACTTGACTCCATCTATAAGGACATATATGATTCCATGGGTGTTTTCACTTATTATTTTTGAAACTTTTCTATAGCAAGAAACAAGATGTTGAAATGAGTATGTCCCTATTTTCTATCACTCAGAGGCTAGTTTTAATGCACTGGCCCTTGCTCAGATAAGATGAGGCTTTGGCTAGATCTGTTTAACATTGTAGGATGTATAATTATAGCACCCAGTCATATTCTATTACTCTGACCAACACAATGACCAACTATGATTCCAGAGGGCTGATGATGAAGAATGCTACTGTAGTAGGTCAAGAACAAAACTAAAAAAGTTTTAGAAAGAGCTTTATTGTTGGTTCAGCAGAGGAGAGAGCTGGAAAAATGTGAAGCTCCCTTTTGAATCTCTGTGAGGTTTATATCACATAGAGTTCAAATCGGCATATGAACTTCTTCATGAAGACATTTTGCTTGAAATGTGTATCAGGAGTTAAGCATAAACAATCAATAAAAATGGGGTGAAGCCAAAACACAAGCTATTGGGGTACCCAAAGTACAAGGTTTGGGTGGACCCTAAACAGACCCAAAACACAAATATTTTTGGGGGACCCAAGCATTTCTGGCACAGGTTTACAACTCCCTGGAGCATTTCTGAGGTTAGCCCAACCTTTACTGTAAGCTTGGGGTTAGACCAAGGGTGGGGAACCTGCAGCCTAGAAGCCACATGTGGCCTTCTAGGTCCTCAAGTGTGGTCCTTTGACTGAATCCAAACTTCACAGAACAAATCCCCTTAATAAAAGGCCTTGAGGCTACAGGTTCCCCACCCCTGGGCTAGATAATTTCTAGCCACATAAAGCTAGGTTAAAACAATAGTAATTAATAAATAAAAAGTATTTCCCCCACACTTACCTACCCCCTGACAAAGAGGTGATGGACTAAATATTTAGAATGAGACATATTTTGGATATGACCAATTCAGGAACTGGTTTTGTTTAACTACATTTTTGTTTTGTTTTTAGGAGAGGAGAGGGGGAAAGGGAGGAAGAAAAGTAAATGAATGCTTATTGAAAAAAAAATCATTTAAAAAAGCTTATAGTACCCCCAAAGAAGCTACTGTCCTAGGAGCTGAAATCTGGAGAAAACATGGGCAATTCTGAGCAGTCTTCTGAACTGAGTTAAGCGCAAGAGGCTTAAAACTGTTCCTAGGTCAGCGTGTAACCATTTTGAGTTTGTCTCACCCATTAAGTTCCTTTAGGGCAAGAACTGCTTTTTGCCTCTTTTTGTATTCCCAGTGCTTTACACAGTGCCTGACACAGAGTAGGCACTTAATAAATGTTTACTGAATCAAACTAAATTATGGAGAGACATTTGGCAGTTTTAATTCCTTTCACCTGCTCATAAGCCAGAAGAGCATCTTTGTTTTATCTCTGGTGTGATGTTCCAGGGAGAAAATTCTGAACTTGGTGTTTACTTAGTGAAGTTTTCCAAGCATTCATTGGTATTAGAGCCGAATGGAAACAGGTGGTAGGTATGCCTTGGCAAGCAAAAAAGATCTTTGGGAGATCAAATAGTACAGTTTTGGAAGAATTTATTGTTTATTTTCATAGAAAAAAAAGAACAAAATTACTTGAGTAGGAAATAATAAAACAGTGAAAAACCTCTGGCTCACAGATGTAACAGAGCTCTGGATAACTTCTGAGTCTCAAAATATTAGTAATTAATGTCTGGCATTCAGAGAATGTCAGGTGGGTAATACAGAACTTGGGGGAGTTTTCTACTTTTTCCTTCAGCAGCTTTTTGGTGGTGGTGTGGTTGACTTTTAAACAGTATAACTGGCTTTGAAGGAAATCAGGAGGGAATTTATATTTCTGCTATTTTAGAGGTATGACCAGGCTACATACATACAACTCACGATAAATAAGAAATTACAAAAGAGTGATTTAAATGTATAAACAAAGAAATATATAACAAATAAAAAAGGACCACAAGTGATCCAATGGATAGTCTACATCTTACATTGGTAGCCTTCGTAATATCAGCAGAAGCAAAGAAGAGTCCCAACATATTGCACAGACACCCCCCGCCCTGAGGAAACCATGTCCCAGAGAGATAAAATGACTTGTTCAAAGTCATCCTGACACCTAGTCCAGTGTGTTCTACATTTCTCCCTTCTCTGATTTTTAATGAGTTCAAATAACCAATGTGAATATTCTTCATTTGTTCAGGCAACACTCCAGCTTGTTGGTTGATGATCTTGCTGTCTTTCAGATTTCATAATTGGAAGGGACTTTGTATAAATTCCCTTTACCAAACAGCAAATTCACCAGGAAAAGGCAGTCAAAGTCTTCAAATGGACAAACAATTTTTAATATTGCAAAAAAAAAAAAAACTGTTCAAGGTACTCATCAGTTAATGAAAGTTGTATGGAGGAATTAGGAGGGTGGGAGACTGGGGTTTGGGTATGAAGAGGAATGGGGGAGCCTATCCAAGTTTCTAGTAGCTAAAGAGCATATATATATTCCCAAAAATCATGGTCATAACAAAAATTATAGGTTATCCCAGCCAAAGAATTCATCATGAAGGAACCAGCACACAGTTTCTAAGTGTCTCCAATCTTAGGAAGGCTGGTCCTTGGAACACAGATACTGTCTGAGACTCTACTTGAATACTTTCAAGCTTGGTAGGCCCCAAAAGAGTTTATGTTCTTCAGGTGTAGCTTTCAAGAACTGAGGGTCACTTCCACAATAAAATGAAGTATCAGAGTGGGATGTGTCTATTATTATGTAGATGGATAGAAAACTGCACACTGTAGCCATTTCTAATCACTGCTAGAGAAGAGTTTATTTAATGGCCTTATACAGTTACTTAACTCTAACTTCAATAATACTCAAGGCGGTTCTGCGTGGCCCCAGAGAATCAGGGACATTGCATAGTAATTACAAATTAGCTAATTTATACTAACAATCAGGGCCCTCCAAAGATGAAACAGACACCTTGGAATGTAGTGGGTTCCACCTCCTGAGAGTTCTTTACACAAAGGCTTTATGAGCACTTGTCAGATATGTGACAGAGAGGATTCTTGTATAGGACCAGAGTGGAGATGGTTCCTGAAGCTCTTTCTAACTGAGATTCTAAGATAAACATATATCCACAGGCTTTGACCCTTTTGAATTTGTAAACTCTCACAGAAAAAGCTGCATGGGTTAATGTTATACATCTCCAGGTATCAGTATGACATCAAGAATTAACTCCAGATTTAGAGCATTCCATGGATACAGATCTCTTTCTCCTTCCAAGGAGGAATCCTCCAACTTAGTCACTGTCTGGGGAGAAATCCAGGCAGTCACACCCAGAGGATGAACCAACTGGCAGAAGGGACGTTCGGCGAGGGCTACATCTGTACTGTCTGTATAAAAACCAAAAAGGTTATTGTTTGGTCGACTTTCTTAAGGAAATCTGCCAGATTCTGCTTGCCCTGAAGAGGCACTGAATCTGTTGCTTATCAATGACTGGGCTAACTATCAGTTAGTCTTAAGACAAACAAAAAAATTTAGAGGAAAAAAACCTGATCTTGATCACATGTTCTTTCATAAGGCACATTAACTTTTGGAGTAAATCCAGATAGTAGAAAGAACACCCTTACACACAGTAAGTATTTCTTGAATTTCATTGCATGATATTTCAAAATAGCAATGTAAAAGAAAAGTGGCTAGAACATATCCAGCACTAAATTCCAAGTCAGGTAGATGAGTATATCAAGCCCCGGTCTGTTAACCTCAGTCACACACTTTCTAGTTTTTAGTTGCCAAATGACTAATATAGACTCAATCAATATAAAGAAGACTAGGAAGTCATGGGAGAAACAGAGTTGTTCCTTGTCTTGTTGACCTGCTGCCTGATTTCATCTTCTAAATTTTTTAAGAAAGGTGCTGGATTGGCAGCTGAAGATGATGAGGTTCTGAGTCTCTCCAGGATCCATAACTAGCACTCTTTGTGCCTAGAGCAGGAAGCAAAAGTCGGATCAGGGCAAGAAGCTCCAGATGGGTTCTCAAATCAACTACATCTTGGGAACCTTTACCCTATCATCTACAGGAAGAGAGAGATCCTAGAACTGCCAACTGGTAGCTTTCTAGTTTACCTAACTATTCTTGCTAAGTAGCTGCTATTTTGCTGAGAGAGTTAAATTTCCATCAGAATATAAAACTGCACAATCCTTAAAATAACTATATAAAATGTTTCTACTAAATTTTGTTGCTCTTGGATAGAGACGTCTTCTACTTCTAGCCCGGATTTCTTTATATAATAGCAATGATAACTTTTTTAGCCCTTACTATGTGCCAGGCACTGTGCTAAAGTACTTTACAATTATTTTCTTATTTGATGCTCACAATAACCCTGGGAGGTAGGTGCTATTATCCCCATTTTACAAGTTAGGAAACTGAGGCACATAGAGGTTAAGTGACTTAAATAAGGTCACACAAGCTAATAAGTGTCTGAGGTCAAATCTGAACTCTTCCTAACTCCAGGCTCGCTGTACCACCAAGCTACCCCAGCTAAGTGTGACACTAAGATTCCAATTTGGGTGACTAGGAAGATGATGGTACTCTTGATAGGAACAGGGAAATTCAGAAGAGTCAGGCACAGGAGAGAATATATACAAAGGCATGGCAGGTGGTGGCTAAGCCAAGAAGGACAGATTTGGCAGGTCCCACTCCAAGCTGGAAAGACTTTGAATATGGGCCCATGGATGGCAGTTTTCAAGAATCAGCTGGGCTATGTCCAAAAAAACTCATTACCAGGTGGCCCACAGGTTAATGAATGCTTTAGCCTTGGAAACGCTAAAAGAATATTTCTTAAATCATTGAGGGTTGTAATTGTTTTTGATAGGAGAATATCTATGTAGATTAAGTCACATGTCCATAAAGAATGAGAATCTCAACAAAGAATGATTTAAAGTGACGAGGGGATGATGCTTGAAGAAAGTAGAACCAGTCATAAATCACTGACTGAGCTTAATCTTTGGAAGAATATTCTGATTCACCAAGAAAACTGCAACTGATTGGGTTGGGAAGGGAGGCAGGGAGACACTGAGGGAGAGGGAAGAATTGAGGATGAGTCTAAGGTTTAGAATCTGAGTAATTAAAAGGTTGTTATTGTTTGAAAGAGAAATTTGGAGGAAGACTGGCTTTAGAGGGAAAGATAATAAATTCTGCCCTGAGTATATTAATGTCATTTTGAACTCAAAGAGTTTGTTCCTTGGGCATAACAGATGGAAGGCTTGGGTTAGCCTAAGTGATTGGCTTACTGATGCTGTTCTGAAGGATGGTAACATTATAAAAAAATCTAGACTGACTTGGTGTCTGATAAATGTAAGGGAAAAGAGGAGCTGGAATTCTAGCTATACTGAAGCCCCCTTTCCCTCCCAATCAGAATAGGAAGCCATATGAAAGCCCAACTTACTCTACTTCTTGATTTTCCCACCTTGCATCCAGCTCTTCAGAAGAGATGACTTCTTTATCTTCTACTTTTCCACTCTCCTCTTCCCCCTCTACCAACCACAACAGTAGCTGTTCCCTTACTCTTCCAGACCCATGCCACACTTAACCTGCTGTCCCTATGTTCAACCACATTATATCCCTCTAAATCCAAAGAGAATGGATACATGAGGACAGGGATGGGATCAAGGGCAGAAGTGGAGAAAAGGAGAAATGGAGAGTACAGATGTGAAAAAGAAGTATGATGGCTGCTTGTATTTTTTAACACTTCAAGGTTTACAAAGTACTTTCTTCACAACCATGGCAAGGAAGAAATAATAAAATCAATGATTTCTTTAGAGTGTTAAGGTTTACAAACCAGTGAGTTAACACTTGATTTCATTTGATCCTCCCAAACAACCCTAAGAGGCAGGCATTGCAGGTATTATTACGACTGCAAGTTAACAAACGAGGAAATGGAAGCAAATCTTGAGTGATTTTCCCATGATTACATTGCTAGTAAATTTCAGAGTTGGGATTTGAACTCAGGTTTTCCTGAGTTCCCAAGTTTAACACTCTATCCAATACTATACTGACTACGTAAGCTTTCTTACTCCCATTTCAAAGAGGAAAAATATTGAGGTTCAGGGAGAGAAGTGACTTGACTAGGATCAACCACAAATGATGGGGACTGGGTAAGTATATGGGAGGGCACATAAGTGGTGAGGTGGATAGAGCACAGGGCCTGGAGTCAGGGAGACCTGAGTTCAAATCCAGCCTTAGACACTTAACTAACCATGGGATCCTAGACAAGTTATTTAACCCTATTTATCTCAGTTTCCATTCCAAAATCTTTGCCAAGAAAATGCCAAATGGGGTCATGAAGGGGAGAACATGACTGAAACAACCAAACAGTAACAACAGGTGTATGAGTATGGTTAAGCTGAAAGTAGAAAACTTGAAAAAGGCCACATTTGGAGCTTCTTGCCCAAAGATGAAATGTGTGAATGTTTTGGGTTAAATAGATGTTGTTGTTTTTTGTAATGTCATAGGAATAAATAAGAAATATTTGCATGTGGGGCTCTACTAGGTGCTAAGAAAACTCCCGGGCACAGTTATGTTTTGTCTTAATTTGTAATAATACATAGTATTTACAAATATCCAAATAATCTCACAACCACTTTGGGAGAAAGGGAGGTAGGTACAGATATATCCATTTTACAGATGAGCAAACTAGGGCACAGGCAGGTTAAGTGTCTTGCCCAGAATCACGTAGCCAGTGAGTATCTCAGGCAAGATTTGAGCTCAAGCCTTCCTTGCTTTAATTCCTGGGCTCTATCTACTGAATCATCTAGTTTCTAATCTGTAAGTTCCAAGAGGAATGCAACTATGTCTCAGAGTAAATAAGTTCTGTGTATACATATGACCAAGGTCAAATTACAGACCATATATAATTTGACACTGAATTACGATATCAAAAACTTGACATAAGTAACTAAGATTTGGGCTGAAGGGACATCACATAAGTAGAGTGGCTAGCTCTAAAGTGGGAACAACCTCAATGTAAATTCTGAGTGGCTGGTGCTTCTTTTAGAGATGATGACTAGCAGCCTGGGTGGCTCCAAGAGAAAGGGAGGAATCCTGCTGTGGGCTTCTGGAAAACCATGATGCTAGGGCTAGAAACCTGACTTCAACTAGTAAGGGTTCTTATTATTCTACTAATCCAGTGGATGAAACTATCTATCCTTGATCAGGTCAGAAGGTGCTTTCCCCTTAACTGTGGAGAAAGATACACTTGTTGGGGTTGTTGTTTCTGTTCTTTTTGGTTAACACAGGATATATCTTGTCTTAACAACCGAGATATTTTCTGATTTCTCCACAAATCAGATGCAGCTTTCTCCTATCCCCCTTAAGGGCTGAGATGCTGGTTTGATCTTGATTTCTTCTGAGACTGTCCAGGCATTTTTGCTACTGTTTTTGTAAGATAAATACCGATTCTCAGGAACTTGTACACAGACCATCAACATTTCTTTTAGGCAATCAGAGCACAGAGAGATGCCCTTTATAAGAAGGTAGTTTCATCTACATAAGTAGGTTCACAATGGTGACCTAGAAATGAATAACTCTCCATGTTGTTGAGAGTAACAAATAAATAGTAACAAAATGAAACGTCACATTTACATAGTGCTTTAGGGTTACAAAGCACTCTACATAAATTTGCATTTGATTCCTACCATAACCCTGTGAGATAGTATGCAAGTATTGCTATCTTCTTTTTCAATGATAAGATTTTAATTAAAGTATTTGTTCAAGTTGTATGCAACTTTCGATCAATCAATAAACGTTTATTAAGAGGTCACTATGTGTCAGCACTGTGCTAAGTGCTAGGGATATAAAAAGAGGCAAAAAACCACCCCTGTCCTCAAGGAGTTTACATGGGGGAGAAAACATACCAACAAACATACACAAAGCAAACTATTTCTAGGATAAGTAGGAAATAATTAAAAGAGAGAAAGCACTAGAATTAAGTTGCAGAGTTCCCATTTTCTAATTCCAGGTCCAGGGTTCCATCTGCATTGCTAACTATAATCTGTGGCAAAAAGATGTTATCTACAACATCTAGTGGAAGGCCGATTTAAAAATTAAGATGGGTATAAAAACCAAAGAGATAATAATAACAAGGAAGAAAGGAGGAAGGAGCTTTGTTTGCTGGTTCCTGAAAAAATGCTGTTAGAAAAAGTGGCACAGAGGACAGCTACTCTCATAGGAAAATATCATAAATGATATGTGGGTGGCTGACCGAACAATTCTTTATAGTTCTGTGTTTTTATAATGGAATTTGATTGTAAAGTATTTAGAATGTCATTGTGCAACAATGTTGGTTGAGGTCTCCTTTCAATTTTTTTTTTTCCATATTGTTCCTTTTCTTGATTTCTTTTGTAGGATTTGGAATGAGAAAAATCTGAGTTCAAATCAGGCTTTGGATACTCACTAGCTGTGTGACTTGTCTTTCTGTCTGCTTCAACTTCTTCATCTTGTGCAACCCCCTTAACTGGAGGTTCTGAGAAAAGCTATGCCATCAGAGGGAGGAGGTTAAAGGACAGAGGGTACTTCTGCAGTAGGGCTGAAGTGATATTACAGTATGAAGCTGTTTCTGGGGCATGATGAAGTTGAAGGGAATACAGCCAAGTGAGAAATGAATAAATGCCCTCTGTGGAAGATTTATGAGAGAACATAGACAAAAAGCCTTGCAGGACAGCCATGCAAGGATGATTTATAATTTATAAGTCTGGTAGGAGAAGCCATATTGAAGAGCTCCCAGGTCCAGTGCTATAGTGAAGGTGTAAAGAGGAGTACTGTTTTGTGAGAGCAATCTGAAGTTACTAGAAATGAGGGTGGGGAAGATGGGAGGCAAAGAAACCTGATGTTAGAAGCATCTCTGAAATTTCAATTTATGAGAAAATAAGATTTGACTAACAAAACTGTATTTACATACTTTTTAGAAATACATATGTTGTGTGATTCAAAGATCCAACTGTAGATGCATTTCATCAAAATTTGTTATCTGATGAATTCCTGTTAAGTGAATCTTATCTTCCCATATCCTTCTACCATAATATTGGAGTTATGTTCTACTGAGGGAAAAAATTAGTTCCTTAAATACAGTATAATCTCATTTAGGAATCCAATACACTTGTTAAAACCACATATTCAAAAGAAAATTTGTAACTTTCTGGTTAAAATATTCCCCTTTGGGATTCCAAAAAGGCAGGTGAGATCATCAGAATCAATGTGCTTCCTCAGCTCCACACTGTAACTGGAAAAGGAGCTTAAATGGCATCTTTATAAAACATACAGCATTGTATACTTTTCTGAAGTTAAAGTAATCAGTAATGCACTTTACCATAGGGCTCTCATCACACTCTTCCATTGTCGCCTGTACATGCCACAAGGAGTCTGAAGATACCCTACTTATCTAACAAAGGCAGTGATTTCACATGGTTTTAATTTACCATTGTTTATGTTAAAATAAATGTTATTTTGATTCATTGGCAAAAGTCTAGAAGCAGCAATAAAGGCAATTACGTTTGACATGGAGACATTATAAAATCTATAACTCGATCCTTTAAAGGCTGATTTGAAATGTCCAATTTGACTTATGCGAGCCAGTTCTAATGCTGCTTCATGCAAAAAGCATTAGGTTAATGCTAGAGCAGAGTCATGTTGCTGAATGAACATGCACTGGCATAATTAATCAAGAATATTTCAGAAACGAATTGTCTCCAAGAGGTTATTGATTTACTGTCATGACATGCTTTCCTTCTGGGGTGTGATGATGCTACAGAGCTGAGAAGTGCTGGCATGTATTTTTTAGTGACTAAGCCTTGATCTATCTTCCTGGATGATCGCCATCCATGCACTGACATCTGCAACTACTCATGTTTGACAGCCTCATGCCTGAGCTCGGTGGCTTCCAAGTTGATTAGGATTAGAACAGAGGACTTTTGAATACTCTGAGTTTAATGGAAAGCAGATAACCATGGGGGTCTCAAGAGGCTGCCATACTCCTTGCAAATATGGCATCCCATTAGCAGTGCATGCACATATATACACTCCCTCATATGCACATGTTTGGAATGGGAGCCAGTTCAGTTTTAACCTTCAAGGCATCCTTGTCAGTCAGCCCTCTTTTGATTAAAAGCATTTACAGAGACACTTTATTAAACACGTATTAAGCAGTTGCAACTTAGCTGTTCTTCACAGCAGATTCCATGAGGCAGGTGGGATGAAGTCACTAAACCACAGAGGAGTCAAGTGCTTTCCCAGAGGTCACAGAGAATGTCAGTGGAGAGGCTGACTTTTAAGCTCAAAGGCCTCAGATCTTGGATTCTTGTAGCTCGGAACTCTGCTCCTTACTCCAAGCCTTTTTTTCCATTGCACAAAAGATAAAATGGCATATTTATGAGAAGAACGCATTTTTGGCCACCCAGGTAGGGGTGAGCTTATTCTGCATATCGTGAAAGGGGATGCTGTTTAGAATTGGGCACCATTTGTCATACTAGAACGTTAGAAGGTCAGCCCAGAATCCAACTTAAATTCATCCTGGTACATTTCTTTGTATTTGATATAGCCTGGACAGTCAGTACTCTATAGCGAGGCCCATAATTATGTCTTCCCGCTGTTTTCTTGTCTTCAGGCTTTGAAAACTCCATCCAGTTCTGCCTGTTGCAACCTTTGACTCAGTCAGTATTCAACAGGCACCATTCTCAATAAATTGCTTAAGATATGGAATCCTCATTTGTATTCCATATTCTGACAAATGCTTGATGATTGCTGAGTATATAGCAAGGTTTATTTCACTCTTTCTATGGGTTACACTTTGCTTAGCTATATATATGTATGTATGTATATATGTCCTTGTTGTACACTGGGACAATCACAGAGCAGGAAGTTGGTTGACCTGGGTTCATAGGATTGTAGGATCGGGATAAGATTTGTGATTTATTAGTAAAGACAATTCCAGAAATTTCTTCTATGAAGCCAGGTTGGCACCTTCTCTGAAAACTATAGTCTTAGAGAATTTGCCCATGGCACTGAGCACTGGGCTTGGAGTCAGGAAGATCTGAGTTCAAACCCAGACTCACACTTACTAGCTGTGTGTCTAACTTAACCTCTGATGCCTCAGTTTTCTCAACTGTAAATGAGAATAATAATATCATCTGCTTCCCGGAGTTGTAAGGATAAAATCAAATGAGACAAAATTAGATATCTGTAAGGCACCTAGCACAATGCTTGGCACATAGTAGGCACTTAATAAATAAATGCTTGTTTCCTTTTCCCCAAAATGACCCGAGGTCACACAGCCAATATAGATAAGTCATCCTCCATCTGAGGCCAGCTCTCTAGCCACTATGCCCTATTGCTTCTTCATAAGATTATAAAATTATAGATTTAGAACTGGAAGAGATCTAAGAGGTCATTTAATCTGGCCCTTTCATTGTACAGACAAGCCAGCTGAGGCCGCAAGAAGTGAATGGCCTGGCCAAGGTAGCGACTGAAAAACATGGGATTCAAACTCAGGTGCGCTAGTCCTGGTCTTGCCACTAAGTGATTGTGTGTACTTGGCTGGCACTCTTTCCTTATGTAAAATCAATAGACATAATTTCTAAGGTTACCCTGAGCTTGTACAACTGTGGTCACCTTTTATGCAGGTCAGTATAATACTTAAAAAAATTTAACATCAGTTCTGTCACATAAACTCAGAGGACTAGGGCTACTTAGGCCAAGAGTTACCATGAGAACTAGCTGGAGGCCTGGAGCCAGCATATTGACAATTAAAGGCACTCAGATAACTAGTGATGTCTAGCCCTCTCCAAGACCAGGGGCTGTGAGTTTGCTGGCACCGATATTTTATGGAGATGCATTTACCTGAGAAGGGTAATAGGTTGAGATCTGTAAACAAACTTCTTTCTTATTCCCTGGTTTTATTGTGATAGTCATAGCAATGGAATGAACACTTATGCCTGGCTAATAATCCCACTCCCCTTGAAGTGTTACAGCATTTTTTATTAACTACAGTATACACACACACAGACACACACACACACACACACACACAGAACATGTTATTTAAAGCTGGTTATCATTTTATAGCTTCTCAGTATTTTGGCCAAATGGGTAAGGCATATATGGGTGAATTACGGCATAACTGCCATATCCATTTCCCCCAGTCTTTGGTCCTGAGGTCAAGGTACTAGCTGTCCTTTTTCCTAGCTTATCCAAACTCAGAAAAAAGCCAAATTCAAATTCAGAAAATCTATCCTTCCCTGGGAAATAGGGGCATTAGATTTGAAAAGGGTGGTACTGGGAGTCAAAATTATCTTGGACAATTAGTCCATAAAGTTGTCATCTAGGATCAGAGTGAAATATAATTTGTGTCCCTTCAATAATGGCTCATGGAAATTCTAGTTTAAAGGTTTTTTCACCTTTGTGGTTGAATCTCCTTAACCTAATCAATACAATCTGATAAGCACACCTACTCTATGCAAGACAAGCTAGCACAATTAGGCTTTGAACCCTCAAAATGTTACATATGAAACAGCATTGCTCTCCCTCCCGTTTCTCCCTTAAATTTTTCTTTCTCTAGTGTCATGAGTTTTGATGACAACCACAACTTAGTGGTTATTGCTTGTGGTAGCATCTGCAATGTGATTAACATCCAGGAAGCTGTGGACTTATCTAAGCTAAGATCAGTGAAGTGGCTGAAAATGAGAAGAAGTTAAGGATGCTCTCCTCTTTTATAGGAAAGCTGTTAGATTAATTCCTGGTCCTTGGAACCTCTGGAGATGGCACTGGGCATGATCAGAATCATCTGTTTCAAAGCCTGAAGCACAATACTGGCCCTGTCTGAGTGTAGCAAGGGAAGAATGAAGGAGCTGTGGCCCTTGCTAGAAATGGAAATGAGAATACCAAGCAGGAGGAGCCACTGTCCATACTTAATTGGGTAAGTAAGCAAATATTAAGCATCTGCTATGTGCCAGGCACTGTGTGACCCTGGGCAAGTTTACTTCACCCTGTTTGCCTCAGTTTCCACATCTGTAAAATGAGCTGGAGAAGAAAATGGCAAACCCCTCCAGTATTTTTGCCAAGAAAACACAAAATTCATCTAGAAGAACAAAAGGTCAAGAATATCAAGAGAATTAATGAAAAAAAAATACAAAGGAAGGTGGCCTTGCAATACCTACACACACAAACTATATTATAAAGCAGTAACCATCAAACTATCTGGTACTAGCTAAGAAATAGAGTGGCAGATCAGTGGAATAGATTAGGTACATAAGACACAGTAATCAATGACCACAGCAACCTGATGTTTGATAAACCCAAAGACCCCAGCTTTTGGGATAAGAACTCACTATCTGACAAAAACTGTTGGGAAACCTGGAAAACAACAGGACAAAAATTAGGTATAGACCAATATCTCACAATGTATACCATGACAAGGTCAAAGCAGATTTAGACATAAAGGTTGATACCATAAGCAAATTAGAAGGAATGGTCTACCCGTCAGATTGATGGGGAGGGGAAGAAAACACGAAATGGGGTCATAAATAGTTGGACACCACTAAAACAAATGGAGAACAACAGAAATGTTCCAGGCAATGGGCTAAGTATCCGGCTACCTTCGATTGTTTACTGGACCAGTAAGTATTTGTCCCAAGGACAAAATATCTTCATGTTTGAAAGCAATCCAAAATGGAATCAGGTTGGTGGACGCCCCCATCTGTACTTCAAAACACATAGAAAACACTAACAATTCCAGCTTCAAGAATTAGTGGAGTTAAAGGATGAGGAGTGGGAAAAGAATGATCAAAATGTTTATGATCACAAAAGGTATGGATAAGACCAACAATGTATCCAGCAGATACTGGTGTACTAGAATTGGAAGTAACACCATTTGAATCCTTAAAGAGGTAAGGTTAACACAAATAAAGGAAGCACTTTTCCCCACTAACTTATAAAACATATTACCCAAGCGTAATACCCCAAGTATAAACAACATAATATGGTGAACATATTACCCCAAGAAGTTGCATAGGCTGAATAAACAGATTCAAGAGAGGCTTGATGGATCCACAGCAGACTATTAGGAGAGACTAGGATATCTGAACTTTAGTCTCTGAGGCTGATGACAATTAGGACGAATATATTCTTCACCTATACTTCCATTAGCACTACTGCCAGAGATAGAACATTGAACATGATCTGATCCAGTATAGCAATTCTATTCTTTCAACCCATTATTAATAAAAAGTGACATTTACATAATTTTTCAAAGTTTATAAGATGCTTTACATGTATGAGCTCCTTTCAGCCTCAGAACAATTGTGTGAAGTAAGTACTAAGGCATTATTCCCATTTTGTAGATGAAAAAGGATGGATAAGTTAGGTATCTTGCCTTCTATCTCATAGTTAGTAATTTTAGAGGCAAGATTTGAATCCAGGTCCTTTTTAAAAAAACCAAATACAGTATTTTAGTCTCTCTAACATTCATTCACCTTTCAGCATTTATTAAGTGCCTACTATGGGCAACGCACTATGTTGAGTTTTAAAGCAGACTGAGCCCTTGATACTCTGGCTTTAACTTACCCTTCCTGGATTATCATACATTACTCTCTTTCACATACTGTATATCACATTCCAGCCAAAGTGACCAGCTTGCTGTCCTCTGAACTTAACATTTCATTTAGTGTTTCCATTACATTGTGTCCCCCAGACCTGAAGTGTTCTACCTCTGCCTTGTAGAATCACTAGCTTCCTTCAGGTCTCTATTTACATGCCACCTGCTCCAGGATCTGTGTCCTGGATGCCCTGATTATTAGTATTTTCTCATTTATTATCATTTTCTTGTATGTTTTTATCTGTGCATATGTTGTATCAAGTGATGTTCTGATAAATGTTTAATAATAGGCTCTCCATGTAAAAAAAATGCAGGATACATTTTTAAGTTAATCTGCATTATTAATATTTTCTACATTACTTAAGTCTAGACCATGGCCACTAATCAATTAATCTTTGGTTTGTATAGTATTTACTTATTTCTGAAGTGTAAATGCTTGCACTGAAAATTTAACAATTGGCTTTTGTGAGCAGGTGTGAGCTGGCTTCTACACACCCCTGGCTGAATCTGTTTAGTCGAATTAAACTCCTTGAGAGCAGGGACAATTTTGAATTTTGCCCTTGTATCTTCAGCACCTTGTACAACGCTCCCTCCCCCCCCAAACAACAGATGCTTAATAAATGCTTACTGGATTAAAAAAAATGCAAGATATGATTTCTGCCTTCAGTTTTTCTCTTGAGCTCCAATCACATAGCACTAAATACCTAGCAGAGGTTTCAAATTGGATATGCACAGATATTTCAAGCTCAAAGTGTCCAAAACAGAATCCAACCCTTATCCCAACTTTATTATTTCTGTCAAGGGGACCACTGTCCTTCTAGTTGCCTAGATCCACAACCTCAATGTCATCCTTGACTTCTCACTCTCCCTCACCCTATGAATAAAATTAGTTGTCAAATCTTATCATTTCTACCTTGACAATGTCTCTCACATGCACCTCCTTCTTTCTATGTTCACTTGGTTACTCTAATTCAGGCCCTCAGAATAGCCTCCTAAAGGTCTCTGCTTCAAGTTTCTTCCCACTCCACTCCATCCTCCTACACACACACAAAAATGATTTTCAAAAACCCACAGGTCTGACCATTTTGCTTCCCTTCTCAATAAATTCCAATGGCTCCCTATTGTCTTTATGACCAAATGTAAATTCTTCAGTTTGACTTTTAGAGCCCTTTACAAGCCAGCCCCAAACTATCTTTTGAACCTTGTTATAGAACATTCCTTTTCTTGCACTCTGAGGTTTGCCTGGATTGGCCTTCTCTCTGGGTTTTACACATAACACTCAGTCTGCCATCTTTAGACCTTTGTACTAGCTGTCTGTCTCCTATGCCCAAAATGAACTCTGTCCTCACCTTTACCTCTTTGAATCCTTTATTTCCTTCTGAGCTCAGTTCAAGTGCCACCTTCTCCTAAAGACTTTTCTGATTCCCCCTCAGCTGATAGCAAAAATTACCTTGTATTAATTTTATATCATTGAGTGTCAGACTTTATATTCTTGGGCTCAAAGACTGCTGCCCATGGCAACTGTAGCCATGAAGTTAAAAGATGCTTGCTCCTTGGAAGGAAAACTATAGGGGGCAGAGCCAAGATGGCAGAGTAAAAGCAGGAATTTGCTTGAGTTCCCACTCCAACCACCTCCAATGCCTGTAAAATGTGACTTTAAACAAATTTTAGAGCCACAGACTAACAGAGAGAAACAAATCCTGCTGAAGGCAGCCTGACAGGCCGACAGGAAGGGTCTATCACACCAAGCTGGGAGCTCAGTGTAGTCCTACGAGAGCCACCCAGGCCCAGACCCGAGGCGGCCCTGACCCAGCCCAGACCAGCCTGAGAAGACTTCAGGAGAGTGAATCACTGGCAGCTGTGGTGGTTTCTAGACTTCCTAAGCCATAAACACCAAAAAGAAAGAAAAAGGTCAGTGGGGAAATCTGTTGGAACAGGGTGATGGAAGAGCAGGGTCTGGCCCCTGCCCCTGCACCTCTGGGGGCAGAGGTGCAGGGGCTGCAGCTGCTGCCCTGTGGCTACCTCTGGAGCTCCTGGCCTGCAGATTGTAGGGGGACCAAGCAATCATTCAGAGTGTAATTGTTCTTGTTTTGACATGCTTGGATCTGGGTCACAATCTTGGGTGGTGGTCCTGGGGTATGTGACCACTGTGCCAGAGCTTGTGGTGGCTGTAGAGAGGGTGTCCTCCTCAGACCTCTGGCAACTGCAAAAATCCCAGCAATTTGGGACACAGCTCGTCTCCACTCTGGAAACAGAGTTCTACCATGTCAAAGAGCTCAAAAGTCAAGTAATTGGCTGGCAAGATGAGCAAGCAGAAGAAGCGCAATCAGACCACAGAATCTTTTTTGGGGCACAAAATGGATCAAAACATGGAACAGAAGGAAGGAAAGCTACAGCAAATCTGGACAGCATACTAAAAAGCAGAGACATCACCTCACCAACAAAGGGCTATATTGTCAAAACTATGGTTTTTCCAGTAGCAACGCATGGCTGTGAGAGTTGGAATATAAGGAAAGCTGAATACAACAGAATAAAACTGTGGCACTGGAGAAGACTTTTGAGAGTCCCTTGACAGCAAAGAGATTAAATTAGTCAATAACTAAAGAAATTAATTCAGGCTATTCACTGGAAGGTCAAATACTGAAGCAGAAACGTAAATATTTTGACTACATAATGAGAATATGGGACTCTTTGGAAGAGATTCTGATGCTGGGAAAGACCATAGGCAAAGGGAAAAAGGGATGTCAGAGGATGAGATAGAAAGTATCATGGAAACAATGACATGAACTTGGACAGAATTTAAGAGAAAGCAGAGGACACTGGAATGCCATGGTTCATAGGGTCATGAGGAGTCAGATATGACTGAACAACAAAAATCTATATACGCATATGTATATAAAATGTACATTATCTATGTATATAATGTTATACGTTGTTTCCATTTCCCCTCCACAATAGAATGTAAGCTCTTCCAAGGCAGGGACTGTTGCATTTTTGTCTTCTTATTCTCAGCATCTAGCACAGTGACTGGTACGTAATAGGCTCTTAATAAATGTTTGTTAATGAAGGGGGGAAGCATATTCTTAGATTTTCTTTAGGGTTAAGCTTCATCATTATAATTTCACAGCCTTTAGTTTTCATTGTTTAGTTGGTGGTGGTATTGCAACTTTTCTTTTATATTGTTATAAGTATAACACATTGTTTTCCTGGTTTGGCTTACTTTGCTTTGCATCAATCCTTATGTATTCCTATTTATAGTTTCCCATAGCCCAGCAATATTCTGTTATACTCATGTACCATGCAATTCTTTAATACATTCCCCAATCAATGGACATATGTTTTGTTTTTGACTCTTTTTGTTTAAAAGGAAAAAAGCTCTGTTTTTGACTATCTTAGATGACTTCCTTTTAGTATCTTCAGTGAATACTCTAGCTAGTTCCTAGTATTTCATCATCAGCAGAGCAGTACAAAGAAATGGAAATTCATGCCAAGGTAACAATCAATAATTATTTAATTAATGTTGTAGAGAACCTACAAATGCATTATCCTTTCTAGTAGGAACTATGATTTTTAAGAGCTGCCTTCAGAAACCTAACTGATATTCTTCTTCCCTCTTGTCTTCTGCAATCCATGCATGTAATGATAGTCATGTTTTACATTTATACAGTTCTTTAAAAATTGCAAAGCATTTTCTTACCACACCATTTTGAATAGCCAGGACACATATTATCTCTATTCTACACATGAGGAAACTGAGGCTCAGGGGTTCATGGCTGTGGGGCATTCAGTTACCACTGGAGCAAGTATTCACACCCAGAACTTCTGACTTCAAGTCCAGTTTTCTTCCCATTATATTAAAAATTTAGGGAGAACCCAAATTTTAGGTGCTTGGCAGACATATAGTGGAGAAAGAAGATATGACTTTTTTTCCTAAGACTGCAGAAAACCATGCTCACCGTCTTCAAGTATTTGAAGCAACGTCATGAGGATGCCAAAAAAATTGCTGTGCTTGGACCAAAAAAGACAGAATTAGGAACAACGGTCTTCTTGTCTCTAGGCCCAGTGCTTTATCCACTTCACCACCTAGTCACCCATCATTGTTATTAATTGGTAGTATTTACATAGCACTTACTATATTCCAAGCACAGTGCTAAATGTTGGGGATACAAAAAAAAGACAGTTCCTACCCTCAAGAAGCTTATAACCTAATGGGGGAAAAACAACACAAAAGGAGCTGAACAGTTAGAGTGGGTAGTGGAGGAATATACCTTACGGAGGGAGGCATGGCAGAAAAGTAAGAGAAGTCCCAAAGTAGTGCATCTAGTTGAGAAATGAGGAGATGTTCTAAGCTGAGTTCCCTCCTTAAATGGAGTTTTTAGAGTTCATAATTCTACCTTCCAATCTGAAGGACAAAGGGTGGTAATGAGGTGGAATCCCAAGGCTGATGGGATCTTGCAAGATAATGAGGTTTTCCTAACAATGAGTTTTGTGAGGCATTGTGGGAAAAGTCAGACAAGTCCCAAAGAAGTGCAGTCAGGTGAGAAATGAGGTAAGTGCTATTATTATCTCCACTTTACATTTGAAGAAAATGAGGCAAACAGTGGTTAAGTGACAAAGCTAGTAAGAGTCTGATGCCAAATTTGAATTCAGGTCTTCTTAGACTCTATGCTTGGTATTCTATCCACTTTTGTGGTGGACATGAATTGGAAACAAAAGAGATGTCTATTGACTGGGAAATGGTTAATAATTTGTGATGTGAATATAACGGAATACTGCTGTGCTATAAGAAATAATAATATAGAGAAACATGGGAAGATTGATGTGAACAGATGCAAAGTGAAATAAATAGAATCAACAAAACACTGTATAATTAATAATGACCGTGCCTGTTTCCAAAGAATAGATGAGAAAATGCATGTTGAGAGATGGCAGATATGAAACAAAAGGTCACTTTATAGGGCTTTATTTCTTAAATATTTTGGGGTAGCTAGGTGGCTCAGTGGCTAGAGTGCCAAGCCTGGAGTCAGGAAGACTCTGTCTTCCTGAGTTCAAATCTGGCCTCAGACACTTGCTAGCTCTGTGACTCTGGGCAAGTCACTTAACCCTGTTTGTCTCAGTTTCTTCATCTGTAAAATGAGCTGGAGAAGGAAAGGGCTAACTACTTCAGTATCTTTGCCAAGAAAATCCGAAATGAGGTTACAGAGTCAGACACGACAGAAACAACAACAAAATCAACAGCTATTGATAGAAATTATTTAAAACACTCATGAGGAGAGTAAAAGGTCACTTTATAGGGCTCTATTTCAGAAATCTTTCTCCACCGAACTATGTAGATGGTCTTTATTGCCAAGCTTAAATTATATCCACGTTAAAGAGGAAGAAGGGTTTAGTGCATTCCTTTGGGGAGAATGGAAACAATTTATTTTGTTTGTTTCTAATGTAAGAGGGTTGGCTCCAAAATCTCAATGTGAGGTCTGAGAATCTGGACTGTTGGATTGCTCGCCAGCCAAGAGACCTTATCAGGTGATTGGAACAGCAGGAGCAGCCCATGATAAAGGCAGTGCATGTAACATAGGCCCTGGCTTTAGCTTTGGAATAAATGTTTAGTCGAGATTTGATATGACTAGAAATGATTTCATGACCTTTTATTTTAGCATAACGTATTTTTGCTTGCTTGTTTTTATTTTTAAATTAAAACCTCCTGCAGCTTGACTCATACTAAACAGAGCTGACCTGGATTGTACTCCTGCCTCTAACCCTAACTCACTGTATGACCTTGAATAAGCCCCTTCATCTTTCTGAGCCTCAGCTTCCTTGTTTGTAAAAACGAGGGGGCTGGAACAGATGATTGCTAATAGACTGCAGAGTCTCTTCCAGCTATGAAATTCTATGACTTGAGAGGATTTTTTTTTCATCAATGAGAACCAGAAAATGAAATTGACCAGGATCATATTTCATTATCTCTGGAAGAGCAAAGTGGAAAGGCACAAATTCAAACAGCCTGGATGATGACAAATAAATGAGATTTTGGAAAGACACTCAGGGTTCTCAACATGGATGAGGTTATTCAGAACAGAAGCATGATTTTTCTTTTGATGGTATTTCTTGTAAGCCTGTTTATTACTATTCATTTCCAAAGGTGGGCTCAGCCTTGTAACAGAGGGTACAGCCTTGTAATTGGAAATCTGCAAGTGTCTGTACTCAGCCTCAAGGTTAATATGGGTGGCATAAATAAAAAGGAAAACGCATCCTTCTCACGGCTCCCAAGCCTCTAATCAGACTGCCAGTGTGTTCAGTGATATATTGCCTTTTTCTATTTTCAGAGAAGAGCAATATACTTTGAGTTGGCCCAATGCTGTCTGATTGCTTCACAAAAACCAATCAATAACAGCCAGGTAAAGTTTTCTGCAAGGCATATACATCTTAGCATGGGGTGACCAGCTGTTGTGAGAGTCTGGAATAAGGCCAGTTTCCCACTGGGTAGTCCCAGGGAAATGATCCTGAACCTAGGGTTTTGTTTGGATTTCAATGGAACATAATCGGGAGACATCTGGTCCCCCACCTTGTGCTGGCTTGGCTGCAATTCCTCTACAATGGCACTGTGCACCTCCTGCGGGGTCTCCTGTGAGTGCCAGGCAGCAGCTCCCTGCCCTTCACCAACTGCCAATCAGGTTTTCACAGTGGGATCAGAAAAGGGACACACAGGGCACTGAAGATGCCTACTGAGACAGCCTTGCAAAATGATGTTTAAAATATAATTTGGGTCCCCAGTGATCTGCTAAAGTTATTATTATTTTTTCACCAGCCCTGGACAAGGCAACAGGCAAGGAACAGTTACAAAGACGACTTTGGAGGGAAGGTTAAAGCTTAAAGAAAAGCATTTGCACATGAAGATGAGAAAATGACCACTTTGGGGAGAAAAAGAATGAGGAGGAGAACAAGGAGGGTAGGAAATGACTAAAGAATAAGTTAAAGGAAAGGCAGAATATCTGGAATATTAAAGGAAAATATGAAGAATGATGAGGCAAAAATGGTGGTAAGAAAAAAAAGGAAGAGACTAGAAGGGACAGATTCTCGTTGGAAGAGAGGAAGCAGGCAAAAAAGAGGAATAAGACGAAAGTCTGGAAATCAAAGGATTAAGAGGTGTTTTTCTTTTTGTGTTTTTGGAGAAGGGGGAGGGCAAGCACAGATAGATCACTGGAGGGAAAGAAAATCCAGAAAGGGGGATCAAAATGTAGAGAATAAGCACAAAGGCTACCAAAAAGGAGACTATTTGGTCATATAAGTCATCGTCTGGGACATATCAAAATGTGTGAGCAGCATAAGGAGTAACTGGGGCCATATCAAGTAGCTTTACAATACAGACAAGCCACAGAGGATATGGCTGACTGAATCTGATGGTTTTAATTTTTCCCCATGTCACATAGCCAGAACCTAATAAAAAGGACTGAGGAGAACTAGGATTTATGGAGGAAGGAGTACAAAGTATCAGCCATACTGGGACCCTTAAGGAAACTACACCAGGAAAAGCAGAATTCAATTCACTCTAATTCAATAAACTTTTACTTAGCACATATTACATGCAAGATGAGCATGAAGATGAACTAAAATAACAAGATGTACAGTTCCTTCCTTCAAAGAGCTTATAGAACGTTGAGCTGAACAATAGGAAGCAAAAAGAAGAGGCATAAAGGATCTTGGAAGTCAAAGTTAGAAATGAAATAGGTGTTGGTGAAGAGAAGGTGAAAATTCAGTTCTACAAATGTATTGAGCAGCTGCTACGTGCCAGGCACTGGGGGTACAGCAACAATACAGAAACACTGGGAGGGTACATTAGGAGGAAAGTGGGAGAAGGTTTTGATCCAGGTAGGTAAATACAATGTATGTACATAGTTATATGAAGTAGTTTCAGGAGGTAGAGTAGTATTACCAACTGAGGGAATTAGGAAAGGTCTACGTAGGAGTAACACGAGCTATATTCTTTTAGGAAAATAAAGATGTTTTTCTCCCTTCTCTGCCAACAGAGGGATAAGCCATAAATATATTCTCTCCTGTCCTGTAAGTGCAAAGGAGTAGTCCTACATAGATACAACGTTATGAGAAATTTGAGAAGCAAGAAGCTGCTTTCAGCCTGGGTGAGATCAGATAATGACGATGACGATGATGATGACAAGAAGTAAGATTTTTAAAGTATCTACTATGTGCTAGGCACTGTTCTAAGTGCTTGACAAATATCATCCTATTTGGTCCTCACATAACTCTGTGAAGGTATGTGCTGTTGTTTTCTCCATCTAACAGTTGAGGAAATTGAGGCAAACAGAGGTTATGTGACTTGCCCAGGGTCACAGAGTTAGAAAGCATCTAAGGCTGATTTTGAAGCCAGGTCTTCCTAACTCCAGGTCTGGTACTCTATCTCCTGCACCACATTTGAATCCTGATTTATCTGTGATACTGCTTTGTGCCTGTTATCTTTCACCTTCTTACCCAGAATGCTCTATGAACCAGTCTTAATGCTTTTCACATACAACCTCAAAAGTTTCTCTCCAAAACATCTAGTGCTGTGAGTTCTGGGATTGCTCCTGATCTATAATAAAGATAATGATTCTGTCACCATTTTTTTTTGAGGTTTCTTTTTTTAAAAAATTAGCTTATTTGTTTACTTTTAGTTTACAAGATTCAGTTTCACAATCCCTCGAGTTTCAAATTTTTTCCCCCTCCCTCTCCTCCTCCCTCACCTCCATGGTGTGCAATCAAATATAGGATCTGCAAATACCTTCACATTATACATTAGTAAGGCTGTAAAGAAAGATTATAACCAATGGACTGAACAATGGGAAAGAGGAAACAAAACAAGAAAAAGAAAGAGAGAAGGTAGTTTGCTTCAGTCTGCATTTAAACTCTGTTCTTTCTAGATCTTTCTCTGAATGCATACATCTCTTTCCATTATGAGTCTTTTGGAGTTGTCTTATAACCTTGCATTGCTGAGTGGAGCCCAGTCTATCAAAGTTGGTCATCACACATACATTGTGTCTGTAATTGTGTACAAATTTCTCCTGGTTCTGCTCTTCTCACTCAACATCAGTTTGGCTAAGTCTCTCCAGGTTATTATAAAGTCCATCTGCTCCTTATTTCTTATAGCACAATAATATTCCATTACATTCATATACCACAACTTGTTTAGCCATTCCCCAATGGATGGGTATCCTGTTGATTTCCAATTCTTTGCCACCACAAAAAAGAGCTGCTATAAATATTTTTGTACATATAGGGCCTCTTCCCACTTCTACGATCTCTTTGGGATA
>CM053586.1:80666061-80685868 GCA_028646515.1 Pseudochirops corinnae | reverse complement strand
CTTGTTCAATTTCTTTTTCTGAGATGGGATTATTTAAGTAATTTACTTCCTCTTCAGTTCATCTGGGCAACATATATATATAAAATATACAATTGGGCAAAATATTCCCAATTATTGTTTTAATTTCCTCTTCATTGGAGGTAGATTCACCCTTTTCATTTTTGATACTCATAATTTGATTTTCTTCTTTTTTTTTTTTTATCATATTGAGTAAAGGTCTATCAATTTTATTGTTTTTTTTTTCATAAAACCTCTGTCATCATTTCTTAAAGAATTTTAAGTAGTGCAAAATGGTCACCACAATGAAGACACAACAAACTACTTCAGCCAGCAAACATCAGATCTCCTTGCCAAATGGTATTCTAGGAGAACACCAGATTTGAATACAAGCTCGTTCGTAAAAAATTGTGTAGGTGGATTGTAGAGGATTATGATTAGCATCCCTTCAGTCAGTCAGTAAACACTGGTTAAGCACCTTCTTTATGCCAGGCGCAGTGTTAGTTGCTGGGGATACAAAGAAAGGCAAAATATAATGCTTGTCCTGGAGAAGCTCACAATCTAATGGGGGAGACGAGAAACAAATAACAGTGTACAAATAATACAGGACACAGAAGGAAGGCACTAGAATTAAGGAGACTGCAAAAGTCTTCCTGGAGAAGGTGAGATTTTAGCTGCGACTTCAAAAACCGAAAAGCAGTAAAGAGGGAAAGGGGGCTGCAGAAATTTTTGCATGAAATGCAAATATTAAATCAATCAATAGACACGTATTAAATACTTACTACGTACCAGGAACTGTACAAAACATTCAGGACACAAAAAAGGCAAAAAGACAGTTCTTGTTCTCAAGGTTAGCAATTACAAGATTATTTACAAGAGCAATTACAGATGAAGATGGAAAATGGGGCAATTTTTTTAGTGCTGCTAGAGTGATCTAGTATCATCACTGTTCGGAATAGAGACATAAATTTGGACTTTAATGCCTTAATATCTGATATGCTATACCAGAAATTGGAAATGGTATTTAAGATGCAATTAAGGAATGAGTGGCCGGTCCTTACCAAATACAAATTAGAAGACAACAAACTTGTGGCGACACAGCAAGTAAGCACAAGGGGCTGATTTTCAAGCTCTATCAAAGGTATGCCAAAAACATATTAAACAGAGAATGGGAAAGATTATGGATAGTACTACTCTCCAAAAAGGGAACAAAAATATAGCAAGAACTGGTAGGTTACAGGATCACTTTCTCATCTCTGTTACAACTTCACAAGAATGATCTCTGTGTACATATACATGATATGCATGTACATATTCCTTGATGGTTACTATGGAAATTCAAGTCAGCACAAATTTATTAAATGTCTGCTACGTACAAGGTAAAATGCTAGGTGACTGGGCATATAAAACAGAAGGAAAGAGTCTCTAACCTAAAAAAGCCTATATTATACCAAGATAAGGGAAGAGAGAGGTTTTTCAAAGATTTTCTACAACAAAGCACGCCTTCACAATTGATTGAGGGATATAGAAAATACCAGATCTCATAATATTTACTTTTTGTTAGTAATCCCTGCCTTTAAAAAAGGTATTTAGCTCAGTAAAGCAAAATATAGTCATCTACTCATTCCTCCAACAAAAACATATTGTAAGATCATCCTTTATAGATGTAAACACACAGATAATTTTTTTCAATCATACCCTCTGTCAATATAAATTTAGAAAGGGGAGAAGTATGTTTACCATTGGTGTTGGTTACTGTTCAAGAACCCTTAAAGAGCAAGGCTTCTTAAGCTGTGGTCCAAAGTCCATGCACAGATTTCAGTCTGTGCACTTGGTTGAGGGAAAAATTATTTTTATTTTTTATTAAACCTTGGCTTCTTTTGTAGTCATATTAATTATTCTGAGAATGGGTCCATAGGCTTCACCAGACTGCAAAAGGAGTCCATAACACACACAGAAAAAGGAAAGAATTTCTGCTATAGAAGTGTTTCGAAATCAGGGCAGTCATTCTACTGTTATACAAAAGACTTGAGATGAAATAATTTTTTTAAAAAGCTATGATTTACAGAGAAGGAACTCATAATTTTTTTGTTTATTACCCTATAGTTTACACAATAAAATTCTACATATTCTTAGCTCCAAATGTTTCAGATTGCTTTAGGATTAAATTCTCCAAACAGGTCTACTGGACTCTCAGAAGCCTAGCAAATATTTCAGTTGTTTTCTCTCCATCTCCTCCTCTCTCTGAGGCTCTTCTATTTTCTATTGTATGTGTTAGTTGTACATCCTTGATAAGTGATAGGAGCCAGAGAAGAAAAAAGTAAAGAGAAAAGTGAAGAAAGGGTTGCAAGAGTGCTATGGTACCTCAACAACTGCCTCAAAACAGGCTATACTGTTTATAGAGAGAAACACTATTTACATGTCACTCACGTGGAATTATATTTGCAGCAGTCCTTTGTCATATGCCTGGATTTCACTTTCTGGAAAATTCTAGTATAGACCACTATTTAAGCCTAAAAATTATATTGCCTCCTAAAAATCTGTTGCTTACTTGATTGTGAAACACCTTACCCCCCAAAAAAACCCCATAACCCCCAAAATCTGTTACTTTGGGTTCACTGCTGGTGCAAGTTGGCTCACTTTAACACTGTATAATTCTGTGTAAAAATCCTATCATTTTAAATGCCCATAAGAACTTATACTTCTTAAAATCAACTTGATTATGTTCATAGCAAGGAAACCATCTTCCAAGTTTTTTTCTTTTGAGAAAGAAGTCATCAAAGATTTTTGAGGGGTTCTCTAACCCTCCACCCTAAAATATACTCTCAGATTTTCTTTGGGGTTCTCTCATCCTCTACCTGACAATGTACTCTCAAATTTACATCTTGAAGGATGCCTGAGTTGAAATAGAGCAATTCTGATGCCAGGAACCTAAGGGCAACATGTGAGCTGCTAGAGGGCTAGAATCTTTCCTATGCCTAATAATTCTTTCTGCCTCTTATTGGCCTTTCAAATACTGCTGTCAAAGTAGTCTGCAATTTTAAGGAGAAAAAATACCTTGGAAATGATGTCATCTCTGCTTTAACAACATGAAGTATTTATTTTAATATTTCCTATGCTGCCTGGATTATGTAAGCCCATTTGCTTTCCCTTGGTACAGTTTAAATTTACAAATGGATTGAATGCACCAATATTTTTGCTAAGCAATAGTATCAAAACACTTCCTCTTGCAAATTCCTAGACTGACTTCTGTTATTTATCTCACTAAATAACCAGGGCTCTAGTAATTGCTGAAAAGCTTTTAGCAGTAGCACCTTGAAAGTGACACACTCCTCCATTTTTAAAAGGGATGTTATATTAGATGGCAGTAACTCATACTTGTTCTGAAAGATAATCATCTGGGAGGAACTGACCACAACTAACCATTTGCTCTTCCCAGAAGTATAAAGAGAATCAGCCAACTTAAATTTAATGCAGTAAAAGCAGGAGGGCAAAAAGGATTTCAACAGTCTCTGTTCTAATATTTTACAGTTGTAGTGTTCATATTTAATAGATGTAAGAGTTGGAAGGGGCCTCAGAGATCATCTAGTCCAATCCCTTTACTTTACAGAAGAGAGAACTGAGACCTGGAGAAGAAATGACAGAGCTGTTTAGTTAGTGCATTGTTCTTACTACCTTCACTTAATGGGGGGCACTAAAGTGGATATCTTTATTCTCTTTATGTCTTTTATTCGCTTTCTGGTTTAATAAAGTTTCCTTTCATCTGGCCTTATTTCTTGCATTCTTAAATTTATCACATTTTGGAGTTAGTTAAGAAACATTTCCATTTCTTAAGGAGATTTATGAATTAAATTCATGCAAAGACATTTAATAAATGCTTAGTTCTAAGGAAAGCTATAATGTATTTAAATCATCAACAAGCATTTATCAAATACTTATTATGTGCCAGGCACAATGATAAGCTCTGGGGATACAAAGAAAAGCAAAAATTGTCCTTGCCTTCAAGTAGCAAATAATCGAATGGACGAGGATTGCCACTTTTCAAATATCACTATGGTATCTGACTCTTAAAGTGCCAGGATATGGTAAACCATGAAAGGCAACCAAGTCTGCTCTTCTGCTCTCAATGTCATACTAATATGGCATTTCATTGACTTAGATTGCAGCTTCTATCTGCAAACAAATCAGATTATATGCCTGAAACTCTAGAATTTCTTTTTTGCTACTGATAATCTCCTTTCCCCTAAGAGCTATTCATTTTTTTGGAAGTAAGTACTACATGAATAAAGGAAAGAATGAAGCCTCAAAGTACTTTTGAATATAAGGGTGCTACTGATGTAGGAAGTAGGACAACGAACTGGAGATGTTTTTCTTTTTTTTTTTTTTTTTTAATATTTTCTTTTATTTATTTTTAGTTTACATCATTCATTTCCACGAGATTTTGAGTTACAAATTTTCTCCCCATCTTTCCCCTACCCCCCCCAAAACAGCCATCCCCTTGTATAACCCCTCCCCCAATCTAATCTCTCCTATGTCCTCCTCTATCACTCCTCTAACTTTCCAATAGGGCAGGATGGATTGGAGGTATTTTTCAATAGCCTACTCAGTTATTCATCCCCAAAGCATCAATAAACAGATTATCTATAATATAAAAGAATACATGTTAATTTCATTAAATAGACACTAAACAAGGTGCTATGTGAGCCAGGAGGAAAGAACAAGGGGAGGGTGACTTTGTGGAGGAGGTAGCCTTTTGAGTTGGACTTTTAAGGATAAGTAGAAATTCTAAAAAGGGGAAAACAAATCGTACATATATTACTTATCCTTTTAGAAGTCAATGACATATTGGAGTTAGGATGAAGTGTTTGTGGGCATGGAACAGAGTAAAGATGCCATATAATAGATAAAATTCCCCCTACAAGGAATCTGTGAACTTGACCTTATTATAACCCTTGTAGCACAACTGAGGTAACCTGTAATCAATGAAGATAACTAACCCCAGAAGTCGAAAATTCAAAGTTATTCCTCGGCATTTAATAAATCATGGTAATGGAAGGGTATCAAACAAGTAGATAATATTCCTTGTCTTTGATGAGATTATTGTATAGTCAAGGAGGTAAAAACACAAACAGAGAGAAAACAACCTATGGATCTCTTGGGACATGGAAGTTTTAAACTAACTTTTAATGTAGCAGAGTTCAGGGCAATTCAGGTAAGGGATGTGGAATAAACAAAAGAAATGGACAAGAGTAGACAGAAGGGAGACCAACCACGATGTTGTTTAGAAATGAGGTAGGGAGTAGAAAGATATGAGAAAAGCACACATGAACTATAACCACAGGCTGAAGACTAGATTTGATAGGATGTACTAGGCAAGAGGGATAACTGTAGTTTCTTCAGAAGTGGGAGTGTGTTGGATCAAGTGTTATTTACCTCCCAACCCTGCTCCTGAGACCTACCTAGGCTGGGGCCAAGGACTGAGGCTTCCTAAGCCAAGGAGAAATGAAAGACCACTGATGCAAAATCCCTACTTCACAAAGAGCCAAAAATGGCCGGTTGGTTACTAGACATACAGAGAGGACAGAAGCAGGAACTAGGTTTAGATGAGAAGCATGAGCCAATAGCAGGGGAACATAACATTCAAGAAACAGGCAAAGAGACCATGGTCTAGTTTAAGGAGAAGAAGACTCGGACATCAAGTGAATAGGAAGGTTCAAGACTAACAAAGAACTCAAGACAATTTGCAACACATGGGGTTGGCAGTCATATGCATGGTTTTTTTTTTTTCCTGCCTAGAAGCAAGAGTTTGGACCTGTCTTCTTGCTTCTCCTAGATCAGCTTTATCTGCACAAGTTCCCATTGCTACAGAAAAATTATTCAGACAGCTATAGGGAGGGATTGCAATAGAAAGCTTAGTAGAGGTCAGATGAGAGGTTATTGTAGTAGTCTACGTATGAAGAAATTAAGCCTAGATTAGGGTGGTAGCTATGGAGGAAGAGAGAAAGCAAAGAGCAATGTAAGAAATGTTGAGAAAGATGAATCAAGAAGCCTTTCGTGGCTGATTAAATGGAAAAAAAGAAAAGAATCAACAGAATATCCAAGAGAGTAAGCCTGTGGAGCTGGGAGGATACTGATATGATTGATGGGTGACAGCTAAAGATTCAACTGAAAGTCTCCTATATGCTACTTTGGACTAGTGGTATTACTTTAGTCATCATTTATTTATATGTGGTAACTCAAAATAGATGAGATCTTCAAAGGAATGAATATAGAAGTGAAAAGAATAAGGTCAAAGACTGAGAAACAGTGTGATTCAATGGAAAAAGAGGACCTGGCTTCAAAACTATGCTCTACCATTTACCACCTGTGTGATCTTGGATAGGTCCCTTTATTTTTCTAGGCTTGAGTTTCCCCATCTATAAAACCAGGGTTGGCTAAGATAAGCTCTAACATCCATTCCAGGACTAAACCTATACTTCTATGAATCTTATGAAATCTTTGTACTAAATCTTGGAGAATGTTCACTGTTGATGGGGGAAAAGAATTTGAAGAAGCATGACCAAGTCCCAGTAGACCGAGAAAGAGAAGTGAGAAGAGAGAAAGCAAAACACAAGATTTACAGCATCAAACAATTTAACATGTTAAGGTGAATGGGTGTGGTGGTAGTAAAGGGTTTCTCCCAATTCTCTATACTTCTCCTCCATATCCTCCCCAGCTGCCTTGCTACTCTGGAGAAACTTCTGCCCTGGGACCTCCTCTCTTAATTGGTTATTCCTTTTCCTGGACCACTATTTCAGTAAAAATCCCAGGCATGCTTCATTTCACTCTAGGCTCTCTGGCTTTCTCCTTTATAATCTCACCAACTTCTTGCCCCCTGGCAGGTGTCCTTTCCTTCCCCTACTCTGTATCCTCCCTTCTGGAACCATGAACCATCATCAAATCAATTCTGCCACTGCTTCTAGACAGGGTGTGTCAATCTACTACTAATGCTTCATTTCAGACCCCATTCCACTGGGTCTCACTCACTGTCCCCTTTAACTTGTGGACCAAAGTGACCCTCCCTGGTCATAATTCCCCTTTGTTCATTGTCTCCTCCTTTAGAATATAAGCTCACTGAGTGCAGCAGGCATTGTCTTTGCCTTTTGTATTTCTACCTCCAGTGTTAGAAGGGTGTTCAGAGCACAAGGTAAGTGCTTACTAAATGTCCATTCATTCATTCACTCATTCATTCCCAAAAGACTTGCGGAGACCTCTTACCAAGAGGCTAATGAGAATCAAAACCCATCAAATCCAAAAGGCCCACTTTTGAGTTAAACCCCCCCCTCCACACTGACTGAGTCTGCATTAGCTCAGGGCTTAGTGATACTAGGACATGGATTTTATACAAATGAGGAAACTGAGGCTTATAAAGGTTAAGTGACTTGTTCAGAGTCACAAGACTTATTAATATCAAAGTCAAGACTCAAGGCCAGCTTGACTCTGATTTAATGTTCTTGCCAATAAATCACATGGACTGAATCCAAAGTATAAGCTTTTGAGTGGAAGAGGACCATTTCTTCAGGCTACCAGGAAGGTTGAGAGAATGTTGTAAAGAAGAGAAAATATTAGAGTAATGAGTAATAACTCTTTGTGTGTGTGTGTATATGTGTGTTTGTGTGTATGGGCATATGTAGGAATATATACTTGAGCTTTTTCTTCTCAATGAAGTGAGATGTGCAGTCATCAGGAACTATCAGTGGGAGTAGGGGACTTAGGGAGGCAGGGCATTTCAAATGGCCAATTAGGAAGTAAACCAGTTTGGTATTACATTAATGGATGGCTCATTTAAGATAAAATATGTGAAAATTTTAGCCTCTAAACATGCTAAACAAAGGCTTATCTTTTTTAAATGAATTTTACCAATGAAGTGGATAAGAAAAGATGGTGGTTTGGCTTTTATTCCAGGAAGAAATAGCTGGCCCTAGTGTGGACCTGCAACACTTCTTACACTATCCTGGCAACGATAAGCAGTGCTGACTCAGGCCAAACACTGATGTTCAGTTGAGCTGAATATACTGAGTCACAAGTCTCTAGTGACTATTAGCTGATTCACAAGAAAATAGGCTGAAACCACTCAATTTTATTCATGTGAACCTTAGAGATCATTTAGTCAAAGACCTCCATTTTATAGATGAGGAAACCATGGCTCAGCTTTTTACAGCATTCATATCTTGCCTAAAATCTATGCAGAAAGAACTTCACCATCTGCTCCTCATGCAAAAGGCCAAGTAGATAAGGTCCTGGACTTGAGTCAGGAGACTTGGGTGTAAAATTCCCTTCAGGCATTTGCTATGTGACCATCAGTAAGTCACTTAATTTCTCAAAGCTCCATTTCCTTATTCATAAAACGGGACTGATATATCTTTACATTACTGACTACACAGAATTATCCTGAAGAAAGGGTTTTAAGACTATTATGTAAATATAAGCTCTTGCTATTGAAAGGCTTCAAGCTAATGGTTCTACCAGGAACTTCCATTCAACACAGACAAAATGAAACAGTCTTTGATTTAAATACCAACAAAATTTTTTCTTCTTCAATGAGTAAATACATATTCCCCTTAAAATTATTTTCAGAGTTGGTCTGAATTTGAAGAATCTAGGGAAGTCAGATCCTTGAAGGCTCTGTGTTTCCAATCATGACTAGAAGAGTGCTGGACTCAGAGTTGTGGGACAAGTCCTTGCAAGTTAGAAGCAACAGACTAGAAACTCAGAAAGCCCTAAGTTTGGCTCTGGCACTAACTTTCTGCATGACTTTGGGCAAAGCACATAAAACTTTGCTATGACTTTATTTCTTCTCTAAGGAATGTAGAGGCAAGTAATTGCAAGAGAGAGCTAATAAAACAGGTATAAAGCATTTTGCAAATATATAAATGCTTAACATTGATAGTTCATGCAGACTGGGACACACACACACACACACACACACTTGATATAAATGATTACTCTGAGAAGCCCACAAGACTCAAAATATTGCATTTGAAATTATTACATATTTTATTTTATTTTTAAGACTTTCTGTTTCTTTAGAGAAACAGGAAGTACTAGGTGGGTAAGCTTAAAAAAAAAGTTATGCCACCTGGTAATATTAAAAAGCTCCCTGCATAGTGAGAAACACATTTCTAACCTCATTTTGTTTTCATGACTCAAATGCTTCTGACTCTAGGAACTGATGGGACCCTAGGATCCTGGAGCTGCTTTCTGAAAACCATCAAGTGTACACTGATGGAATGGGGAAGCTGCCAGCTGCGTTTGAAACTGATGCATTGACTTTAGCACAAAATGATGAGGGGGCTTTAAAATGATTATTTCAAAAATAGCTGCTCACTAGAGAGTCAGAAGATGTCTTGGTAAAATATGTGCAGATTCTGTGACTCCAATTATGTGCCTTATGAGCAAACAAGACCTAAGGTATGAAATGTTTCCAAAGACTGTCTTATGACTTGGAGCACTCAAATGCCTCAAACAAGGGGAGAAAAATGAAGGAAGAATCAAGCCCAGATTCCCATCCCCAGTATTTCCTATCTCTAATCCTTCTGCAAGAAGATAGAAAGAAGAAAAGCCCAAGTGCCCTTGCAAAGGTTAGTCATTTATTAGACATCTTGGAAAAGTGGCTGTATTGTCATTCTATTGTTCTAGGACATACGGTCAAACAAATAAGGCTATAACTTTTCACACATCTCTGGACAGATCAAGGAAATGGTTTAGACTCAGTGTATCTTGATTTCAGCAAGTAATTTGGCAAAGACTCTCAGGGTATTCTTGTGGGTAAGATAGAGAAATGAAGCACCAAGTGATAGCAGTTAAGGAAGTTTATAGCTATTTACCAATTATATCCAAAGAATGTTGATTAATGGATTGGTGTCATGTTGGAGGGAAGTCCTAAGCAGGAGGGAGGAACATGTGGCCTCAACACCTTAATAAAAGGATTTGTTCTGTGAAACAGACTCAGTCAAAAGGCCAAACCTGAGGACCTAGAAGTCCACATGTGATCTCAAGGTCACAGATTCTCCACCCCTGTGACCAAGCCCTCCGATTCTTTAACAAGGAAGCTGCTAAACCTTATGTGATCCTGACTGTGGCTCCATGATATTTGAATTATTTCTTTCTGGGTGCTTTCAACAGTTTTTCCTTGACCTGGGAGCTTTGGAATTTGGCTATAATATTCCTAGGAGTTTTCATTTTGGGATTTCTTTCAGGTGGTGATCAGTGGATTCTTTCAATTTTTATTTCACCCTCTGGATGGAAGACATCAGGGCAATTTTCCTTAACATATTTCCTTGAAATACGTCTAGGCTCTTTTTCTGATCATGGCTTTCAGGTAGTCCAATAAATATTAAATTATCCCTCCTCAATCTATTTTCTAGGCCAGCTATTTTTCCAAAGAGGCATTTCACATTTTCTTTTTTTTTTTCATTCTTTGGACTTTATTGATGTCTCCTAGAGTTATTAGCTTCCACTTCCTCAATTCTAATTTTTAAGGAATTATTTTCTTCAGTGAGCTTTTGAACCTCTTTTTCTCTTTGGCCAATTTTACTTTTTAAGGAGCTGTTTTCTTCAGTGAATTTTTTTGTCTCTTTTTCCACTTGGTCAATTTTTTTAAAGGCTATTTTTCTTCAGAATTTTTTCTACCTGTTATTTCTCTTTTCATAATTTTCTTGCATCACTTTCTTTTCTTTTCCTACTTTTCCCCTCTGCCACTCTTATGTCTTTAACTCTTCCAGTTAGCATTTTTCTTTGAGGCTTTGCTTGTTGAGATTTTCATATTGTTGTCTTTTTCTAAGTTTATATCTTGTTCTTTCCTGGCACCATCATAGCTCTCTATGGTCAAGTTCTTTTGTTGTTGTTTGCTCATTTTCCTAGCCTATTTCTTCACTTTGAACTTTATGTTCTGCTCACCTGAAGGTAAGGAGGCAATGTACCAAGCTTCAGGTTTCTCACACTGACATTTTCAGAGTTAGTTCTGGGCATCTGCAAGTTTGGGGTGCTTTCAAGGTGGTGTCATCCTGGAAGACGTCATTGTTGTCTTTGTCTCCACTCTGGTCTTTACCCGAGAAGGGTCTCTGCTCCCCTGTAGCTGTAATTATTAGTGCTGCAATTAGTCCTGGAACTGTGACCAGCTCCCCTGATCTCTTGTGAGTGATCACAGTGCTCTTCTATGTCCTGGAACTGCAATCCAGAACTGTTTATGGGTAACAGAGTTGCTAATCAGCAACAGTGCCAGCAGAAGGTCCCCAGTAATCTCTTTCTGACTCCTTTACCATCTCTGGGCTGAGAGCTCCTGAAGCTCCTGCTCTTGCAGCAGCCTCCAAAGCCTACCACTGGTGCTCCTGCTATGCTCTATGCCTATGCCCACCCCAGTGTTATAGCTCTTTCCTCCAGACCTCCTAAGTTATCTAACACTGGAAAAATGTCTCCCTTTGACCTTTTGTTGGCTCTGCCACTCCAAAATTTGATTTGAGGTATTATTTTAGAGTTTTTTGGGGGAAAATGTTAGGAGAGTTCAGTTGGGTCTTGGCTTATACTTTGCCATCTTGGCTCCAGCTTCTTCTTTGATCTCACCTGATCAGCCTCCTTCCTTACTAGTTGGCTATCTGTTCTTGGATTTTCTTAAATAGACTTCAATCAATCAATCATTCAAAAAACTCATTTTCTAATTAGGAAGAGAACATGCACATATATCCAAGAAGTGGAAGTGCAGAGTGAGAGTTTTCCAGGAATGAGGTATAGCCATTGCAAAAGGTGTGTAGATAGAAGATGGAGTGTCATGTATGAATAGCAAAAAGGCCAGTATGGATGAACTGAACAGCACATGGAGAGCAGTACTGTGTTGTACGGATGGAAAAGGGAGAGTGAAGTTAGTTGTAAAAAAGCTTTAAATGCCAAAAAGGAGTTTATATTTGAACTGAGAAGTAATAGAGAGCCACTGGAGTCTACTGAGTAGGAAAGTAACACGAGATCACTTGGCATTTTAGGAAAATTACTCTGGCAGCTGTGTGAAGGATGACCTAGCGAAGGGAGAGACTGGAGGCAGAGAAACCAGTAAAGAAGCTGCTTCACTAGTCTAGGCAAGATGTCATGAGGCTGTCTGAGTGGAAATAAGGGAACATATGTGAGAGATGTTGTGGCAAGAGAAATCATTAACTCTGACACGATTAGCCATAACAACAATGTAGGCATATGAGAATAATTTTTAGAATATCTCTCTAACCACTGGAAATACAATCTCTTTACTCTTACTACTACTTGCACTTTTAAAATGCATGATTTTTCAACAGGCTCTGACACACATTATTTTGTTTTTTGTTGCTACTCACAACAACCATGTGGAATGAGTAGGACAGATATTATCTCCATTCCATACATGAAGAAACTGAGAGGGGTCAAATCACTTACAATCTTACATTAGTAGAATTGGAAGGAACCTTTGGAATCGTGTATTTCTAGTTTCTCATTTTACAGAGGAGTAAACTGAGCCATAGTGATGTTACATAATTTGCTTAAAGCCAGTAAGAAGTGAAGCCAGGGCTTCTGACTTCTCATTTATACTGTGCCTTCCATGAAACTTCCCTTCCAGATTACCAGTGTTTGACATTCAGAAGCTGCTATATAATGCAGGCTTGAAGCCTGGGTTCAAGAAGAATATGGAATGAATGTGGTATGATACCCCCAAAGAACCCATATGGTTCACACATCAGTAGAGATGTCTGCTGTTCTATATGGATAGGAGCCTATTGTAGATGTTAAAGTCAATTTGAGTAATTTCCTTAGTGTAATCTACATGTCATATATAACCCATAGGGAAGTTCTGGAATAGTCAATTTTCCAACAATGAAGAGATGCTTGCTGCAGAGCAACAGCTAAGCAGGACATGTGTAGCATATGGAGAACATCAGGCTATTCAAGCAGTTTGTATGGTAAGCCGATGCAGAACCAGACCACAAAATCATAGAAAGTCAGAGCTAAAAGGTGTAGCAGCACTCCCAAATGTTACCTGGATCTTGAAAGAGGTGCAGCACAGATGGAACCAACAACAAAGTACAGAACTCATGGTCAGTCAGTCCAGTAGCACCTTCTCAATCAGAAACACTAGTATCCTACTTAATCTGGGATGTTTAACCTTTATTTTTTGTACCCTACTCAGGTCATTCCCTCCAGTGGTTTGATCTCCCTGCTATCTCTGTCCAATTTACTGATATCATTCCTGCTCATCCTTCCAGGTCCTGTGTTGTAGGATATAACATTTCTGCTGTTTTTCACATCAATCATCCCATTCTCTATTCCTAGACTACATTTCCTAGGTGTCTCTTGTGGCCCCAAGGCCACAAGTTCCTCACCCCTGGCCTAGACTATATTTTCCAGGTACCTCTGCAAGAGGGAATTCTGATTGGTGACCACTTTATCTTGTGAGTCAAGACAAAAGGAACATTGGAGATCATCTAGTCTATCCCCTTTAGAAAAATCAACTATAAAGGGAGTGGGCAACAGAAACATGATTTTAAATCAAGAAATACATTGGAATTCTTTGGCATCTCTATAATCTGACATGTAGCAGTTGGGTGTAAGGTAGCTTGGGAGAGACTGTAAGTATAAGAGACAATGCTAATAGCACTAGTAAATAGCAGCTGTGCTTACAAAACATCTTGCCAAAGAACAGTCATGCTGTTTGCACAGGAAAGAAGGATCTGAAAGTTAAAAATCTGAGCCACACATATATGTGGTGATGCTATGCATCATCAGCAGTGCCTTTTTAAAAAAAAATATGAGAGAGCAGTGAGTTTTTGTTTGTGTCTTATTGTATGAGACAGAAGCAAAAAAGAAAATTCCTTTTTAGGAAGGTTCATAAGGAAGGCATACAGGAAACTCTCTTCACTTCAGGAGAGTCATTCTAGAGATCTCTAGGAATGAGGAAATCCCCACAGATTTGTTCCATATTCAAAGTGTTTTGGATAATTCTTCTTCATATCGAGAGAACTCAAATAAATTCCACAAGATTTCAAGGCTTCTCTTAGTTCTTAGTCTACATCTTTCCAAGTTAGTTGCCCTTAAAGTGATTCTTAGAATCTGGAAAAAAAAATGTAGTTTGGAAAGGAATAGTCATGATAAAAAATTTGCCAGGCTAATTTTTTCCTTAAAATGTATACTAAGAAATGAAATTATAAACCCATTTGCTTTGTGAACTTGGTAGGAATGTGATAACTGGGAGTTGCAGCAGAATCTTTAACAGGTCTCAGTAATGCCACTAAGAGTGGCTCACATAGGCAGAGTCTAAATGGAAGAGAACTGAAAAGGGTATTTGGTTTGTCTCCCCTGCCTCACGGCAGAATTATACTTTAAGGTACTCTATAAAGATTATACTCTTTTATATTAAAAAAAAAGTCTGAACAATAAAATGATAACTTCCTTTGATAGAACATTCCAGAGTCTTTCCAGGCTTGGAATAACAGACATTTGGAGAGAGAAGGGATTTTCCAAATACTGTAATCTAGTCCAATCCCTTTATTTTACAGATGAGAAAAATGATCCTCATGGAAGGGAAGTGACCTAAATGTAATATCAGAAAGAGTTTACATATTGGTAAATTTGAAGTGTGAGGATTTTATGACAGTACTACATTCCTGACACGTTTTTATCTGACTTGTAAAATGTTGAGCCCTTTTCTCAAGAAACTACTCATCAAGTTAATTACCAAGAAAGATACTCTAAAACAAAATAATATTAGGGAAAAATGCAGAATCTCCCCATACTCCTCCATAACTTCAATTGCTCCAGTGTGCTAGAGGTGGGAGTGAAGAAGGAAGGAAGACTTGGGGCTTTGAAAGACTAATAATTTGAAGTTTAATTGGGAATATATCTCTTGACATCCAAAGAAGATGGAAAACAAGCTAAAGAGAGATTGAAGGGATTTTCCTTATTGGTCCAACTTTAAGTCCAATGCAGTAATCCTTTCTTAAACATCCCTGATGGACAGTCATTCAGGCTCTGTTTGAATGCTTCCAATGATGAGAAGCTCACTACCTAAAAAACCCAAAACTACTCCATTGTTGGACAATGCTTAGTATATTCTTCCTTTAAATTAATCCAAAATTTGCTTCTAATTTCCACCCTTTGATCCTAATTTTGTTCTCTAGAGAGTCTAATACCACACAAGATATATCTAATCCCTCCTTTGCTTGAGAGTCCTTTAAATATTTGCAGGAAAGGCGCGGCTAGGTGGCACAGTGAATAAAGCACCAGGCCTGGAGTCAGTCGGACCTGAGTTCAAATCCGACCTCTGACACTTAACACTACCAGCTGTGTGACCTTGGGTGAGTCACTTAACCCCAAATGCCCTGCCCTCCCCCCTCCAAAAAAAAAAAAGCAAAAAAAAATATTTGCAGGAAAAAAATTTAAGGAATAGAAAGGGCTACAATTTTCCTTTTGGTAGGAAGAAGACTCTTTTACAAAAGCTAAATTCAAGGGTTTGTAGTATTGTGTGTTAAAGACCAGGATCATAGGTTCTATCCTCATATGGAACTGGAGTTAGTAATTTTCATGAAAAAAATTACTGTTTTTTGTCAATTCACTGCATTTTTAACCTTGGTCAAGTGCTTTGAATATGCATGACATTGATCAAAAGGTAAAGCTGCCAATGGAGGTGAACAACTCAATATCATTCCTAGAAAAACAACTCAAAGAGTATATTTACTTTTCTAGAAGAGTCTGAAGTGTCACTCTTGCATATGAAAGTGTTTTTTGTTCACTGCTACATTTTTTTTGGTACATCAGCTATTTCCTTTATTTTTAAACAAGCTGAGATGTATCCTATACATTCATTTCTGTTGATGTTTTTAATTGTGTGGTTTACCTACTATTATCTAACTGAAACATTTTTTGAGAGACTCAAAGTTTGTTAGAAGAACTAGAAATTACCTTCTCAGGAAAATGCTAAGAAATCCTTAGGAGAATTAGTTGACCATACCTGAATCTGAAACTCAAGTTTCCAAAAATAGCACAAAATCCAGGACTTAATATCAAGTAAATCTAGGAAATGAAATTTAGAAGGTAAAGAGAAGAAAAATTTCTGAGAATTTCAAGTTGTGTCACATGAGTAGACACAAAAAAGATATATCAACCAGATCACTGAAGCAAGTATCCTATGAAGGGTTCCACCATTTCTGCACCACTAAAGGAAACTTTCAAATTCACTGGATTTCGGTAAAGTAATGCCTTCCTATTTCCATTGTTCTCTGATTCTTAGCACATTTTGAGGTATCATCAGAACCTAACTCTGAACGACCCATTTGGGCTGTGATCAGAATCTAGGGAAGAACCACTCAAGCAGCCATACTGTTTTGTGCAAGGTATACAAAATTGGTAGCACAACTGAGAACATGACACATTAAATTGCCCATTTCTGCTCCTCTCTCTACTTCTTCAATCACCCAAGAAAGAATAAAGGAAGGAAGGAAGGAACAGAAGCAGGGAGGGAGGAAGAGAAGAAGAGAAGAAAGAAAGAAGGAAGAATAAAGAGTAAAGTTTTTCATCTTTCCATTGATTTTAACATAGTTTTCCATTTTCTGGTTGTATCTTTAAAAATATTAGAGCCTTTTTAAAAAATGCTGCTGACTGACATACTAGTATAAGAGCAGAAATAGATCACTTTTGAAAGGCATTTGGTTCCCTGCAAAGAAAAGAAGACTCTTTGAAGAAGAAACAGGGTCAGGGGGAGCCACATTCAAAGAGCTCACCAAAGGCTAAGAAGGAAGAGGGAATTTTAAAGGGGAAAGGGTCAGTCTTGATGAATTGTGAAAAATACAAAAGAAGCTCCCCTAGTCACCTACCAGGGAGACTCTTCAACACTGAGCAATAGAGACAGGCAAAAGAGACCTCATAAAACCTATGGGAATCAATTTAAGCAAAACTCAAAATGAGAATTTAAGAATAGGATATGGAATGTAATTAGCCTGGGAATATAATCATTTTCAAAGGAAAACAAAAAGTAGGTGGTAATCTGAAAAGTAAAATTTTAGAATTAAAAATAACAATGCTACAAGGATATGTGATTGCAGTGATGATATTTCCTTTGCTATCAAAGAGTGACAAATTCAAAAGTAGGAAACTACCCTAGGCTACCAGAGAGGATGTGGCTAATTTCCTTCTCTCCTTGATTTGATCATTAAAAATACCATATGATGCTTCTTTTAGGTTTTAGAGAACAATTTAGTGCTATATGCCATAGAGAAATACTGTTTATTGAGTTGAATATAGACTACTACCATAAACAGGCTGTACTTGTCAAAAGGAATTTCTCTGAAAAGAAAAACTTTTACACACACACACACACACACACACAGAGGGTGAAAAATACTCAAGCTTATGTATAAAAAACCATCTGAAAGTTTAAAAATATTCCTTTAAATTAAACTAAGGATGTGTTTTATTATTTTCTGTCATCACACTTCTTTTTTGTTTCCCATTTTTATCGTTTTTCTTTTCTTTCAATTTTACCATGATATTCCATCTTTATTACTCTCCATTGGCACTACAAGGACACTTATTTGCCATATTCATATTCTGTGTAAGGCAGATTTAAGGGGAAAGTGAAACTTGTATTTGGACCCTTTACAAATTTCCACAGAGTTCTTCTCCAGTGCCTCATCATGGCATTGTAGTGCTCTAGAAGGTGCCACATAGAAGCTGTGGCAATTTCTATGATCATGGAAAGGCTTCAAGTAAGGGCCCAGCAATAGAATGTGTCTGCTTTCTGGGGACCAGCCTAGCCTACTAAAAAGAAGCTTATCATCAATACACTGATCATCTGGTGATGAATTACTGGTCATGGCAATCCATGAAACAAATAAAATTATAGATACAGTCTATAAACAACTCAGTTGTTGTCACTCTAAATGTGAGATCTTTTTTCAATAACCAAGGTGTAGAAATAATAGTGAAGGAAATGAGTGTTATTAATCTTGAAATTACAGCTGTAAACAGAAGCTGGAGAGCAAAGCAAGTTGCAACTAAATGGAACAATGGCTCATAGGTTCTCCTTTGAGAAATATAAAGAAGTTGGAGGAACTGGTTAAGCTGTGCATTCAAAGGCAATAGAACAGATAATTTTATAGAACATTTGGTTCCTTCGTATTTCAGTGCTCATGATAAGCATTTGTAAAAGGCTAATTTGAAGATAACTATAGTAAATGTGCTAACATCTATCCATTGGAGAGGATGAAGTAGAAAAATCCATGAAAACATAAAGACCTTTCAATATATACTTTGACTTGGTAACTTCACTTCACAGATGGGCAGAGGAAAGGATATTGCAAAATATGGCTTATAAGTTAAGAATGAAAGATGCCAAAGATTTGTAGACAACACATAAGCTTTAGACTTATGCATTATGAATATCTTTTAAGAAAATAATTAGGAGGCATTAGACATGGAAAACACTAAGTAAACATTACAGAAATGTAATTGATACATTAACACCAGAAAATTATTTGATGCTAAAGTAGAAATTATTCTTGAATTAGCTGTCTATGTATAGTAAAACTGGTGACTGAGTAAAGAACAACAACTAATTAAAAAAAAAACTAGAAAAAAGAATTAAAATGTAATAAAGCTAAGGCACACAAGCAGAACAGTTCTTAACAACTGACACCAAGATGGATAATAAATGGAGGAAAAGACACTGACATTGATTATAACAATTTTGTACATAATTTTAATAAGTATAACTCAATTACCAATATGAGGAAACCTAAAGGGCCTACCTTCTGGTAGACCACCTTACCCAGCAAAGGCTTTATTTGTCTGTTTCTTTATTTGCCAAAAATATAAACTCACTTGTGAAATCTTACTCAAGAGTAAGGCTTTATGTTTATCCCCATTAGACTTTATCCCCATTAGACTTTACCTAATTAGATCTGACCCAATGATCTAGCATATCAAGATGCTTTTTGGATACTGACTATTATACTACATGTTAGCTATCCCCCTCAGATTCATGCCTCAAATCTGATGATACCACCTATGCCTTTATCTAAGTCATTTATAAAGTTATTAAGCAATATAAGCCCAATGGAGAATATAACTGTCCAAGTTGATATTAAACTATTAATGACTACACGTTGGGTCCAGCACAACACACCTATTCTGAATCCATATAATTGTATTATCACTGAAGCCAAATTTCTTCATGTTTCCCCTAACAATAGTGTGATGAACTTTATTAACTACTTGTATAAAATGGAGGTACATTATATCTCTCTTGTACTTCTGGCATCCAGAGGAAAAAAGCTGTGTGGCAAAAGGGGCTGGAGAAAAAGGATTTGATCTGAATTAGGCAGAAGGAGGAATCATGGGGGGCGGAGCCAAGATGGCGGCGTAGCAGCAGCAATATATAGCAGCTCTCACATAGCCACCCCAAAATACCCATGGAATGGGACTCTGGACCAACATAGAACTTCAAAACGCACACAAAGATACTTCCCACTAAAGTCAGCTCGGCTAGGAGGAACCATATCAGCACTGCGAACCGAAACCAGCCTGGCCTGAAGCCAGGGCTGTGCCCCGGGGCGGCCGGGCGGGAGGTGCAGAGAAAGCTCTCAGGTGAGCAGATTAGCGAGTGGGGATTGTGAAAGAGGGAGATAAGCCTCCGGCCAAAAGGTCTCCAGAGCGGAAAAGCGAAAGGTGGAGGTTTTGCACCCGCCTCCGCGTTGTAGCTTCCTGCCCTCGGCCTGCAAAAAGCAGGGGGATTGAGCGATTGTTTTCAGACCAGTGCTCTCGC